>CM021742.1:1460022-2009638 GCA_011075105.1 Heteronetta atricapilla
TTCTTTTCTTTTCTTTTCTTTTCTTTTCTTTTCTTTTCTTTTCTTTTTTTCAACCTGTGTTCTTCTTACCTGGATATTGTCTGAAAAATCCTTTTGCACTTCCAAAGTACTGCCAGATGAGAGAAGGGTCACGATCAAAGTTATCAACAAACACCTTATTTAAGGATTCTGACCAATAAACTCCATTTACAATGGCTGGATCTAGGGAAACAAATATATATATATATATATATATATATTTTAAAGGAGGGGGGAGAGAAAAGAAAAAACATTTTTCCGCAATGGAATCTCTTCAACTCTGTTAACATCTTCAGCTTATTCAGTACCCCAAAATCTAGCGACTGCAAACTATTGCAGTTTCTTGTGTTAATTAAGACTGTCAAAATGAATTCTATACAACCTGTTTGGATATGACCCTGTGCAACATGTTCTAGGTGACCTTTTGAGCACTTGTTCTGGAGAACATAAGTGAGTCAACATAACAGTAGATTATTTATTCAATTTTATTTCTTTAAACCCTTGGAATATCTCATGGCAACACTTTAGCCATTTATTTTAATCTTCAATTTGATAAGGCCATTATTGCTATATTTAAATGTTTACTGGTGGGGACACAAAATGAAATACTTTTTTTTTCCCATACTTGGATGAATTACAGTATATATACATACACAAAATTTCATAGTACATAACACTGATTATTATTTGGAAAACGCTGGAAACAAATTTCACTATAACCTCATATTATTTTTGACTCCCATTGAGGGAGAAAAGTACAAAACAAATCCTTGATGTTAAAAATAAACTACTTCTGTTTACTACATCTTAGTACCTTCTTGAACCAGCAATTCCTAAAACGCCTGATTGCCCAAGTATATTTTTAAGCTGCCAAGTTGGTTCAATAGTGGTAAATAGGAAGTAAATGAACACATCTAAAAAAGTTACTCAGTTTCAGATTTTGGTGTCAAATGTAGTTGGCAGATGAGAAACCATTAGGATGTGTTGTATTCCCAATTCAATCATTACAGAAAGGAAAGAACAGAACTAAGATCACAGATGGATTATTTCCTTGTAAAAGTGTGCATACACACTAAGATTTGTTCAAGCATGTGAAATAATGCTTCCATTAACTTGTAAAATAACGACGCTTTACTGGTAGAATGTGATTCTAATGGAGTGCAAAAAAGGTGAATTGTTATCTTTCCTTACATTCATCAAATTAAAAAAAGGGGGGGGGGGGGGAGAATATCTCAGCTACAGCTACACATCTTAAAGTTTTGTTTCATCTAAATACTTAGCTTTACATAAGTGGACTGCTGAGAGCAAGGTCAAAAAAAAAAAAAACTGTTTTTAAAACATGTCTGGTATAGTTACTTTTTTCTCTAGAAGATGAAATATATATTTAAAATCTGTCCAATCAGAAATACACCAAACAAACCAATGCCACTAGTCCAATGGTACTATTTCAGTCTTACCTAGCTGGCAAGAACCATTTTCTGGGCGTTTGCAAGTTTGACATTACTCCAATAGCAAGCTATGTTTGAGACACTGCAAATGAGATGTCAAGACTGCCTACCCTGTGATCTACCATCAGCTTGCAGAAATATGCTCTTATTTCAGTGCCTCAAAATATCGATTGGGCTGGGATCTGTTGTTCAGCATTTGGACATTAAATGAGAAGTGAAGCACTAAAATGAGAATCTCAATCTCAGTCCACTAGAATTTCCCAGTTCTGCTCCTATTCATATGCTCTGATAGAGAAACTGCATCACTAGAAAGTACAATGGCATTACTGGTCAGCATTACAATACCGAGATAAGGCAGTAAGTTCACAGAATCACAGAATCACAGAATTTCTAGGTTGGAAGAGACCTCAAGATCATCGAGTACAACCTCTAACCTAACCCTAACAGTCCCCACTAAACCATATCCCTAAGCTCTACATCTAAACGTCTTTTAAAGACCTCCAGGGATGGTGACTCCACCACCTCCCTGGGCAGCCTGTTCCAGTGCCTAACAACCCTTTCAGTAAAGAAGTTCTTCCTAACGTCTAACTTAAAAATCCCCTGGCGCAACTTAAGCCCATTCCCCCTCGTCCTGTCACCAGGCACGTGGGAGAACAGACCAACCCCCACCTCACTACAGCCTCCTTTAAGGTATCTGTAGAGAGCGATAAGGTCGCCCCTGAGCCTCCTCTTCTCCAGGCTGAACAAGCCCAGCTCCTTCAGCCGCTCCTCATAGGACTTGTTCTCCAGGCCCCTCACCAGCTTTGTTGCCCTTCTCTGGACCCGCTCAAGCACCTCCATGTCCTTCTTGTAGCGAGGGGCCCAAAACTGAACACAATACTCGAGGTGCAGCCTCACCAGAGCCGAGTACAGGGGGACGATCACCTCCCTAGCCCTGCTGGTCACACTGTTTCTGATACAAGCCAGGATGCCGTTGGCCTTCTTGGCCACCTGAGCACACTGCTGGCTCATATTCAGCCGACTGTCCACCATCACTCCCAGGTCCTTCTCTGCCTGGCAGCTCTCCAACCACTCATCTCCCAGCCTGTAGCTCTGAAGTTTAATTCATGTTTTAAAATAGCATCATAATTCAGAGAGTAGTACTTGTTTTTCTTTTGTATGAAGTTTTTTTAGAAAAGTCTCTTTAGAGGAAAAACAAAGAACCTCTCCTCCGTCTCAGGAGAGCAGTAAGTTCTTCATATATCCTTCAGTTAAGAGTATTAGTAAAAAGCCATATTGGTCATAAAAAGAGTAATTCCATCTTAATATATATTTAAAATAAAGCATAGTGTTTCTTTGCAATTTATATTCAAATTTCATTCCAAGACTGCATATTTTACCTTAGTATTTTATAATGTTATGAGTTCATCAGATATCTTCTATTCTGGATTCCTTAGAGGCTAATCTGTTAATGCTCTTTCCTAAGGGACCTGTGCCACAGCACCCTCATCTAATTAGAACCTTCGCTTTGCCTCCCACTTTATTTCCTTCAAATCCCATATACACCCCAGCTCCATCAGATCATGAGACAACTTTCATTGTCAAGGCTTTTAATCTTTCAGCTGAATGAAAAATCCTTCCATTGGCATATAATATATATATATTATATATAATAAAATCCTATTTTTAATGAAAGTATATTGAAATACCCATATCACTATTGTAGTGGATTATTTTTATTAGCCCATCTAAGAAGAGCCACTTTTTATGTTTATATAGCTGTACTATGGACTAGAGAACTCTAATCAGGGAAATACAACCAAGAAAATTTTCCTTGAATATGAATATTTGAGTCTATATTTTGCATTATGTTGACAAGACTAACCCCTAATCATCCAAATTCTGATCAAGAAAAACATTAATCTAGTGACTATGAAACTAATGGGAAATTTAAAACCTTTTTTTTTTTTTTTTTCCCCAGAAAGGAACATTAAACAAACATATTAAACAAGAAGGCACAATTAAAATACAGTCTGTGATGATTGGATTCCTTCAAAATTATTCCTGGTGGCAATTCACTACCTTCCTATACCCTGCATATCTATTGTGCTGTTCTTTTTACAATATGCCAAGAACAATCTATAAATCAAATTTTATGCATTTCTTCCTTTTTTTTTTTTTTTTTTTTTTTTTTTTTTAAAAAATTGCAAAAAAAAATTAAAAAAAAAATTTTTTTCATTTTTTTCTTTTTTTTTTTTTTTTTTTTTTTTTTTTAGCAAAGTAGGTCACACAGTTTAATCCTTACAATACTGGAAGAAAATTGAAGTGGGGAAAAAAAAATCTATCCACAGTACCAAACTTCAGGCAGACAGCCTATAAGTAAAAATCACCTCTCTCTACTAGTTACCCTCAGGCACCCTCAGACAGACCAATCTCAAGACCAAGCTCCTTGCTGTAAATTTGATAATGACTGTTACATGGACACTTCTCCAAGCACATGTGCCATCCCAAATGCAATGAAGTTCCTGACCATATATCCTCATTTAATTTTTAGAGGACCATCTTTCAATAATAGATATGTTAAGCTTAAAGTTCTGGGCAACTCTAGTTTTAGTAATTATGTTCTGCTTAAATGGCCCCCTTTACTTCATTTAGAAGCAATATTAAGTTTTCAGATTTTTGGTGAATGTCATCTGCACCCCCAAAATAGTTACTTTTCAATATTGGTAAGTAAGTGTTTGTGAATACTCAGGAATCTGAGAAGGGAAGAAAAGAATAAAATATAAGAACATAATATAAATGCAAAATAATTTATGTGATGTTATATGGAGCTATTTCAAAGACAAGAAGTGTAAACATCATCTGCCACACATCTTGAAACATAATTTCTGCTTGTGCTTCCTGACAGTGACAGTTCAAGTATTCCTTTTCCCTGACCTTTTAGATGGGGTTACTTGCAATTATATGGGATTTTGTTCCACTGCTGTTTGTGTAGATGCTATCAGATTTTTATTGATATTTAATACAAAACCAGCCTCCATGCAAATAGGTACATTGACGTGAATCTGAAATATACTGTGAAAGAACAGTAAAAATGCATGTAGCAGTTAAGTTGCTGTCACAGATACTGCTGACACTAAGTCGTAGGGCTGAAGACTCAACAAAGGCAATCACAGTGTGCAGACTGAAAGATGTACATCAGCATGACAGAGGTTAGCACTATAACAAAAAGTACTTTAATTCACAAAATCCATAATAATATCTAGAGTAAGATAAGTCCATGGAAATAAACTAATACATACATAGTATATTTTGCTTTCTAATTATTCTAAGAAGCTTTATAGAAAATAACAAAAAATAATAAGAAAATAAGAAAATTCCTACCAAGGAATTCAGTTACTATGAAGAAAATGTGGAATAATACTGCTGTTTCCATACCCTGCTTTATTACCAAGAAAAATTGTTACTGGTACTCCTTAGTTTTCTCCCCAGCTATTTTGCCTTTGTAATATGACCATTAATTTCTCCTGGAAAGCTGACAAAGATACTGGCCTCCAACATGGTGTTCCTTCATGTAATATCTGGCCTCAAGGGCAGCTGCTAACATTGCAGAGCAGTACTGTCATACAATAAAGCAGTATGAGCACAGCCTACAGGACCAAGCACTGGAAAAGAATGCAAAATCCGGCATCCTTTTGGCTCACAAATAGCAGCAAAATTAGCTTAGTTTTGATGACACTGACAACATATTTAGTCTGGTCGTATTTTAAAGAATAACAAAATCACATACTTTGCTGGGACATACACCAACAATCTAATAATTATACTACTCAACACTAATATCAATGCTTTTCAGGGTGGGCCAACATATTCAAGAGCTAGGGCTGGGTGCCAATTTTGGCAACTGCCTTTGCTTTTTTCTCTCTCTTCCCCTCCCTTTCCCTCTACTGGGTAATGTGGATGCATCAGCTCACATATCAAAGCATCTGGACAACTGTAGGCACAGACAATGGTGTTTGTCCATTTTGCTTCATGTGCTGTGAACCATTCAGCAATATCAGAAACCACATTCCCTCCTCACATGAATATGAAGTGGTAAAGACTTCAAGTGCATGATTGCATAGAGGCATGATGGTGGATATGTACTTGTTTCAGCTTCCAGTGTTGCCCTAATGACATGCCCCTTCTCCTTTGAAGTGGCAGCAGAAGAATTAGAGTATGGCCAGATGCATTTATTTTCATGATGGCTTTCATGATTTTTTATTATTTATTTAGTAGTGAATAGATTCAATTGAGACTGAGATTCAATTGAGATTCAATTTTAGTTCATTTGAAAGCCAGAATTACATTGGTAAAGTCCTCCCTAATGCTAGCTAATCTGGGGATACAGATTTAGTCCTGACTCTGAGAATAGCTTGCCACCCAATGAAACATAAAAAAAAAACTTCCTGCAGCAACCTTTGAGGTTACCCATTCAGCAACTGACCTGGTTTGACTCTGCTTAACTTCTCAGATATAACAACTAAAAGGAAAAAATGGAAAGGTAGCTCTCTGAAGTGGTTAGACCAAAGCTCTCAATACAGGGCATGAGCAGGTTTGAACAAAATATATTATTATTTTTAATAGAAGGAGGGTCTTGGAACAAAAGTCAAAGGACTCACATGCTGTCCATCCCTAGAAGAGGTACCAAGATTCTTCTGTAATAGAGCAGCTGTCACAGGAGCCAAGCACATGGGACAGTTACACCTATCACTAATACAGTATAAGAAAACAGGATTGTCTACCTGGAAATTTTGTAAAAGGCCTTCGCAGAGGAGAACCCAAGCCAAAACCCAGTAGTGCTGACAGAGGATCACACCTCTATCATAAAATGATGTGACTACAGATAGCAGGATAATTCTGTATTTTTAGAAGAAAAAAAAAATGTATCCCAAGACTATGAAAGCTGATAGGTAAGAAATAACACTCTGTAGAGCTGTAGGATGCCAGGGTATGACTGAGAAACAAATTAAAATACATGAAAAAAATACTGTCAGAAAAAAAAAAATCCAGGTAGCAAAGAGAACGCAAATACTCAAAACATAAGAATTATCCAAAATGTATGGAGATCCTCTATATGCATCAATTTCATCATAGAAGAAAAAGACTGAAAACAGAGATAGTTCTGACACGTGGTAAGAAGAAATTTCTGCATAGGCTGATAGAACTGACTGTCAGCAACCAGGAAACTGAGACCTGTCCTAGTAGCAGGGCAGGAAAAAGCATCATGACATACAACACAGAAAGCCAGTGGAATGTATTGCAAACTACAGGAAAAGAAAGCAAATGTGATGGCTGCTAAATGAAGCCAACTGTGCTGTAAAATATTTAATGCACAACATACCAAAAGGGGCAATTTTAGCAGAGCTATCGTCAAAGTGATATACGACAAAGGCAAGGTACAACCTTGGAAATAAAAGCCATCCTTTCAGAAATTGCTCAAGGACAGACCTGTTCACAAATCTTTACAAAAACTGTTCTAAAAAAGGACCATGCAAACCTGTAAATTAACATTTTACTATTAATGTCTAATTCCTAGTCTTCCGATAATCAAAGAGATGCACAGAATTATAGAAACAAGCCAATTAAGTTACACCACACAGTGCAAGGTCCCATAATCACACTTATAATGGGAAACATTAAAGACCTCTACTTTTACCCATCACATCATGCCTGTTGTATACAACAATTGGAGGCATGAGAACCTCTAGAAAGAGATGTTTTAGTCTGCAAAATGCATTCAATCATACTGGATGATAATAAGCCATTTAAACATCAGTACATTCCTGGAAGTATCAACACAATATAAACATGTTAAGTATCAGCAATGAGAGCACACTTATTATCAGCATCACAAGTAACTGTCTCACCCTCTCAAGTCAATCATCTCTTAATGCTGTACTGCTTTATAAGCCTTGAGTCACACATTCTTATTGCAGAAAAGACCATTTGCACAATTTGAGTAGAAGGGAAGCTCCACTCAAACCAAAATAGCTGGAAAAAGCCCCACTGATATTAAAACACTTTTCAGGTTCAAAACCTCTGAAACTAGCATTAAAACATAATGAAAACACTGAGCAGATGCACAAATGCATCTAGGGACAAATACATTACAAAATCACTTATGGATTCTTAACATTATTTGCTCCTTTAGGAATGTGCCAAATAAAAGCTGTAAGAAATACGCCTAGATAAACAAAGTACAGCATAAAATTGTCTTTGTAGGTTTTTAGATAAGTGGTATTTTGAAACAGTTTATATTCTAGCCAAGCATACTAATACTTGACCAGAAGAGCATGCCTCCTTTTCTCTTCACACAACACGGATCCAAGAAAAATCCAGTGTGGCTCCTTGTTATGTAGCAGGATAGAGAGGCAAATTCTAAAATAGTAGAAAAATGAATAAAATGCATAAATAAATAAAAGCACATCTTTGGATAAACTTCTATGA
The DNA here is from genome assembly GCA_011075105.1 of Heteronetta atricapilla. Classification (NCBI taxonomy): domain Eukaryota; kingdom Metazoa; phylum Chordata; class Aves; order Anseriformes; family Anatidae; genus Heteronetta; species Heteronetta atricapilla. The sequence continues at coordinate 1,467,957 of CM021742.1, forward strand.
TTCTTCATGTAAATGTCAACCTTCTCTGCTCCATACTAAACAACAATTACAATTCTTACCTTTGCCATACAACCTTTTAATCAAAAGGTTTTTTTATATTAAGTCCTAAAGGATTTCAGAAAACCAGAACTATTATGTCAATTACTGCTAAGTGTAGAGATGAAGGATGTTTTCACAACATAGTTCACAGGGGAAATAATGTCTTGAAAAATCTTAAAGTAAAGCAAAACAAACTGAAAAACAAACAAAACTCCGCAATGCATTCCTAGCATGTAAACTCAATCCATTAAAAATAATCTTCTATTGAATCATGAGATTTTTTTCATTAATATTCCACTCTGAAAGCTAGCTTCTGTAATTTTCCGTTTGTTATTTTAAGTCAAAACATATTCTGATCACTTTTTCTCAATAAAATAAAGAAATTAACACAGGTAAGGAAAATTAGCACTCTAAAGGAGAACTATCAAGTTATAATTCATTTTCAGTATTTGAAGGTACATTACTGACAAAAAGAGTGAAACAGCTTGCACACCAGAGTGTACTGATGAACAAAAACCTAAAAGAAATTCTCTACAGACAAAAAGTAGAAATAATGGCTCTTTGCTTAATGTATGATATATTTACACATGCATATCCTGTACGTATCTATAGACCTAGATGTATGTATTTCTTTTCTTTATTTTATTTTTTTTGATACACTCAAGCCTTTCTTTGGCTTACAGAGCAGTTACTCAAAAATCGAAGTGACCAACAAGAAAATCCTGCAAACAATAGTCTTCCAGACTCAAAATACAGAGAATAAAGGTAGGAAGAAAGATACTTTCTGTGTTTGAAGTGATTGATTTTTTTTTTTGCACTTTGCAGAAGACAAAGCAACTGCTTTAACAACAAGACAATGGTACCCTCACTGAAGTTTCCTAAACCTGCTTGGGTGGAATTTATTCCTATTGCTGATGGAAGAAGAATCCTGAATCTCTCTGCAAACAGACACGTTAAAAAAATAATGCCCAATTTTTGCTCTAACTTCTGCTCCAGGTAGGGAACTGATCTACAAAGCAACAAAATACCCACTTCTGTCACACAAAAAAGGAGAAATTATATTTCTGGAAGGGAAAAAGTGACTTTTCAGGCTTTTCTTAAATTTAAAAACATAGGTCTAAATGATAATTTAAAACATTTACTTTGATCCTGCAATATAATGTGCATTTCATGTAAGAACTTTTCACCACTGCATTCCAGACTGACCTTTCAAGCAAGCAACATGTTCTAGATGCATATTTAAAAGCCCATACACCTGGATGAGGTTACACACCATATATGTTAGTCCAACACATATAGCTGCTTCCTTACTGCTGCTCTGACTGTCTGGGGACAAATCCAATTATTTCAGTGCTAACATACTTAAGGTTTCTTTTTGTTTAGTGATGCCAAATGTAATCAGGCCAGAAGAGAACCTGTTTCACTTGAGGGATGCTAGGGTTGAGTGGGTAATTCCCAAGATAATCAACAGTGAAGTTGAAATAACTTATCAGACTCTCTGAAAGTAAGCACCCCAAATAAGCACCCCAAACATAGCGTACCTCTAAGTCAGAGATGTCGAGACTATGGAAAGTAATACTGTTTGGGTTTAAAAACTGCTTAAAAAGTCTCAATTGACTGTAGCTTAAAATGTACTTCAGTTGGTTCTACAACATCACTCAGTTCACTCTGATTCAGAGAGGCTGTCGTTGCCGTGCTTCTTACTTGCATTCTCAGTCTAGCAGTACTTTTGCTTTTGAAATTCATTTACTTTATTCTTGAAAAATTTGTCTTTGTACTGAACACTCTTCCCCTACAATTAAAATTGTAGGGGAAAACAAAGTTTTGAGGCAGTCAGTGGGACTCAGTGTAAACTCATGCTCATGGGTAGTTGAGGCAAGAGATCCCTGCACACACATTGAGCTCATTTACGTGTACGCCCAAGTTAGGTGTGGTGTGGGGCAGGACCACAACGAGGCACCAGTTCCAGTGCTGGAAGCCATGGAGCTGAACTTGCATGGCAGAGCATGAGCTAATGAGGAGCTTTATAACAGGATTCATTACCTACAACTCTGCATCCTGCAAGAGCCTAATGCTCTCAGTTGAGCTCCAATGTACGCTGTGAATATGCCGTTATATACATACCTAGACACATTACCTAGTACCCTGGCCCAAGTGGGCAGAAGCAGCAGCATTAAGTAGCTGCTGCCTCCACCACTTCACAACAGGAGCAGAATTGCTGGCTCCATAAATCCTAACCCATCATCAGAGAATACACATCAGAGACAACAATACAGAAAATGGAAAGATGAAAGAGAAGACTGAGTAATTTTCTACCATTATAGGCCAATGGCAAATTTTTACCACTGTCTCGCCCCAGGAAGCAACAAGCAAGTACAGGAGGCACCATGATTAACAGAGGTGTCTCAGGTCAAAAGGTCTTTTCATACCATACCTGAGGTAGGGTACACGAACAAACCTTCCCTGGCTCTCATTTGTCAACAGGTAAAGCCCAGCCCCAAGTAACTAAGCAACAGCAGCTGAATAAGGAGAGAATGAATAGCAGAGAATGGGGGGTTTTCTGTAAAAACTTAATGTTACTGTGTAGTTTGTATCTGACATCTAGTTACCATGGCGACATAGCTGTATTAGAAATATAGATTAGATCCACAGCCGGAGAGACAGAGACTAGGATACAAGTACACATCTTGCTCAGTGATTCCAATGTCTCCAAAACGCTTGTTCAAAAAAAAAAAAAAAAAAAAAAATTAAATGAATATATCTGTGAAGCAAAAGCCCTTTGCAAGAACAAAGCAGCAGTCTGAAGAGATTCTGGCAATCAGATCTGAAGCAGAATTTGAGCAAAAACAGATGGAACAAGAAGAGAAGTCTGTGCATCTTTGTTCAATAGTCAGCAAGTGTTAAAACAAAGAAATATGGGAAGATAGGAAATTCCCTGCAACCTTAACTGAATCAGACTAAGAAAGTTCCTTTTAAATTAAACAATGACCAAAGTTAGGAAGACAGTGCAAACACTGTCCTAAAGAACTTAAAATGTGAAGACAAACAATTCAGGCAACAGATTTCAAAATATATATATAGTGGTCCAGGACAGTATGTGTCCATGACTATTTAAATAACAAGTCCAGGATGTTGAATTTTCAGAAGCACAGTCCATAAAATCATATATGACAGTGACAAACAAGATTATATTTCTTAATTTCACACCTTGCAGGAAAGTGGTTTTACGTATCTGCTAGCTGCAGATTATAATCTTTCTGCATCACTTAAGAAATTACTTTTTTTGTTCCAATAATCTAGATAATAGGTCATCTCAATTTTGACAGGCTCTTGGAAGGAGTTGATAGGAAAGTATGACTGAACAATATTAATAGCTCTTTTTAAGTAGCAAATTGAAAAAACTCAATCAAAACATGGTTGTGGGTTCATCATGTTTCAATATCTTTTAGAGAAGGCTCTATTACATGCCACAGGTTTTCTCCTATGCAATCAAAACTTTTGGTTACAGTCTGCATTTATTGACTCATAGTGCATAAACTCATCTTCTAACATGCAGTGAAAATCATGCAATGGAAATGCCATTTGACACAAGTGATATTCTTTACCAGTATATAAAGTGATTAAGCAAAACTTGAAGATAATTTGTAAAGTCTGAGTCTGAAATCTACTTTTGCAATATTTCTACTATTGAAGGAGTGAACAGACTAGACTTCATGTTTTTCTTTGTAAAGATGCTGAGTGCAAAATTATTCAAGGCTGCATTGCATTCATACTGTTTACAAATTATTTAAGTATTTGTGAGGCAATTAATTATGAAGATAGGAAGGTAAAATTAAGGAAAGAAATCAAAGAAACAGGAAACAAAACATCTACAACCTAGAAAACAATATGAAATCATGCAAATAACTGCTGCAAATTATTTATTTCCATAATAATCATCATCAAATACAAAGCTTTTAAATAAAGGTTTAAGTCACGTGATACAATCTATACTTTGAACAGCCAGCAAATGATAGCAGACAAGAGAGACATAGGTACAAAAGGCAGCACAGATGTATTAGAAATAATTGTATCATTTGCAAAGCTCAGAAATGAAGATAAAGCGTATTTCTCCAGAAGAGTATAAGCTTGTGGGGAAAAAAATATTACATTATATAAATAAGTATATTTTATATATATATATATATATATATTATATATGTACATTATATAAAATAAATGTAGTAAGTCATGGAAGAAGGCTAAATATGGGCTCTCCACATGGAAAACCATCGAATTTTGAAAATAATGAGAGCAATAATAAAAATTGAATTGAAATCCATAGTAAAATATAGAATATTTAGTCTTGTCCCTGAAATATATCAAGCCTGAATATACTTCAAGACTTATAAGAGACCTTTAAATCACTTTAATAAATCCATACTTCTTAGAAGACTGTTGGAGTCTACGGGGTTGCTAATACTTGAATGTATTTCAATTCCAATGGCATACAATTAGTCTCAGTGAGATATAAATGAAAGAAAAAACTTATTTTGACTATACTAGTGAAGATTTTTTTAACATATTACAGAACTTTTAGTTGTATTTTACATTCATGAACTTTTTTTTTAATATGCTGATGACACAGCTTGAGACTCTCAACAACATATTGCATGCCTTATGTTTGTTAGTTGAGTTGACATAAACCATATCAGGTGTTGACAGAAATGCTTAAAAATATTCATGGACTTCAGCATCCATCATAGAAAAACTCTGCAGTTATGGGAAGCACTGATAAAATCCCTTCCTGTACTTCGAAAAGACCAGAACAACAGCAATACCACAGCATGAAGATGGAAGACAGACAAACAGACTTCTCTAGGTTAAAAAATTATATTATTTTTATTTTTTAAAGCAGCAGATTAACTCTGTATCACACTGATAGTTAACTTTTATTTTCTATTTTGGTTCTTGTGTTCTGTGAGTAAAAATACAGCAACATCTTGAATTAAGGCTATTTAATTATCTAAATGTACCTGGATAGATTTTCAAGAATCTGCAGTCCTAGGCCGTCATCTTATGTTTGTACATGTTTTTTTAAACACCTCAAACAAGTGGGATTTAGAGAAATGATTTCTTCACATGCCTGTGCCCAGGTTAATACATTTTCTAATTTAACCATGAAACAGTCCTGATGATACAAAAGTAACTTACTTAGCCACCTGCCAATTTATCATAGCAGAGATTTTTGTAAGACAACCAGTCTCTGGGCTGCTGATAGGCTTTTGCCAGAGATCAGCAAAGCTGATAAGAAAGTAATTCCTTCCTAGTGCTAATAAGGTAACCAGCAGAATGTACATATCACGGTCTGATGTCAGGGGTTGGAGAGAGGGAACTGCTATTAAGAAGATATTTTAAAAAGTCAGCTATGATTATGTGATTTAAACCATATTGTTCACCTGCTCCTCTCTGAAATATATTACAGTAAGGAATGAAAACTTAGTCCATTTCAAATTCACAAAAAATGACTGTGACCGCCAAATGTATTTCCAAATCATGTGGCAGTACTATGAAATATAACTGGATTGATGGAACAAAGGACAGGAAAAAATAGTCTTTTTTACTGGAAGATATTAATGAAATGTCAGACAAAGTTGTAGGAAAATGCCAAGAGGAATCTATTCAGTATGATGTCAACATTAAAAAGAAATCATTGTAAGCAGCGTGCTAGAAGTTCACATCACTTCTTTAATACAAAATGTATGCTTATAAAAAAATGAAACATGGTTCAATAGTATAAACCCCATTCTCTATAGTAAATGAAAGTTGGAGAATAACTTCCAAACCCAACAATTTTGAGGACATTTTATGCTTTATTTTGACATATTATTATTAAAATCAGCAATTGATTATAACATTTTCTTCTTCCTGCACAGAGCACACTTTCTCCCTGAAGCAGAGTCCATCGTCTCAGTTTTTGATATCAAATTTCTATAGAATGAAAATGCTTTTAAATAACTATCTGTTCATGCCCAGGCACTGGTATTTTGATACAGCTTGAGCAACACATAGGAAAGAAGGAAGGTACTTTTAAGTGCCTTATTGGATCATAAAGCCCTTTAGAAGATGGTTATGACAGTAGACTTGACTGTACATAGCCAAGTTAATATGTTCCTTTTCTGCATTCCCCACTACATCCTGCTTTTCCACATACCACTCAACATCCCTCTCCCCTCCAAGGCATTTCAGATAGTAATCAATTCTTTTCCCGGAGTCTAAGAATTAACTCTTCCAAGCTAAGAGTGGACTTTTTCCTGTTCAAACTCATCTGAATAGATATCATTATAAATCAAATGAGGATGAAAACTTTCCCAGACTGAGGCTGTTATTCAGAATAAGCCTATTCGTTTGTACCAGTAAGGTGTTTCTGCTTGCGTGCACCTACAATGACTGACATTTAAGTATTCATGCAATATTCATCCCAGGTGCTTACTAGGAGTGAAGCATGAAAAGCCCGAGCTAAAATCTGTAGATGCCAGTTCCGCAAAACTTTTTGGTATAGCCTTCAATCAGCAAGTGTTACATTTTAGGACCACAAAAATCAACGGAACATAACCATTTGCAAAGAGGTGCTGTGTTGAAGAGCACCAGATCGCTGAGCCTAGTCTAAAACTATTGCAAGGGTCACAAAAGTAAGAAACTGTGCCTCAGGCTACATAATGGAATCCGACTGGAAGAAAACTATGGGGAAACAAGCTAGCACTATAATATTGGCATACAAAAATATGTCTCTTAAAAGCTGTATGTCATGCACCGTACAAAAGCAAGACAGTGCAAAGCTGCAATCTAGCTGTCTGTGGATGGGAAGAAAAATAAAGACATTAACCTTGTGCTGTACCTTAATAAATTCAAATCAATGGGTCAAGGACTGGTAACTTAGTTGCAGAACCACGCTCATATAACCATCTTGCATTCATATTTCCATACAATACTCCAGTGAATTATGCGTATGTCTACATCCATTGTGCAAAGAACAGACTGCACAACTCTCCATCATATAGCACAGATGTACCTGCACGTCTTTTCCTCTGACATTAGCTAGTGATGTACACAAAGATACATTAAAATTAAGAGCATTTAGAATTTGGAAAACTGTTGTTTATCTGTCCAGTAAGTTTGGACTCTTTCCTCAAGGACTTGGATGGCTAAGTCTTGCAAAGCTGTAGAATGCATTTAATTCCACTGTCAGCTGTGTTAATAGGATGAAGGTTTATCCTCTAGGAAATATTCCTCCATTATAAAACTCAGCAAGTTAAATATATAGTAAACCAGAAATGAGTACAAAGGAAAAACTCCCATTAGCTTAAATCAACTCATGTAAGCCTACTTCCTTTCTACTGGCAAAATAAATTATATTTCTTCTCTCATTTCTCTTTCAGACAAAGTCAGGAATGTTGCTCAAACTGCATCTCATCCCAGTACACATTACCTCCTTCCCTAGTATACCTCCATTGGCATCTTCCTCCTCTGCCATGTCCCATAGACTACTGTCCAAAGCTAGCAGATAAATCCACGTACACTTAACCCCACCCTAGTTCTGTCAAAATGATTCTGATTTCACTCTGCTAGAAAAAAATGCTGACTCAATTCGTTTAACTAAATCAGTTTTGGGAAGACCTTACAGAACAGTTTATGACAGCTACTCTGAATGTGGCATCAATACCCAGCAAGGACAAGTGGCAGAGAGCAGGAATTTCTTATCCCCAATAACCTGCAGCTGACATCAAACCTCCAAGTGTACCTTCAGACATTTGAAATTTCTTTATTAATATTCATCTCCAAAAAAAAAAAAAAGGTAATGATAATGACAGCCATAGTCATAAACACAAAGAAGCCCAATCAAGACCCAGTTCCAACAGAAAATGGAGGTGAAAGTTCAAGGTAGAAAAAAGAAGAAACTGTGCTTTCTGGTAAGCAAGCAAAAACCAGTAATGAGAAAAGGAATACAACTTGAATATTGAATTGAATATATCCAGGGACAAAATTAGGAAGGCTCATCTGGAGCTCAATCTGGCTACTGCCATTAAAGATAACAAAAAACATTTTTACAAATACATCAACACAAAAAGAAGGACTAAGGAGAATTTCCATCCTTTACTGGATGCGGGGGGAAACTTAGTTAAAGAGATGAGGAAAAGGCGGAGGTGCTCAATGCCTTCTTTGCCTCAGTCTTTAGCGGCAATACCAGTTGTTCTCTGGATACCCAGTACCCTGAGCTGGTGGAAGGGGATGGGGGGCAGGATGTGGCCCTCACCATCCATGAAGAAATGGTTGGTGACCTGCTACGGCACTTGGATGTGCGCAAGTCGATGGGGCCGGATGGGATCCACCCAAGGGTACTGAGAGAACTGGCAGAGGAGCTGGCCAAGCCGCTTACCATCATTTATCAGCAGTCCTGGCTATCGGGGGAGGTCCCAGCTGACTGGCGGCTAGCAAATGTGACGCCCATCTACAAGAAGGGCCGGAGGGCAGACCCGGGAAACTACAGGCCTGTCAGTTTGATCTCACTGCCAGGGAAGCTCATGGAGCAGATCCTTTTGAGAGTCATCATGCGGCACTTGAAGGGCACGCAGGCGATCAGGCCCAATTACCATGGGTTTATGGAAGGCAGATCCTGCTTGACAAACCTGATCTCCTTCTATGACAAAGTGACGCGCTGGGTGGACGAGGGAAAGGCTGTGGATGTGGTCTACCTTGACTTCAGCAAGGCTTTTGACACCGTTTCCCACAGCATTCTCCTCAAGAAACTGGCTGCTCTTGGCTTGGACTGGCGCACGCTTCGTTGGGTTAGAAACTGGCTGGATAGCCGGGCCCAAAGAGTTGTGGTAAATGGAGTCAAGTCCAGTTGGAGGCCAGTCACTAGTGGCGTCCCCCAGGGCTCAGTGCTGGGGCCGATCCTCTTTAATATCTTCATCAATGATCTGGACGAGGGCATTGAGTGCACCCTCAGTAAGTTTGCAGATGACACCAAGTTAGGTGCATGTGTCGACCTCCTCGAGGGTAGGAAAGCTCTGCAGGAGGATCTGGATAGGCTGCACCGATGGGCTGAGGTCAACTGCATGAATTTCAACAAGGCCAAGTGCCAGGTCCTCCACCTGGGGTGCAAAAACGCCAAGCAGAGCTACAGGCTGGGAGATGAGTGGTTGGAGAGCTGCCTGACAGAGAAGGACCTGGGAGTGATGGTGGACAGTCGGCTGAATATGAGCCAGCAGTGTGCTCAGGTGGCCAAGAAGGCCAACGGCATCCTGGCTTGTATCAGAAACAGTGTGACCAGCAGGGCTAGGGAGGTGATCGTCCCCCTGTACTCGGCTCTGGTGAGGCTGCACCTCGAGTATTGTGTTCAGTTTTGGGCCCCTCGCTACAAGAAGGACATGGAGGTGCTTGAGCGGTTCCAGAGAAGGGCGATGAAGCTGGTGAGGGGTCTGGAGAACAAGTCCTACGAGGAGTGGCTGAAGGAGCTGGGCTTGTTCAGCCTGGAGAAGAGGAGGCTCAGGGGCGACCTTATCGCTCTCTACAGATACCTTAAAGGAGGCTGTAGTGATGTGGGCCTTGGTCTGTTCTCCCACGTGCCTGGTGACAGGACAAGGGGGAATGGGCTTAAGTTGCGCCAGGGGATTTTTAGGTTAGACGTTAGGAAGAACTTCTTTACTGAAAGGGTTGTTAGGCACTGGAACGGGCTGCCCAGGGAGGTGGTGGAGTCACCATCCCTGGAGGTCTTTAAAAGACGTTTAGATGTAGAGCTTAGGGATATGGTTTAGTGGGGACTGTTAGTGTTAGGTTAGAGGTTGGACTTGATGATCTTGAGGTCTCTTCCAACCTAGAAATTCTGTGATTCTGTGATTGTTAAAGTTTAGTAAAAGTCTAAACAGGAACAAATAAAAAGTATGTGTGTCAGGAAAACTACAGAAGTTCACCTAAAAGTTTGTACAAAACTAGGCCTGGAAAACATTGCTCATACTTTGTGCTTTCTTGGGAAAACAAGGAGAGGAACCTGAGGCAGTACATACCCAACTAGGAAAGTCAAACTGCCTTTAAAAAAAAAAAAAAAAAAAAAAATGTGTCTTTTCCGACCCCCCTCTTCCCCTCTTCTCCAAGAACACTTAGAACGATTCTCTTTGCAAAAGAGATATTCTAGCCTAGATCACATCTAGAGGCTGGGTTACAATAAACATTATGAGACATAACTTTTTAAAAATAAATAGGATTTTTATAATTGGAAAATCTCAGGCACAGAAATCTCTCCCTAAGTCTGAATTTCTTACAGTGAAGAAATGATTACATTGAACATGTTTACTCTAAACAAAAATTCAGCTAAGACAGTGGTGGGTTTTTTTGGTGTTGTTGTTTGTTTGTTTTTATCCAACTGTGACACATCATTTAGTTTTGTTATTGTTTCCACTGTAAAAGGTCTGCCTCCCTTCACTTTTCACTGGATTCATTTGTACCTAGAGATCTGAGTCAGTTCCTGTTTACCCATTTAAAAACACAAACTAGTCATGCAATCAAATTAGAGAGGTATGTGCCTAAGAATCTTACTATCTACCCTTGAATCCTAACCAGTGGATGCAGATATTGAAGTTCTTAAAATCCAAAATTACTACTTAAGTTCTGGTAACAACAAAGGGTGGTTAAACAAACCACCAACAGTATGTGTCACTTTTTGAGATACATACCGTGCATCAGCTGTCCTTAGAAAGCACTACTAATTCTTACACTTTACAGTTACTCTGAAAATGCTCTGCAATTTCAAGTCCCAGAAATATTCAAGGACCACTGAAATAATGTCCCAGAAATCGAAAAATGTCAAAAATTCTTTAAGGCAGACAGGTGCCTGTTGTGATATGGCTAAATAGCCACCTGTTAACATTCCTAGGGACCCAAGAGGCAACTGCAGTCTAATGCTAATTTTGCAATATTATAATGTCATTGACTTAAAGGAGGGAAATCCTGCAGTTTGCACCAATCCTTAATAAAGGAGAATCTAATACCAGCTAAATCAGTTAATGATTTACATTAGTTAGGGAATTAGTCTAACGCTTGTTAATGACCAATCTGACTATTGGTCATTAACAAGCGTTAGACTAATACCCCTAGGTCCTCAGACCTTAGATCCTCAGACCTAAGGGGTAAAAAGAAATTAACAAAAATAAAAAAATAAATACATAAATAAATAAATGAATACATAAACAAATAAATAAACAAACACACAAAGAAATAAACACACAAAGGTACAATACAAAGACAGTTTAAAACACAGGTACTACTAGCATATTGAAATTTCTGAAGTATTGAAAAGATGATAATCTGGGCTTTTGCCTTTTCTACCAACTACTACTGGTCAAGTTTACCTTATCAAACAGAGTTATTGTGAAAGCTTTAAAATAGAAGCTGTTTTCAGCTAATATTGAGGTAACATTTATCAACATCATCTGAAATTTCATAGTTTTTATGCAATGCTAACATGAGCATCTGAGAACCTGCTGTGAGAGACCTCTGGTACTGTACTACACTAACTTCATTTCTCAACAGGTCCCATATTTTAGAATTTTCTTAGTATTTGTCATCAAGGTTCAACCACCCCAGCTTTGGTTTTCACTTACATTCTGCTGAAATCCCAAAAGATTCAAGAAAACAGTTGGAGCAACATCATATTAGCCAGGTGTTTATAAGCCTCTTTCAAAAGTTGGAAAAAATGTTAAGCATGTTGAGCATAACCTCAGTGGAAGAAACCATGTAATTGCTGACCACAACCATAGGTAAATAATATCATATGACCTAAACTTAGAAAAATAAAATAGAAATAGGTCCTTCTGCTCAGATACAACATATATTTTGGACAAAGAAAGAATTTAAAGTTAAGACTATCCACATGCTTATACTAACAGAAGGTAAAATGCTACTCTAATTTTCTTTTACATTTATACGCTGACAAGATCAGATCTGAGTGTTCTGAAGCCTTCTATTATCGTCTCCTCAAGTACATAAACCCTTTACAGAATCTCACTTTCTCCCCGTGGCAACTCTACTGCCAGAAACCTTGTTCCTCATGGATGGTTGCCAGAAAGCCTAACCCACATTCCAACTGCCTACTTTTCAATTACATATCACATTCCTAGGTTCTTCTAAATATGCTACTAGCATCTCAGAAACATTATGTAAACTTAATTTTGTTGTTGTTTTTAAATTAATATTTCTTCCACAATAGCTGATTAAAATACTCCAACTGATGTGCAGAAAGGCATACCTGAGTATCTTTGGAAGGTATACCCAAAGAAGTATATATTAAAGTTATGTCTGAGACAGGTAGCATGCCCCAAATCACTTGCATTCTAAATATCAGTAGAGCATTAAACAATGAAAATGAGAGATGTAAACTTGCTTTGGTGCTGATTTATAATTCATGTAAATAAAAAACAGCAACTCAATCAGGCAGTGCCTTATACACAGTTGTTCTCACGTCTGGATTTCTGCCTTGGTATTGTATTTTCCAAACTGGATTAAGAACGATTGTATACTTTCCAAAACTGTAAATTTTCCTTTCAATATGAAAACAGTAACATTCTTCCTCCCTTCTTTCTCTGTGGAAATACCTATGTGATACAGCTGATTAATTCACTGAAGAACTTTTTTTCCGCACTTTGCCAAATCTGTACAAAGCTGTTAATTGTCAGTTACCAAATTTGAGGATGAAAGAAAGAGTTACTGCTTGCTAAGAGAGTTATCACAGAACTTCTTACTTAATTATTTATTCATTGTTTAAAAGGATACTGCCTTGCAAATCCTTTGGCTGCAGGCAATGATTACACTTAGTGCTTAAAGCAAAGAAACAGAATGTACTGACAGATTTAGAATCCCAATGTGTGCTTTAATATTTCAAAAGCAAAACATTATCATAGCAGTCATTTACAGGAAAAATGAAGGAGGACAATTTCATCAAAATGTTCTGCAGTTTAAATGAACTGCCAGCCTTGCTGTGAAACAGCTTTGAGCTGGGAGAGATCTCCGTATCGGTATACAGGTAAGTACATTTATCTGTAAAACAATCATCCCACTTTTTTTTTTTTTTTTTTTTTTTTCCTGAGCTCCTTCAGTATATGATCATCATGGGAATGCCAAAAGGGTGTTTTCTGAGCCCATACCTTTACAGGATTTATATTCCAAAGATCGTTAACTTTTCTATTTTTAACAATAATTGATGTGCACTGTAAGATATGGAGACACCGAGGCAGGAAGGGGAGAGGGCACAAGAGAGAGAAGCAAACAGTGTAAGACTACACAAGAGCATATCAATAAGTAGAGCAGCTTTTCAGATTTTAAAATGATGCCAGACTCAAAAGTACTGTAAATGTAAAATTGACTGATTTACTTTTTCTTCTACATTTATAGTAGGTACACGCAACATGTAGTCAGAAATGGCACCAGAGTTACATGTATGACTACAAATCAGGTTGGCAGGTTTTTTTGGGGGGGGGCTTATTTTCCTCTTCAAAACATTCCACATTAAATTTTAATATCATGGCTATGGTATTTATGGTATTTTAGCTTTCTTGATTTCATTATCATGTCATGAAAATTGCTTTTCCTTTATATTTTCAAAGTCTAAACTTGATGGATTCCTTAGAACTGGAATTAGCCTTGTTGTTACTGTTCCTATTTTTTATCTTTTCTATGCAGAGGCTGACAGAGCCAGAAGATATTTAAAGAAGAGAAATCATATTTATGTCCCATTGATTTTAAGCCAATCTCATTGAGAGCCTAGTTAGGGACTGTGAATGTTCAGTTTAGTGATTCCACAGCTGGAATGGATCATTATGATCACGCAACCTGACCAGGCCAAAATTTTTCCCTAAACTAATTCTAGACTATGTATTATTTAAACAACAAACAAAAAAGAGTCTGGTCTTGATTAAGGCTTCTAGCCAGGAGGAAGAAAAACCTTTCTCATAGTCCACTGTAAATTCCTTCAATGATTAACTATATTCATTAACAAAAACAACAAAAACACCCTATATCCATACCTTAACAGAGCCCGATTTCAATTTTTAAAACTTTGGCAAGCTGATTAACAATTAACTATAGATAAACTAATTAATCCTCTAATCATATCTTGGCTAAGCTAAATGGACTGAACCCCTTAACTCTCTCTGTCTAAGGCACCTTCTTCAACCCTTTGCCAAGTTCTATGACTCCCCTGCAATTACCAATATCTCCAGAACTAAAAAAATTAAACATTTTGAACATGAAGTAACAAAATTTAGACTTAGCTTACAAATTTTCCTAAGATGACTTGAGAGTCCTCTGTTATAGGACTGTAAATAGTCTATAATAATCAAGAATAACACTTTTGAACTATGTTTGGGCTGTGGTTTTACCTATTAATTTGATAAAATAAAACATAACTTTGAAACAACAGCCATTTTCTAGAGAAATGGTGTTATTCAGATACCTGGCTGTAAACCTATTGACATCTATGGCCTGTGCCCTCAGGCTAGGATTTAATTAAATTGTCACTGCATGACAGAACTTGAGAAATGGGCAACAAAAAATATAAGTATACTGACCTCTTCTTCTTGGTAAGAGTAACATTTCCAGACATTGTCAGTCTCCAAAACCAAGACTATCATGTCCATGTGTAAGGAAAATGTCAGGAAGAAACCAGACTTCGGCAGTTGGAATACATTTAAATGATTAAAAAATGTGTTCCTGCAACTGCTTAAAGTGGTGATTTTGGCTGGTTCGAATTAGATGAAGTAGAAATAGGAATCATCACAGAGCTCTATCTCCCCCATCTCTGCAGGCAGTCCCTGCATTAGAGGCCAAAACAGGACGGAACTAACCCTTTGCCTTTGGCCTTATCTGTAATTAATCAGCATATAAAACCAGATTCTATGCATAGCATAGCATAGAATCAGGTTAGTTTGTTTCTCCAAGGGAAGTAGGATTGCCTGATGTCTGCCTGATGCCCTTTACAACCATACCATACTTTTTTTTTCCCCTTTTGATTTTATTACGAATGATAATACATATAAATAACAATTCTGTAATGGATTAATATGTAGGCTCTCTCAAGTAAATATTAACACTTTCAGAACAAAAAATGATTTGGTAGTTTTAGAAGATTTAAACATTTCCCAAATCTTGTAAAAATACTCCATATTATTCATTTCACATCCTTTCAAATACTGTCTAGAAGCTTTGCTTTTTTGTAATCCCTAATTTAAGACATTACTGTAGAATTTCTGGTGTCTCAAGATTCTCAAGTCTGAATCATAACTTAAAGACAATCTGTTATATGAATCACTTTTCCTACCAGCCAAACCTCTCTGAACTACTACTCCTTCCATTTGTGATTACACAATATCCTTGCATGAATTACCACAATTGCTAGCCTGGAATGAATTACACAGAAAGCATTTAATGTATTTTTAGCTGTCTTTTAGTATAGTTAAAAGAAGGAAGAGGAACCAGACAATGAGATTAGGCAGCTTTCTACAGACTAATGACAAATACTCTGCAGATATGGTTTGGAAACTTCTTTCATTTTTTTTTTCTTTTATTACTGGCTTCATAAAAATAAATGGACAGGTGCTACATAAGCAGCATAAAATTAGAAAATTCTGCTTCTTGATCAAAGGGAAGTTGGAAAAGGAAATTGAGCAAGTGCGTATCTGACTTTAGCTTCTTTTCCCATTTTTTAAGCCTAAGTCCATCATTCCTAAACATATCACATGGAGCTATTTGCTAGCACTATGTGCTATACAGCACCTATGAAGAATAGTCAAGGTAGCAGAAATTTTACTGTACTTTAATCCTCCTAAAAATTATCTGAAAACTCACAGCAGCTGTGTATGTAATCATATACTGATGGAACTATTCCCACCAGCTTAACAGCATAACTCTAAAAAGAGATACTCCACTCTCCTACCTTGTATCTTTCAAAGGTACCTCTAGCTCACAGCAAAGAGAATTCAACTCATAAGCAATGATGTAAGACCTGTTCAACTGATTTAAAGAAGCTGGAAGGTGTTTCATAAGAATAAATTTATTCTGCCACATTATATGGGAAAATTCATGCAAGTCTAATATACAAATTATTGACCATATTAAATTGCTAAGGACTCTGACAGTTTTGTAACTGATTTTATTCTGTGGCATAGTTTTAGCATTCCTCCGCTGAGATTTCCATATAATTGCAACTGGAAAACACACAATACACAGTCAGCCAATTGTTTAATTTTATAAGCAAAAAAGTTCCTAATTTATGTTTGGCCAAAGGAATAATGAAATAAAACAGTTCTCATCTTACCTTTATTGTACATATTTGTTGGTACTTGGACATCACTCAAACTGATGTTCACAGGTAAGTTATTGAAGTGGTCGTTTGGCACCAGAATGAACTCCTTTCCCAGCTCCAGATAATTTCCTTCTTCATCTCGTTCATTTATGAGCACAGCATTGAAGTATTCATACTGCAACAGAGACACATATCCAGTATTTTGAATTCACATTCAGCATAAAACTGTAAGGAAGTTTAAATATTTTAACATATCTCTATTCATTGATTAATGTTTAAGTGCATCTTCATCTAGAATAGAAAAGCAAGATATTTTTATTACTTCTCAGATCGCCTCTATAATCCTCATAGAGGTATATTTATGAAACCAGAGGTTTATCAACACATCTCAGGGAAACCCCATGTTACCTCACATTACCCATATTGCCTGTCCTGAAAACCTTATGGGTAGCTCGATGAACACCTTGAACATAAACAATGTATGCACTATTTTAAGCACAAAGCGCTCTGAATTTAAATCATATGGTTAATAATTATTTAATGATGATCTCTCTGTTTACTCTCATCTGTTCAAGAACTGTTATCAGTGCTGAACCTAGGCCTTGACAGGCTAAAAGCAATTATACTTCACAGGAACATTAACTAAACCAATTATAGCATAATTTCTTAGGCCTTTTTTTTTTTTTTTCTGAAGATGTTGTTGCCTATTTCATTGTGTACTGACTGATGTTTCCTAAAGAAAAACCGTCACTTCGTGCTTAGCTTTACACCTGCACATCATTGTAGGTTTTGTAAAAACAAGCATACTTTAATGCGGGCACATAAACTTAGTGGTGCCTTATTTTGGACAATAAATTGTCTGCCTCCTTATAGATTCCTGAAGAGTATTTGGCCTATTTTGTGCAGAACTATAACCAGATAAGCAAAAGCAATTTAGATAAAATAATTGATTTTTTTTTTTTTTTTTTGACCTAGTTTAACCAGAAATTCTATCCAGCTTTGAAGGCAGCAGTGAAGACTACTTTTTAACCTTTTAAATGACTTTAACTTTTGGCAACAGTTTTCATAATATGTTTCTTAATTTAAATATATTGAAGTTCTGCATCTTTGAATACAGAATTTAAATTTCATTAATTTAAATCCTGGCGTCTGCCCTAACTATCCATTTGATTGTAAATTAATATAAATATCATGTAAATCAATATAAATAACATGAATCTATGCAACCATAGATTGTATGTAATTCACACAACTTTTACAAGAATAAATATTGATACCAATATTTATTTACGAAGTAAAAACAGAATAACAAGTATAAAAACTTCAAAGTCTTTTTGCAAGCACTGCTTCTCAGTGTGATAAGCAACTCATTCTAATAAATAATCAGTTAAAAAATTTACAATCAGTAGGCTTCCATTGAAAGAATAGATAATTTAACCAGTATCTTAAAGGGAGGCTTACACGTCAAGCTTTCAATATCCTGCTCTTTCAATTTTATTTTCAAAATGTCCACCCCATAAATTGGATTTTACATTAAAATAGAATTCAAAATAAATCCTGTATATTAGCTTGGTTTTCAGCACCTGCTGCATAAGAGAAACATATAAACTTGAAGTTCCACTTACTGTTAATCACATGTAACAGTTCAAGACACATCAGCATTTGAAAATCAACCTAAATGAAATTAATCTGACACGATCAAATCTTTTACTTTAAAGATAATTTACTTTAATTGGGTTATACTGAGACTAAACAAGTAATATATTGTATACATGTCATGAGTATATACAACTACATAAACCTAAATTTCTGGAAATAAAAATAAAAAAAATTTAAAAAGTGGTGGCTCTCCCATACACCTTGACAGCCCTCTCTTTCTGAAGCTATAGATAAAGAAAAGACTACAGATGCATTTCACTTAAAGTTGTAGTTTCACTAACTTTGAGAATTCATTAATTATGAGAACTTTGCAAGATCCCCAGAGATGCTCCCCTTCTCAATACCACTGGAAAGGTGTCACTGTTATACATTTAATTCTTTTCATAACAAAAGCAAATGGATGAAGAAAGAGATCACTTCCAAGAAACAGCAGTTCTTATTCTATCTGGGAGAAACCTTCTGCATTTGTTTGCTGTACAAATTTAAAATGTATCATGAACTGCACTGTATGCCTGGTGCCCACATGTGATAGCAGCCATTTCGATTTACCCTCTCTGCAAAAGCCAGAGAGACTTAGCAGAAGACTTGAAAGTCTAATTTGAGTTTCCAATCAAAATAGAATATTCTTTCCAATATTAAGCCATGCACTAGTGACGTAAAACCAATCCTACTCCAGCTCCAAGCAAGGAGTGCAGAACTTCTCTGTAATATAGTAGATAGTATCTAAATCTGGAAGAAAGGCTGACATTCCATCCCCTGAGACTACAGTGATAAATAAAATTGTATTTCATGTCTCCTTCTTGCCAACCACCTCTACGTCCCCTGGACTGTTAAGTTCGATCAGGGTGAGGAGGATTGCACCACTTGTTTTCTTGTCCTTAAAGACATAGCTTTGTTTTCGTTTTTGTTCTTCTGGTTTTTGAGCATGACAATACCTCTGCAACTGCTGGAGTTGCAGATAGGCCAGTGTTCCTTTCATGATGCTTCACAGCTTAGTAAGTCTTATTAGGATTGTCACAAAGCAATCAAAGCTTGTGTCATTTTTCCCCCACATTAAAGGCCACCGTTGGAAGCATTCACAAACACCTAAGTCAGAATTTAAACAAAAAAGTTGCATTTAAATATTACTCTAAAGAAAAGATGAATACATTTGGAAATAAAAGATTCTGTACTAAATTATGTAGCAATACACTATTCCCCTTTAACTGAATTTACATATCACAGAAAAATTTATAGAGCAACTCACATACAGACTTAATGATTTTAAGTACATAAGGTTACCTTGCCCATAGGTTTTATAATACTTAGAAAAATTAGGAAAAAGGTGGTCAAATTTCTAATAAGAATATCAAAATATATTTTGCTATGTGTCAATCACCTCTAAAAGAATATTACTTCCTTTCATTTGATGGGTTATTACTTTTAAAGTAAATTGTAGCACAGTATAGTCCTTATTGCATTGCAGACAAAGGAATAAAAAACGAGAATATTATAATTCCCACCATTCTCCACATTTCCAGCGCCCCCCAGCTTTTGGGGCAAATGAAAATCCTGTTAAAAATAACAGATTTAAGACTGCCCTGCAATTTCTGAAGAGGAAACATCAGGTAGCATGCACAGTTCAAAAATACTATTTCTAAAAATAAATAAATAAATAAAACAGCATTTAGGCAGAGCTGTTATACAGTGGCTTCTTTTAGACACTTTGCTTCCAATAAAATTAAAAAAAAATAAAATAAAAACTGGAGGAAAAAGTAGTGAAGGAAATCCATCTGGCATTCTGACACCGCATTTGAGATAATGCCCAGGGGAAAGAGGATAAAGTCCTGTTTGCTGACAACACAAATACTCTACCTGCTAAGCTCTAAGAGAAAATGACTTCAATTTAATCTTGTCAATGGAGGTCAATCTTTGATGTAACCTTAACTTGGTGAGTTTTGAGTGTGCACAATATAACACGCCACAAAGATATTAGTCTAATAAATAACAAAATAATTATCTAGGTTAGGAGCATAGCCAGTCTTTACTGTGACTTGGCCAGCAGATGAGTTCACACTAACCTTATGTACAGACTTGCACAGTGATCAATGAACTGAAGAAAAAACATTCAAAGGAAATTTGTTTCATGTAATCTATTAGATGCATCTCAAGATCTGAATATGAACATTTATATTTTTGTGCATTTACACTTGCATTTATACAAGCCCACTGGGTTCCATTGTTGTGTTAGCTTTAAAAGTACATTCCTTACTAGCATCTGCATCATTCTGAATGTTTTATCACCCACTTTGAATAGCCCCTCTATACTGTAATGAACAAATCTTACAGCAAGGCCATAAAGACTTGGGAGAAATAGGAATCTCAGCTTTCATGTGATTCATTTACGCTTGTGCAGAAAACCTTCTCAGCACAAGCCAGTATAAACTGATGTGTAGTGCTCAAAACAAGCATCTAGACCCTTCTTCCCCAGCAAATGGATGAATATATTTGAGACATCGCAAAGAATCATATCACTAACACAGTCTGCAGAACCCTAGGATCCTCTAATATAGTGCAATAATCACAGTAGACAGACACTTGTGGGTGTACTGGGTCTGGCTGGGATGTTAATTTTCCCTGCAGCAGCCCATACAGTGCTGCGCTCTGCACTTGTAGCTAGCACAGCAGTGGTATCACACTGGTGTTGTGTCTGCTGCTGAGAAGCGCTGGCACAGCATCAGGACTTTCTCTAACCCTCCTAGGGGGTGGGCAAAAAAAGTGGGAAAGAAACATCACCAGGGCAGCTAACCTAATCCAACCAAAGGGATATTCCATACCCTATCATGTCACACTCAGCAATAAAGGTGGAAAAAGGAAGAAGAGGGGAGGGGTGGGCTCTCATTGTGAAAACGTCTGTCCTCCTCCCAAACACCAGCTACGTGCATTGAGGCCCTGCTTCAAGGACGTGGTCAAGGATCTCTCATTTCTGGGAAGTAGAGAGTAATTTCCTTCCTCTGCACTTCCACATAGCCTTTACTTGTTTTGTGTTGTTATTCCCTTTCCCCCTCCCTCTTCCCCTTTCCATTTTTTCCCTTTAGTTGAATTGGTTAATTAATAATAATATTTCCTTAATAATATTTTTTCTCTTTAATTAAATTATCCTTATTTCAACCCGTGAGTTGTTCTTTCCTTTACTTCTTCCCCTCCTCATCTGAGGGGAGGGAGTGAGAGAGCAGTTGTGGTGTTCAGCTGCCTGGCACAGTAAAACCACCACAGTGGGACTGTTAGATCACAAAATTCCTTTACAGGTTCATTCAGGCTGACCCAAAAAGGCAAACTTTGTTTTAAAATTCCATATGAGAGCTTCAGCCACAATGCAGAAACATGCAGCCTGATCTCTGAGGATGGCTGCCACAGACATATGTTAAGGATGAGAAAAACTAATTCATGTAAAAGGAATCAGAAAAGTTGTGGGGAAGGGCAAGGTTTATGGCGTGCAAAGAAAACCACAGGGATAGGCTGCATGGTAGAGCTATCTACCAGGTAACAAGCAAACTTGGCAGCTATGTTTCACTTCAGTTCCTTACTTCAGCATAATGTCTCAACTAAATGAGCACCTTGATTACAGTAGATATTTTGCTAAGACAAGATATCAGTAATATATATAAAATAATAAAAATTATTGTAATGTGTAAATGCAGTGCTGTACAAACTTTTAGAAGTATGACATTCTCTATTTCCAGTTATATTAATCTTATTGTAAGTCAATACCTTGTGATGCTTTATCAAATATTTGTTAACATTGCTTAGAACATACATTGCTTTAAACGTAAATTTTAACTGCTTCATTTAAAAGAACGAGACATTCTGATGCAAATTGCCTTTGTGACTCAGAGAATACCAGGCACATAACAATAAACACCTATCAGTTCGTTTTCATCTTATTTTAAAATGAAAAAGAATTTGCTTCTATTCTTACAAAACAATGCATTCTGCAATTTTCCTTTGTTTTTTGTTTTTTTTTGTTTGTTTTTTTTTTTTTTCCTGAAATACAGAAATTATTATTCTAAGATAGCATAACAAACTCCTGTTCACAGGGCTGTGCAGAAGGTGTAAGAACCCGGTGGGAAATGATTAAACTAATGGTTCAGTACATAGCAGTATTGGGTCTACACTAATAATTTTTAGTTATGCAAAAAATCATTTTTACAGCATTTTGCAACCATCCAGTCCAACCTAAAGGGAAAGCTGTAGGTTTCTGGAAGGTGCTAAGTCAATGAAAGTTTATGGTATTTGCTTGAGCCTCAATATGTATCAGAAAATGAAAAAGCAAATATGGAAACTGAAGAAAAAAGTCTAGCATTAAGTAGCATTGAAGTTTAAATATCTATGAGACTTTCAGCATAATAGGTACTATCATCAGTAAGTTAAAAAAAAAAAAAAAAATCATTTTCTCAAGACTGACAAGCAGAACACATCTCCGAAAGGGCAGATATGTTTAAAAAAAAACATGAGGAAAGTCACACAGTCTGAGGGGACCCTTTCCTACTACTGAACACACTGACAACAGTCTCCACTCTGGTACTCATGTGTTAATGAAGAAGCAGATTTCTGAATGCATACTAGCTTCTAGGACTGAAAAAAATATCTTTTGACCATTGTCCATTAAGGAGAATTTATGTTTTTAAGTATATGAATAAAAACCTTGTATTCATGTTCTTAGTCTGATGTTTAACAAACAAGTATGAAAGGTCATAAAAGCAAACTGCCTCATGCAATAAAACCATTTCTGAATTTTAAAAAACTTTTGAGATTGAAAAAAATGGCATATCTTGTGTTGGGAGTTACAGTCTTTACCATTTCTAATTATTCCCTGGAAGTTCTTACTTGGGTCTCTGGTGGAAACTTCA
This sequence comes from Heteronetta atricapilla, assembly GCA_011075105.1. NCBI lineage: Eukaryota > Metazoa > Chordata > Aves > Anseriformes > Anatidae > Heteronetta > Heteronetta atricapilla. The sequence goes on from CM021742.1 coordinate 1,490,877, forward strand.
ATGCATATCTATTTTGCTCTTTTTAATGTCATTAACCAACAGCAATGATCACCTGGGGTTCAAAATGTTACGACCAGTCCCACTCTCTAATTGTGGAAGGAGTAGAAAAATGTTACTTGCATCTTGGAAAAGCAACTGATCTAGTTGTCTACACAATCAGATTACGCTGGCCCTTCCAGGCTATCCATTCTCTCCCAACACAATTACACCATCAAAATTATATTAAACTAGGATAAATAAATAATGCTATTACAGTATAAAATCAATTATACCAGCATGCAAATTGATAACACAACAAGGTCTCAGAGGTCTTGTAAGGCTTAGGTGATTCATAGAAAGTGGCAAATAGCGAGTAATTATTGTGGCTATTTTAAATGTTTCACTGAATTTAGAGACTCATTTTGGTTGCAAGTTTCAGTTGGAGCCTCCTTTTCATTTAATGATTAATAACTTTTAACATACCTACTTTTAGATGCAAAAGCTCTCGAGATTTTTTCTTTGTCAAAAGACTGAGCAAAAACTCACTGCTGGAGCTAGTAAACTCAAGGAGAAAAGGCCTTACTACTATTATCAGGCTTCCTGTTTGGAACATATCATATCTGTATCCCAACCTTGACTAGAGATCTAATGTTTTTGCTGGCTCTAGACATGTGCAAGTGTGCAGAGTGTTCATTTTCATACACATAAAACCCTCCAGGGAATACTTCCTTCTACACAACAAAAAGAATCTCTGCTCCAGTAGCACCATAATTTCTCTTCCCTCCCAGGTCCATGGATGCATGTTACAAGAGAGCAGTTGCACAGATGAGCAGGTTAAGAGCCAGTTATCATTCTTGCACAGAAACAGAGTGAACCATGGAAGAAAATAAATGAAAGTTTCTAGAGCAACTCGAAGTGAGAATTTCATGACTTATCAACATAACCAGAATACAGCGAAAGTAAAGGCTATGCATTTGTGAAGGTTGAGTGTTTCAAAATCACAAAATTACCCCAAATAGCAGAAAGCCTGTATCCCTGCCAATGAGCTTACACTTGAATACGATGAACCAGTAACGGGGCAAAAATCACTAACATGGAAAACCCACCAGTATAGTAATGTGGCCGTTTGATAAGGCTTACCATGGCGCACATATTGCTGAGTGAGAATGATGAGAATACTTCTGGGGCCGGGGTGCAGCTGCACCCTACACACTGCTCCTGCAGTGCTGCTCAAGTTGGGCTCCCAGGCTCTGTGCTGCTGGGGGGACACATCTGCACAGCTTGGTGCTGATGGCCACAGGGGAGGACTCCTCTCAGTGCTTCCAACTCAGAAATATGCTAATAGATGAGGCTCATTTTCCTTGCTAATAAACATGAGAGCTGTCGAGCTTTATTTAAACAATAATTTGGAAAGAGAATTAGCCTAAAACTTTTCACTCCAAAAGGACAAGACCCATGCAAAAGCAAAGAAAAATACTAAAGTATTTTTCACTTGCAGATGTTAAAACATTTATGAACACATCTGGATCAAACTCACCATTACTTCCATGCTACAGTAGAAGTGATCTTCTGCCACTAGCACTAGATTAAGAAAACTGCAATACGACATTACACAGTAAGCTTTGAGTAGATAAATAGTACATTGCAGAGCATTAGAAACCCTTCCCTATGAGACTTATTTTATTTTCAGATAGTGTCCCATTGATATGGATGTGGCCAATATGCAGACACAAAACAACACAAATGCTGACAGGTTATCAGGGTGCCCAGGGAGGAGCAGGTGCAATAAAATCTCTGTAGCTTTGTTGAGAGTTAGACGCACAGCCATGCACTGGAGAAGTCTTTAGGATACTCTTCTCTTTCAAAGTCTAAAGACAGATATAGAAATGCAGCTTGATGCATATGATAAATATCAACTTGATTTTAAAATACTTGCTTTTCATATTTCATTTTAAAAAGGCAGGGGTAAGGAGGGATATTCATTCTCTTTCAGCAGCTGGTAGAAGCAACAAAAATCAAGGCTGCATCATTTTTACAGCAGGATTAACTCCTGACTTCTGGCCATGCTCAAGGGATAAGGTTATGTGTGTTATAAACTTGAACAGTATTTTGAAGATAGTTGGCACATTTAAAAAGCACATGAAGTACAATTTCAAGTTTGTTATATTTGCCCTGAGAATCCACTTCTAAAAAGAAAAAAAAAAAAAAAAAAAATTGTCACATACATCAAGCCAATCACCAATGCATTTATCTTCTCTAGCCTGCTAACTCAAATGTTTCTAAAAACAGCTGTATGGGGCTGATCTGTGTATGCAAATTTGTGTAACTATGAAGATTTAAAAAAAAAAAAAAAAAACACAACAACAAAAAAAGGAACCAGCCTCAGGACTTCATCACAGACTATACAGTTTTCATTACTAGTTATCACCACAGGTCTCCTTCATCTCTCACTCCATGTAGATCCTATAAAGCTAGTGAACAGGCAGGAACAACTTCTATAAAATAATTATGTAACAAAATATTCTGCAAAGAGGAAGAAAAGAGCAGACTTGCTAAAAAATCAAGGTAGTAATATTTTCTAAAGGTTTCAATGTTATCACGAGGTAACCCATTAATGGTATTCAATATATAACACTAAAAATCCCAAACAATTTAGAATGTGCTATAGAAACTGAAAAACAAGCTATTTCACAAATGGATAAGTTGAAAAGTTTAAAGTGAAATCAGTGAAGTTCTGTGCTTGTTCAGCTCATCTGACACAGGCAGGTTGATGACAACCCTCAAAGTTGCTTCTAATTATCAGTGGAGACACAACGGACTTCTGTGTGTCTTTTTACAGCCACATGCTCTAAGTGGCTCATTCCTACTTCCATGTAGGAAGAAGAAAATATTTCTCAAGCTCTGCTTCATTTCTGTCTCCTGTGAGAAGCAACATGAACCTAGACCCTTTAAAGTCTAAGGCATGCATATAACGCTGCCCTCAGTGAGAGCTGTAGTCTCCTCAAGACACACTCAGGGATAGTAGAGAGCCTGTATAGAGTGTTTTGCTAGGCTGGAGGTTAATAACTAACCCTAATAAAACAGAAAGCAACAGGCAGTTCATATACAGAAATCTACATCTGCACACTAACTGTAGCTGATAATGAATTAAAGCATGTACTTCACCAGATTATTTTTTTTTTCATACCACCAGGGGATAATCAAAATAATAAAATACTGAAGAACTAGAACACAAAACTCTGCTCACTGCAATCCAAGGGTTGTTTTGTTACTTCTAATCATCCACCATGCACACAAGAGGTTAAATGAATATTATTGTCTGCACAAAGGAAAGCAAAAGAACACGTGCAACATTATTGAATTTATTTGGGAGTAAAGTGAGAGATGAGATGTTGAGCAACTGAATGTATACAAATCCTCTTCAAATGATTAATGACTCTCTCTTGCAATATAGAAATTTAGTCAGCTAAGCCCACAGTTGAAATAACAAGACCATCATGATGAGTTAATTTACTAAAAGAAACACATGTTTTCAGTGTCACACAGTTCTGGGGGAGGTTAGGGGAGGGGGGGACAATGGCATCTATTTTATTCATAAAATGAATTTTAAGTGTTTAAAAAAACTCTTATGAAGAAAAAAAAAAAAAAAGTGGTCAAGAAAATAATTATTCTATACTAAGGAAGAATAACAAAATAAACCTGACTACATCCTGCAAAATTTCCTCCTATGTGTACATATATCAGAATACTCTAACTTGCAGGTTACATTACAAGAGTTCTTCAAAGCTGCAGACTGCACGAAGAACAGCACGCCTTCTGATGGGATTACTGCTGAATTGCAAGTAGCATTTCCCTGATTCCTTGTAGAATTGATTTACATTGATTGCGTGACTCAAGTTTTAAAAATACACCAAAAAAAAAAAAACTTTTTTTTTTTTTTTTTACTTTATTTAAATTGAACTGCATTTTATATTTGGCCTGTAAGCTAGACTAGTATGGGGGAGCCAGTAGATAGAGTGGGTTAAAAACTCAGATACTGCAAAATATTACATGGGTAAAACAAACACCAGCATGCTATTCACTTCTCTAATTCATGAGAGCGAGCAGTGCAGTCCAAGGGCTAAGATCATAAATATTGAAGTGATCTCTATTTTCAGCTTTTAACCAGTTTTCACATCAAACAAAGGCAGGCTAACAGAGATAAAGATAACAGCAGCAATAAAGGAACACATTACATAAACTGAACTTGTCAGAGCAACATCACAAAACTGTCTGGATTCTGTACCATATTAAAATCCCAGATATTTGTGGAAAAATTTGTGGGCTATCCCAGCTGTATGCTGTGTTGCTATTGTACTCTTACACAAAACTTCAGAGTTAATGGGCAAACTACAGCACAGTGCAAGGCTCTGTGAAAGCAGTAAGAGAGACCATTCATATCTTAAGAAGAATTATCATTTTTCTTGTACCAGATGTAATCTGTGGTGTTTTTATCTGAATTAAAGCAAATCAACACTTTTAGAGAAGTTGGTCAGGCAAAGCAAGCAATAGGCATAAAGTCCTAGCTTGAAATCCATCTGGGTGATGGGATAATGGACAGTTTTATGAATCAGCTACCCTGCAATCCAGCATGCTTCCCAGTCTTGTTTACAAGCATTAGAAGCGCAGGCTAAATGGAAGGGAGAGATAACATCTGCCAAAGACTCTGAAGAATCCCAGAAACATTCCTAGGAAGGGTCTTGCGTGTAGCCATCTGCTGAGAAGTCCAGAAGCCACCAGCGGATAATGGCAGCCCAGGCTGGCTGCACCGTGTCCTTGTGTGTTTCCTCCAGCTCAGCAGGAAAGATCACACATGTAGAGGCCTCTCAGCCATCTAAACAAATTAAAAACTATTTTGCAGCTCTCTTTAGTTACTCTTTCTAAACATCCCAATTTCTCATTTCACTGCTCCCTTCCTGTCTCTGGTAAAGAATAAATTGAAAAGAACAAGACATGAGGGGGAACACAGTATCGTTCAATCAAAAAATGAGTCTGAAATGTACACTCCGCTTGTTATTATCTTTTTTATGGAAAACATGTTATACAGATAAATTCCCCTTCATGTGACTACATTGATGGGGAAGAGTCAAATGTAAAAATATTAATCACATTTTTATTTGAGATTTACAGACAATCCTGCATTGCCTTTGAACATTTACTGTAGATACAAAGATTCCTGGAAATGTACTCCTTTACAGAAAAGATTCATCAGTTTTGAATGCATTGGCTCTGAGCTTATTGCCACAGCTAAAACAATATTCATAAAAATATAATCATACCTAATGTTTTAACTATTTCCTTCAATGGGCAGTTACTATATTCAATATATCTTGTTTCCATGCTTGTTTTATTTCATGTCTATGACAATAATGACATGCAATGCCAATAGCCTTCCCTGAAAAATATACAATTATAGCCATGGCAATTCAACACTGTCTTGAAAAAAATACTTAACCAACAGGAGAAAGTATTTAAATAATGAAAAGTTCATAAGGCTGACCCACACGTCATTAATTCAGACTTCCCAGACATGAATTTACTATGCAGCTGACTTGCTATATGCAGATTCCAAGGGAGAAATTTTACTAGATGTTGTTATGCTCCAACTGCCTCCGAAAAGATTCTCCCTCCTAAATAAGGTGCCATGAAAGCACTTCATTAAGCAACCAGCTTCTCATTAGCTATTTCACTGAAATAATATATAGAGTGACTAGACCACCCAGGGATCTGAACAACAATACATACCACATATCATAAAGAAACCCTGAAATGTAATGTACATTTAACCATTTACTGATCTGTACTTTAAACAGAGACCTAAACCAGACTTACAAACTCTAGTGACAAAAAATATTTTCAAATCCAGAAGGATTTACGCTAATGGATACCATTCAAATGCCTAATGTAGCACACATCTTAAGACAGACATACACCATGAATAATTCCTAAGCAAATGTTCAGGCACTTAGAGCACAAATATGAGCTTAGGTTTACCTGAGCTATATGCTGAGGCTGAAAATTTGCATGGTTTGTTTACAGTAAAGCTTATTGAGAGTAATGAAACAGCATCCCCATAATCTCTCCAATTCCTATTCTGAATATTATTGTTCTTCAGTTAGATAGTGACAAACCCTAAACCCTTTTAGGAAATGAAACAAACAAACAAAAAGTCTCTTCTACAGAGAAACTTCTTCATGTCTTTGAAGTCAGTGGGACAGTGGTTGCACCAGTTGAAAACAATAGCTATCCCTTTATCTTGAAACATAGATGTGACTAAGGAGCTAAACTGATACAATACCATTTTGACTGACAGAAGAACTGTTGCCAACTAAATATTTTATCCCTACTCCACCCCCACATCCTCTGTATAAGTATACCTGAGAAGGTGAAAAGAATTTTACATTTGGTGCTTCTTTGCTGCAGTAATTCTAACAGTTCTCAGGCACTTAGAGAGTCAGCAGAAGCTGAAGCACAAATTGCCTTCCTGGCCATCCATTCCTAAGGACATCTAAAAAGAGAACAGCAGTGCTGATGGCTCAAGACCCACGTATTCAATATATTTTTCTGTGCCTCCAGCTCAAAGTATTAATGCACAACACTGGCATCTTCCTGCCAAAGTTTTAGTGTCAAGTTGCGATTTCTCCAAGTTGAGTCTCACAGTGATTACTGAAAGCCAGGACTTTGTCAGCTAAACATTAACAAATGGGAGAAGAGAAACAGCCCTCAAGCTCTCCATGGAAAGCAATAAGATCAGATCACCAACACTTTTCCTGGTTAGCTCCAATATTTGTGTTTATGAAACATTCATAGTATTGCCTGAGGCAGTATTCATACATGCCATCATATTGCTGCGCAATATTTCAGCAAACCAGCTGAAGAACTATGAGGTGACAACAGGTGAAGAGCTTCACCCTTTGTTTCTTTCCTATAGCTATTCTTTCTAAAACTAATTTAGATTAAACTCGGATGTATCAGAAGCAGCAAACATATCTGTCACTACAGTGCTGGAAGTAAAACCTCAAGCTAATCAGACACAATTAGAACCTTCTTACTTTAACCCATCTCACTGGGGTCCTCTTATTTGAGGCTCCGCTAATTACAAATTAGTAGGTTAACAAAGTTCAAACAAGAATCCTGAAATTCTAAAATAGTTTCTGAAACTTGAAGATCTCTGTCCCACCCCAACATGACAGCAATTTGTTTTACTTTGGATTAGAAAACAGTCAAGTATATCTATGTATTTCCACAATGAAATCTTGGGAAAATGGTTTGATTTTTCAATAGGTGCTGATTTTAAGCACTGTGCTCAAAAGAGCAGAAAGAAATACAAAATCAACACTTTGTATCTCACAGGGGAGAGATCAGTCTTGTTTCTCTATCTGTAAAATGGGAATAATCACACTTGATTTTTGCAAGACTGAAACTGATGGATAAAAAATTTTGTACACACTGATTTACCTGCTGAAATAATTATTAATTACCACCAATAAAATCAGATCACAGTTCTATTTTTAACAGCAACAAATTAACAAAATTAAGGACAGTTTTGCAAAGCCTGGAAGAAACTCTTCATGTGACTGATGTGTTTACAAGCAAGCTGATCAATACAGGGGACCAACTGATTATTAATTCAGAAGGATAAGTAATAAGACAGCTTCTTAATACGTCGTTAGTGTCTATGAATCAGTCTTACTTGTGTGAATGCAGGCAGAAGACATCCTAGAATAGCTAAAAAATACTTATTACATTTTCTACCAAGCCAATAAATTAAGCATCACCATGAGTCACAGAGGTTGACTAGCTGGTGACAATAACGTGTTGAAATTATAAATATCAAATGGTTGTGATTCACTTAAATCAAGTGCCTGTGTTTAATTTATTTATATTAAACTTCCACATTTCTGAGCCATGGTTTCACCCAACTACTTTCCTCGGACTGTAAATCACCATCAAAGTACACAAGAGTAAATCTGCAGAACATAACTGGGTTCGAATATGACGCACAGCAAACAATCACAAAAACACACAGACAGACTCATTGTCAAAGCTGTTCCAGCCTTGGAAGCATCTTCACATTTTTCCACAGTTTATGCAGGAATTTAAAATGTAGCAAGTATATAATTAGTATTAAATGTGATTAACTCGTACTATGGGAAAATACAGAAAGCACTGAAATAGAGCTCTGCAAATCTCCTTTCTTTCTCTCCACCCAAACTGCAATCAAGCATATGGCTATTCGACTCTCTGAACATACTGCCAGAACTCAATTTTGGGAGCTGGCTTCTTTCTCCTCTGGCTGTAATACTGAATGTTTCATTTTTCAATGTCACACTATTTACCATGCACATATTTTAGTCATATCGTTTCACAGTACAGTTCTAGGGCTGGCTGACTCACGGGTTCTTTGTACCTATTTTCCTTCATTCTTTTTCGTTGCTTTCTCAAAAGCCTGCTTGCCAAGTCTTATTTGCCTGTATTTGTAAAATAAGCAGGAACTATTATCAATCCTTTGAAAGGCACACATTACAGACTTCTAGGAAAAAGCTACAGGATTCATCTGCACAGTTTGAGAAGAAACGGCTTGGACTGTTTCTACTCTGATTCACTCTGAATTTTGCTCTGAGCTGTGATTCAGGATCAGATCTAAAATGTTCTGAGCTTACTTGTTTTAACACTGAAAACATGACACCAAAATCTTCTTTCAGTTTGGTACAGAACAATAAATCAACCCTCAGATTAGAGCAATGGGGCTCAAATTTGCTTCAAGAGTTCTGTGAACCTGAGTAAAGCTCTCATGGAAATTTAGTTTTTAGTTATAGCTGAAGTCCATCAATGTTTGGCATGGTTCCACAAGTTTTAACAGAAAGATTGCCAAGCTTTGGCAAGCACATGCTTTTACTAGAGTTCACCTGAAATAAGAAAGGTAATACACATTCTTACATATACTCTGTTTCCGAATTTGGGGTGTATTTCTCCATACTAGAATTAAGTGAAAGCAAGACACAGAAGAAAAATAAAGACATAAAGAATAAAGCATGGGAATAGAAATTAAGACTTTGGTCCTACTCTGCACAAAATTGCCCATGCCTCCTGAAAAAAAAATGAGAAGTAAAATGGAAAAAAAATAATTAAAAAAATTCCCAAGTGACTTTATTTATTTATTTATTCCCAAGTGACTTTATTTATGTTTCATTCTCAAGCACTGCATTTGGCTTTAAATTTAGTGTGTCCCCTGCCATGCTGAAGGGTAAAAGTATGCTGGGGCAGAAACTCTCCTAATTCAGAGACAAAAAGTGAGCTTGAAGCTGTGTTAACATGCCTGCCCAGTGCTATGCCTCACTTAATTAACTTTGTTGAGAGCCTACCACATCAGGAGCAGCCTCAGACTATGCAGAGTTCCTGCTTTCAAGCCCGCAGCTAATGGCAGTCTGACGGGCAGACAGACCAGCATCCTACACTGCATTCTTCAGGAAGGATGTTGCAGATAAAATGGATGTAGATTTTTCTGAAATTTGACCTATTCGAATAAGTATTATTTTGTTTCTACTTGGAGAAGTATTATTGTCTTGATCAAAATATGAAATAATCCCCAGTTCTCGAAGATTTAGGGTTCGACTTGTTAACTAAAAAGCAAAAAGATTATTGATTATACATGAGCTCATCAATTGTCTTATTGCTTTCATTCAAATATTTTCAAACAGGTTCAATGTATCAAAGAATACAAAAACTCTGAAAATACAATCTCTCTCTTAACAATATCTGAATTTTGTAGCCCATGTCTATCTGGCATTCACCGGCCCCTCTCAGTTATATACCTGCACCAATGCTGAAATAAACCTTCTTGCCCCAGCATTTACTCCAAAACACATTTGGTCATTTACTCTCCTTCCCTAAAACTCATTACATTGTACTGTATTTAACTCTATTTATAAAATATTATGACTACTGTAAATCCTAAGTCTTAGTCTTTATTATATTAAAATTAATTTCTGAAGTGTCTGCCCTTTTACATCTGAGAACATTATAATTTAATATTCTGAGGGGAGAGGGAAAAAAACTAGTTAATTAGGGGCAGAAATATGCACACACATACACACACACCCTGCTGACAGACATCCTTTTATCCCTGTACAGAATGGTCCTCTCACACCCAGAGCTCTCAAAAAGCTCAAGGTGTTCCAGCACTGGCCAAGGTCCCCCCCACCTCTGCATATACATGAGTACAGGACTGTGAGCCCCATACTGAGGCTTCAGCCAGCCCTCTTTGCCACGCTGTCTGTGGGCACAGTAGGAGCTGCTTTTCCCCTGCTCATATCCATCCCACACCCCTGTGCCCACACCTGGGTGCTCACACAAGCCGAGGCCTGGAAGGGCACGGCAGGGACCAGAGGCACATCTCAGGGGGTATGAGGAAGGAGCTGCTCCTCACTGGGGCAGCAATGGGCATGAGCTGTGAACCCTGGCTTGGGAAACAAGAGGGTGTGCACAGATATTGCACGGGAGCTGCTGCTCCTTTTTCAGGTGGTGGCTCTTGAGTAGAAGTGGCATCTGCAAACCCTTGACGTGCAGCTCTCCAACCGAGGGCCCAGAATTACTCCAGACAGAGGGAACTGCCAGCTGTCACCCCTTGGGGAGAAAAACTAAATGCTTCCTCCCATTTGGGTGGACCTATATGGCTCTGTAAGAGATTTTTTCTCCACGTACGCTATGCAAAGACGTGTTTTAAAGAGACTGGTGCAAAGACCCTTTTCACCACCTCCACTTCAATGTTCACAGAAAAGGGGAGTAACGGGGAGCTTATTGGGAACAGATTATAAAGGGAAGATCTGACAGCAGGGGAGAACAGACCTCAAGAGTGACTTTAAACAAATAACAGCTATGGTCCCAAATGAGTTAACAAAACTGCAGTCTAATTTAACCACATCCCTTAGCTCGCCCTTCAACAACTGCATAGCCAAGACACTGTATACAAACAGAGAGGTCAGCATTTGCTAATGACCACAAAAAGCTTCTTCACTGCAGTATTGCAGACAGACTGGAGAAGCAAGCGCTGAGTCACGGACTATCCCCTTCCCTACATGTGTAAGGCATTAAGTGTTCATCACAGAAACTTAAATAAATTAAATCATTCCATCACAAATGACAAAAAGGAGCTTTCAAGTTGCACAGAGAGCCATGGAAGCAAAAAGTTAAGGTTCCACATGCATCCTCAGCTCTGAGCCTTTTCTACACGTATCATGGCTGCTAATTCCATAAACCGCTAAGGTGTTTTTTTGTTTTTTTTTTTCTAAAAAGAACAGAATAATACTTTTCTATCTGCACACAGTCAATGAGCTCTCTAGAAAGCTCTATTTTCATTTAAATAATCCAGTCTCCTTTTTACTAACTCATTCTTATGCACAAAAACTCTCTTCCTGTACTTAGCCATGTTGACATCCCAATTCCATTTCTCTACATGGAGCCCCACCGGCGATGCTCATGTCTAGGTACCTAATGGTGGGATAAAGGGCTTTCTCAATGGATGCATCCCATCTGCATTTTTCTATCAATTCACAGCATGCTATACATCCCACAATGAACTCAGATAGATCTAAATCTAACTTAACTGAATGTGCAGGAGGTCTTTCTATGCCTATAATTTTCATCACTACTCAGTCTGGTTACACACAGGCTGTTGCAGGTTACATACAAAGCAGTGTGCATTTTTCAAATCAAGTGACTTTCATTGACTCTGGCTGGCATACAATACACACAGTTTATGGTACTAGAAGCTATCTCACATGTACATTGAAAGCAGCAACAAAAGTATTTGAGGTTATATGCTAAACAGTATAAAATCACATAATTAAAGATTATATAATAACTCACACAAAAGAGAAAAGATTTAGTCTTACCTATGAAAGAGGATATTGATTTTCACCTCCAAGCTTTTCAACATTTGAGGGAGTATTTGTCCAATGTTACTCACTTCATAACAAATTGTTTGCTTTTCCTTTTCTTGTGAAACAAGCAAGTTTGTGAGACAAATTTACTTACTAAATCTGATAAAATGTGATAATTTTAAAAGACATTAATAAAAAAATGTGTCTCTGGAAACAACTGACCACTATATTCCACATATTTTCCAAGATGCAAAAAGAAGAAATTCTTATACAAATATTCAGATCTCTATTGTATTTTCCTTAAAGACAAAGTGAATTGGAAGAAAAACTTATAATTTTAACTGTGTCTCCATTTGGGTTTCAATTTCTTTTATGAGATTAAACAAAAAATCAAAAATTCAATTGAGCTATACTGAGGCCTAGGTCTGCATTATGTCTTGTGCAGAGAAAACATCAGAATTATATGTTGCAGGGATTTATTTATTTTATTTTTTAAAGAGCTTTTCCTGTATTGTCTCAAATACCTTGAGCATTTATACACCTATTCTTCTTCAACTACCTGGCTAAGAAACAACTGCAAGATGCAAATTAAGAGACAGAAACATACAGACAGGCAACTTACATGGAAACATCGTGCCAACCATAGCACAGAGGTTGCCAACGGTAAAATCTGAACATGTAAGAAGTTCAACAAGACCTTCCTACTGTATCTAGCAGAGAAAAAAAAAAAAAATGCCAAGACTAAGTACTTGGTAGAATTTTAAAAACTCCATTTAGAGCTTCTTGCGTGATAAGTGCCTGTTAAATCAATCCAAAAACCAGACAAATACACATGCTCAAAGATTGCGAATTCCACCCAAACAGAAAAATGAGACATAGCACAACAGCTATGCAAGGGGTCTGTGGCAAGAAATCGTCTAGAGATAACTTTGAGATATTTATAAACAAACATAACATTACTGAAGAGGGAAGGAATACTATAAACAATAGGGTCATATTGTAACTTTATTTGAAATAAAGTGAAACAGCTGAAATGCCAAAGGAACATCTTTAAAGGGTTTCTTGGGTGGTGGGAGGCCATAGCTGGGTTTTTTAATCATAAATGCTCTCAGACTTGTACTGGGATGAAACAAGAGTGGCATCTAGTGGCTCACAGTGGTATGATACTTATTCCCATTGAACAGCTGGGATATGTTCCAGACCTGCTTTTCTATAGTATTCATTACACTCATCTGGACTATAATCAGGTATCTGGTGAGTATCTTGCTAGCAAAACTTAAGGAGAGAAAAAAAAAAAAAAAAAAAAAAAAAAAAAAGTTAACATGTAAAGGAATAAATAAAGAGGTATTATTCTCTGTTTATCTGCACTTTGTTAGCAACTTAGACTAGAAGCAAGTAGATGGGAAATGTTTTTTTTTTTTGATGTTTTGTTTTTTTAATCAGGCAAGAAGAAATCGCACAGTTTCTAAGAAAATACTTAGTGCAGCTATTGATTAATAATAATCTCTTCTTTCTGCATACATGTATCCAGTTAGCACCTTCAACTATAATATTAACACAGAGCTTTCATACATCAAATATATGTTTGGTGACATTTTCCAAAATTAACTTAATACTTTTTCATGAATGGTATATTTTTACTGTGAAAATATTGGAAAAATTTCCCCAATTGGGAATTTTGGAAAATCTTCATGGGACAGTGACAGCGTGTTTGCAGGAACAGATTTCCTGAGTTCTTCACCTCTGCTGGAGCAACATCACTTTGCTGAGGAAAGGGTACAGTATTATACGGTATTAGGGAGACTTGAGTTTTTAATCCAGGTTCAGTTTTAATTACATATTATTAATCATTTTGCAGTTGGAAAAAATCTAACAGAGTCTGCATGTAACCAATTAGGAAGGACCTTATGCTTTTTAAATTGAAGAAATGTGCCGAGGCTGCTTTTGGGATATGGGACTGAGCTAAGAATACATGACACTAGAGCAGAAATTTTACTTCACGGTACAGCAATTGTTCTGCTTGAACAGCAAACAAACAGGAAAATAAATTGTGTATTTATATTTCGAAATGAATGGTAGATACTACAGACATTCCTGATTTTTCAAATATCACCACTGAAAAGGCCATTTGAGTAACCTAATATACTTTGTTTTTGCAGTGCCTACCTTTTTGAAGCTGTTCTCTGATAGTAAAATTAAATTCTCTAATAATCACTGCACAACACAACCACACAATCGTGAGTACCTATTAATGGATATTATTGTTTACAACTAGGATGATAACTAAAGCAACGAAACTACTGTTACCATCAGCAGTTCAGAACAGCATGTGAGGGAGATCTCAATTACAATCAATGTCATATACAATGCCATTAAATATTTATAATTAACTTATAGCTAACAGAATTCAAGTGTTCAGTGTTAATGCAGATATAAATAACAACAATTTAAGACATTAAAAAAGGATGCAACACAGAATAAAATATAAAATATAAAAATCTGTATGTGGTGGTAGTTTCTTGTTTTAAAGTTAAATTTGCCAAATCATCTAGAGACCTCAGAGGTGCATCTTATTTTCACCTTTAAAGCTGAAATGCATAGCTACTGCAGAATTTTAGTAAGGACCTTGATTCTGCTAAATCTTGATTTTTGCCAAGTTCAAACAGCTTCCCCCACCCTTACTCCTATCCTCACCCCCCATCCCCTTCACCCTTCACCTCCCCCCCCCCCCAAAAAAAAAAAACACACACACAAAAAAACTTTTGGTTAGGAAAGCTCTCTGGATTATTATGGCTGATAATGTGAAAGCCTAAACATTAATCCCTGGAAAAAGTTATGGAGGGCACAACCCTTATCCTATATTCTATCATTTCAGTAACAGAGTCCAAAACTATACACTTTAGGTACATCCCAACTCTCAGTAAATAAAGTTTTAAATATAGACAATTGTGAAGCTTTAGTCATTACATTATCTGCTTCTAACATACATCACCAATTTTACACCATTATGTTCTAGCTATTAAGCTTCCTGTATTTGTCCCTTGAGTATTCAGAAGACAACAGCTGTATGCCTTTTTGACACTCCGGCAAAACTCAAAGTTTAAATTTGCACTGTATGTTTTCCCATGTGTGGCAGCTATACATACTATATAGCTCATCCCATCTTCCCTGTGAACTTCTGGTTAGGATGGGTAGTACATCCAAGAGTTAAGCAGCAACTGAACTGCACTCTGTGTAAGTAAAGTGCATGTAGGGGCTGGAGTCATGAAACGGGGCTCCAATGTGCTCACTGCTATTGCAAATGCACACAGGAACACACGCATGCATGCAGTGATTCCTGCTGTGGCGTTTTCAGTCTAAACAAGAAGCAAGAGATTTACACGGATGGACAGTAGGCTGAGAGTTTTATACAGATGGACAGGAGACACCAATAAATTATGTAATACCTAGCACAAAGATAAGTACCACTGACACCACCAACCACCTTATTTGCCATCAGTGATTTGAGGGATGGGGAGCAGGGGAAAGAGCAGCAGAGGATCATTATAGTGAAAAGGCACAATCAAAATGAAAAAGCAATTAAAGTGAAACACTGAAAATGTAAGTACAACCAATTCCCATCTGTATTTGCCCATGAAACCTAAAAACAATGCCTGCCCCAGACGCAGTGTGTCTTTTGCCAACTCCCTGTGATTGAGGAACTGACTGTCTGCAAAGACGTGTACGATAGCTGCCCTGATGTGTGAATGACCACTTTTGTTGAAGACACAGAGAGATGTTTTTAGTTAATGTAAGGCAGAGATTAGTAAGGGATTGGTAAAATGTTACTAAATCAATGGCATATCAATATACATTCTAGTATCAAGGCTGTTACAGTTCAGCATGTAAGGTAACAATAATGAAAAACAGAACTTGCCATTATGTATCATTAAAGTATAATCAATTACAGGAATCTGTTAATGCTTTCCTTCAGAGAATCAATCATGAGGAAACACAATCTACTTAAATGTGCAGATAACAAACGGAAATGATTTTTAAAACAATGTGATTGGGTTGAAAACATTTCTAAAGATAAACTCTAACAGATTTCCTGACCTCATTTTATTAATGCAGAAGTCAAAAAACAAAAATGTTTCTTTTTATACTCCAAGAATGGAATACAAAAGTTCCTATTAAATCTGGGCCCGGAGCACACATTTTCCAGACAACATCCAAGACTGCATTTGCTGTGTTCATCATTATATATTTGTGTGTATATAAAATGATGTCACTGCTTATGGCACTATAAAGTCCAATTCAAATAAAAACCACAGGTTTTATACTGTCCTTCTGGAGCTCATTTGCCCTCTGGATGAGGTGCCCCACTCACTGAATTTGCAAGGAAACGCCAGGACTGATCTGGAAAACAGGGGTGAGCACCCAGGGTGAGTAGGCAGGCAGGCACAGGGGAACCTAATGACAGCATCAGACAGCCATAAAGGAGGATTTACACTGCAGAAATGCTTGGTCAGTCAAAAGTAGAACTGTAGGTCAGTCTGAAGAGACGGGACAGGACAACAAATGAAGGAAATCATATCCTGTAAATTCTCTCCTTGACTCTCTGTCCATATCAAACCTGCCACACCAGAGTCACTTGTGGCTTACACAAGTACCATGGGTGTGATTCACCAGTGCCAGACGAAACCCAACCAGCTGAAGTGCTTTGGACTTGACAACATTCCCCCTTTTCAGTTTTGTCTTCTCACACACAAAGGGAAAATGATGAGATGAGATTAAAACTTGAGATGGGATGGGGCAAAGGAACAACTCCCAAAGCATTGAAAAAAATCACCAAGGGATGGAAAAAGACTGGCAAAGGCTACAGAGCTTTTGCTCTATCCAGTCCCAAGTACTGCAGGAAATACTACCTTTTGATTACAGTGAACAAAAGCAATGTGTAAAATCTGCATTACCAGCTTTCCATGCAGATTGCAAGGGGTCTTTGTTCAGATCTGCTGTCTACCATACATTGTTCACTGCCTTCTCTCAGCAGAATCTCTCTCATTACTCTCTTTGTTTCCACACAAGCCTTGAAATTCCTGCTTAAGAGGCACTGCCTATATGTAGAAAGGTCAAGGACTGACACATTACTTAGAGGAAACACACAGCAAGCTATTTACCAGCAAACCAAGAGGAATTAATATATATAGAGAGAGTAAACTGTAGATGCTAATTGGGCTCATATATTGTAGAATTTGGCATAAAATTTGGACCAGAAATGATGAACATTTTGAGATTCAAATATTTTATAGTACATACTATAAATTTTGAGATATTGAATTGAAAATAATCTTTAAGGTATTTCCCCATTTTATAGCCTGTAATAGATTCCAATGAATATAGAGCCTATAAAATTTACAGTAGATTATAGTTCTGAAGGATGGGAGGCAGTGGGGAAGGGGGGCAAACTCAGTAATTTTTCAGAACACCATCTTATATTTCCCTTCCCTACTATATCTTTTTATCTGACATTTTGCATGTCATTGAAGTATGGAAAACTGGGTCTGTCTAAGAGAACAATAATCCCTTGACCTCTATAGAGCTACTTCAATAGCTATTTACCCACATGGGAATTTCAATTGAAAAAAAAAATGGATGATTTTCAAAAGCCAACACAGGATTTACCTCTTCAGCAAGAGGTGAGCACTTAGCTTAGAACACTGCTCCCTCTAACAGTTACACTAAACTCCATGGGCCAACTAATCTGATGCTCTGCAGGAAACAAACGAATCCCCAGCTTTTACACAAATGCATGAGAAGTCATGATGCTTGTTTTGGGATAAAACTTACAGGGACCTGAAGTGGTATGACATCTTGTGAAAAATAGTACACATCTTGCTATGAAAAACATTTATGTGAGATATGATCCACCAACAGCCAGGCACCATGCAACAAACAGGCAACAACTTCCACAGCAGCATTCTGTCCACGTTGCCAATGGCAAGGGAGCAAAGATCAGCTGTGGTAGCCCAGCCTTCCAAGAGCAGATCCGAAACTGCCTGCAGAGCCTCTGCTGTGACAGGGGCACAATTTGAAATAGGAGAGGTGTGCTGACTTGGGTGCCCTAGTGACAAGAGTGCAACAGAAAGGCAGGAGACCATGCAGAAGCAATACAGTTAGGAACTGTGCTAGGATGGCAGAGTCTACCAGTTGGATGGGGAGAAAGCTTTGGAAAGCATTTGCATGGTCCAAGACCTGCACAGCCTTTCACAATCTCAGGTGACCTGCTTCCAGACCACTTTACATTTCATAACCCTATAAACCCACTCAGAGATCATAAACCCACCATAAGCCCCCACAAGGTCTACAAATTGTGCCAGACCTCTTCGCGTCACTGCCAACCAGTTGGGTCTGTCAGTCCTATACCCAAAAACTCTACTGACCCTTCCAACTAACACCTCTTTCTCACCCACCAGCTTGAACCTTCTTGAATGAAAAATTCAGTTTTACATATGATGCTGAAAGCTCTTGAGCTGACTTTGTCAGCAAGAACTTCACACAGTCACAGAATAGCCATTAAAATTTTCAATAGTGTCTTTGATAGGAACATTTTGGATCTATAGTAATATTTCTCTGAACACATGTTCATCATTTTCAAAAGCTAACTGAACCCAGAATAAGATCTCAAGTCCTTTTTATTTACTAGCTAAATTGGATAAAGTCTGAAAGCTTTAGCTATGTAGTTGTTAGTTTAGATCTGAAACGCAAAATGTAGCATTAAATCAAACTACAGAGTTTTCTTTGTTTGTTTTTAACGAACAGCAAATAAAACACTCATTGAAACTTGGCCTATTATTTTTCAAGGAATATACAATCAGGTTTTTCATGCTTTTCCCTCCATGCAAGTATATATCCTGTTATTTCATCTATTTTGCTGTTGATGATTTCTTTTTGTTTCTTTGTTTTTGTTTATTTTTTAAATAGGACATCTACAAAATCAGCAACAAAACTAGTGATAAAGATTTGCACATCAGACAGTATACAAAAGGTTGAAATGAAGAGCTTTGAACAAAATAATTAAAACAAATACTATTCTACTATCCATTTATATGCCTAATTATTTAATACTGTTGTCATGGTCAAAACTGCACTAGAATGTAAAGCACAGATTAGGAGACTGCACTTCAAAGTTTTACACATTAGCAGAGAATTATCATCTTTGAATTTTTCATTTTTATATTAAAAAGACCTGAGAGCCCTTAATTGTGATCCTTGGCATTGCTCTGCCTATTCTGTTTTGTGCTGTTACTCATTATTCATGCAAAGATAATAATTTTTTACTTTTGCAAATAATTTTCACAAAATCTGAGTTTAAAAGTCATCAGTGACTACTTCACAAGCAGGAGCTTTCAACCAACCATTAAACAAATATGTGAGTGTATTTTTATGATTAAAAAAATAATAGCTTGCTGAATTCAGACAAATCCCATGTATTATGAATTGACCGACCACATGATCAATGAAATGATACATGAAAATAGAGGTAGAGGCAAAATAACCTACTTGAACCCAGAAAATTTTCAGACAATAATCATTACCAGCTTTAATTAACTTCAACACAAAAGCAGGGCTCCTTCTGTTTCAAGTTAATGAAGCTCAACACACAGACACTACAATTATAGACAAAGCACGAGTCTAAAGCAAGTTGTATCTTAAGATTGAAATAATGAGCTTGGTATTTTAATTTTGTAGTCAGCAATTAAGGGAGATCCAAGAACAAAGAAACAATATATGCAATTGAAATGTTAAGGCACAAATGTAGCCAGTTTTCTCTCAATATCTTTCTTAGAAGCCAAAAGCAAGAAAATACCAGGGCCGGGACCTAATCGACCCTTTATAGTAAGCAGTAGCTATAATACCCTGGAAATATTTCTGCTATGATCTTCTAAGATTTACTCGCTTTCATACAATACAAGCCAGAAATGTAACCTCACCTACAGCTATGAACTGCTTGCCTTTCTCATATATATTCATTATATTTTTATCTATAACACTTATTTCCATTGAAAATTATGGCTGTGTGGCAAAAAAGCTGTTATCCCATACACACACACACAAATAACCCTAGATTACTTCCACCCTTTTCAATAATTTGCCTATTCCTAAATACCATGTTAGAAGAACATATGAGCTATCACCAAGCACCTCAAAAAAAAAAAGGAAAAAAAAAAAAAAAAAAAAAAAAGATGGTCTGCCATTTATTTCTCTCATTTATAGTTTATTAAACCTAAAGATAATAGGAAAAAGGTGGAAAACAGCAGAGTATGTCTGGGCTGTAGTATCAGATATCACTGCTTATTACTGGCTGTCTGCCTGGTAATCATAAATCCATAGGGTAATATTCTAAAATCTTTTGCTTTTCAGGTAGGTGTGAGCCAAAAAGAAAAGAAGTTTAATTTTCTATGAAGAGCAGAAAACAGCAAACACAGCAAAACTGAGTAGCAGGATGCATAAATATTCCTGATTACAAGCCCTTTCACATAAAGCAAACAGGAAGAGTTTGAAGCTAACAGTATGTACATCATGCAAAAGGTATCTCTGTCCCAGAAGATAGATATCACATAGTCTATGAATGAACTGCTCCAATAAATTATATTATTCCTCAGAGGGAAAAGGAGAGCTATGTTATAAACAGTGACTTCAGAAAAGCGAGAACAATAAGGTATTGAATTTTGTAAGAGTGAATTGAGGATCTTTTTTTTCCTGGAGGAGAGCGCAGTATCACTGACCAATGAGCCTTATAAATAAAAACATTAACTCCAGCACTGCCTGCTCCTCTAAGCACCTTAGCATCTCACCCTTTCAACATATTAGAATCAAAACGTACATGCAAAATAATACAGGACGTACAGAATTAAGCATGTTTCAAATATATTTTTTTAAAAATATGCTTTCCGGACAGCTCAGAAGGGATGTGGTTCTGCCAAAGCACATATCACACACACGGCTTTGTTGATGATAGATTGTGCTGTGCATCTTCTATTTGGAAGTCTCAACAAATCAAAAAAAAACACTCTGTACATCACTTCCTCCTTTTATTGCCTGATACAAACTGAATAGCCACAGATAAAAGAAAGCTAAGCCAGAGCAGCGTTTCTGAACCTTGACAGGATCAAAATCCCTAGAACCGTCACCCAGGGAGCAGCAGGAGCCCAGCAGCACCTGAGGCTGCCCTCGGGAAGATGCCCCGCACTGAGGGCAGGTCTGCCAGCCAGCCCAAGGGCACAAGGCTCGCAGATCATATTGAGGAACAGCTGGCGCTTTCTGCAGCAAAAAGTTAAAAGCTAGTTATAAAGCTTTTTCAGGTGTCAAGCTCTCTTTTTTCCTAAGGGAAAGATGCTCACTGATTCAATCCAGTTTCTAGGGTGCAAGTCTTGACAACTAATTCAAACTGCTCACTGAAAAGATCTTCTGATTCCAAATTTCTGCTTGCTATCACCACTACGCCAGACACTAAGCACTGGCGACCCTAATTTCATCTCACGTGGTCATTTCTCCTTTCCTCTGGCTCTTTATTTGCTTTCCTGATTTGGAAATTGGAAATTGATAGTCCCATAAACTAGAGCCATTTTTAAACATGCAAGCTCTGTCGGCTGACAATGATAACAAGTTTCTCAGAAGTTTATGGCAATCTCAGGGAGCATATGTTTTTCAAGAACATTGGGATATTTTCCCCTATTGCTATGCAGCGTTCCTCTCTTACCTCCTATGCATACTCATTCTGCCAAAGTTCTCTGAAACACATTTTTTAACTGTATTTGAACCTTACCCACTCATTCTCTGAGGGTTTCTTTTGATTTATAATTAAGCTTATGTCAGACAGCTTATTAATGACACCACCTAGTCTGACACCAAAGAGGGTGGAAAAAAGTTTTATTAAAAAGAAAATGCTGAAAATGGTTTCTGCATTTTAGTCTCACTGTAAGCTAAGGTAATGGCTTTTGAGAGGCTTACAAAAAGATTACTGTCATTACTCTTAAACCACAAAGCAATTAACACTTCACAGCTTTGCCTTTATATGTTACTTGTTTCTCCTTTTCCAGCCTTCTTTCCGGAACTTTACAGTCATGTGACACCTACCTCTTCTAGACCACTGATGCTGTTTTCTTCTGCACCCTCCCCAGTCTTCCTCTCCCAAGCCACGCTTTCCTCTTACTTCCCTTCAGCTTTCTGCTCCTTCTCCCGTGGTCCACCCAGAGCCACAGAGCTGAGGCCAGGCAGGTGCTCTGCTTCCCAAATGGCAGCCTGCCTTGAAATGCAGGGACAGTCACCGCCTTCTCAGCTGCAAGCTGTGGCCTGTACAGATCCCGTGCTATTTTCACCCTATGGAAAGGCAATCACGCTGGCAGAAGCTGTTCTGGTTTGAGTATTTGGGGAAGGAATGTTAGGTGTGTTGAAAGAGGAGACTTTTTGAGGCCACAAGCAAAGATCTTGTGTGCTTCCTCCCAGCTTGATATGACAAAATTCAACCCGATTTTAAGGCTGATATCACCATGTTAAAACTCCAGCATAAAGTATTGTCTTTTATTTTCTGCTAAAAGTTCATTTCCTGTCTTTTTTTTGCTTTTCCCAATCTTTGAGAGTGAACATACTTGTTTAATTTGACTGTTTCTGTTACCTCCTTATCCTTTCACATGTACAATTCTGACTTATTGCTCTATTGGAATAAGAGAATTGCCTTGAAAATAAATAAATAAATAAATAAATAAATAAATAAATAAATAAATAAATAAAAGAGCATTCAATGCTGCAAACACTGAGTTTTTTCACTATTCTAATGAAAACTTCTCCTTTGCTTCTACCTCAACCTGCGAATTTATGTGAATATGCAAGAATTTCAGGTTTTACTTCTCTTAAACATGTCTTTAATTCTTACAAAAAGCATAAAAAAGCAACCGGGAAACACTTAACGATTTGAGCATGGGAAAGGAAGATCTGTACATATGTATTATATGTGTGTAATACTTTCTGTTCGATCTTGTTATTGCTGTTAGTCCTGATGTGGGATTCTTCCTGGTTTTGGAAAATAAATTTATCTTTTGCAGAATTGCACCAGAGGGGAAAAGACTCATGCTGCAGCACAGATCCATGTCCTGAACCAAGCAGAAGAGAGACTCAGACGAGGGCCTCAGAGCCAAAGCAACAGCCCCATCCATCAGTTGTTTTCTTAGTAGAGTGTCTCACAATCTTCTGTTGCAATTGTTTCCCATCATATATATAATTTAATGTTCACTAGAGAAGCAGCTTGGAGAGGCCCCCCCTATCCTCACTAAGTGCCCCACCTATGTGACTACAAGCTGTCCTGAAGCGGAGGTTTCTGTTGCTCAGAAAAAGCTTTGGGATAGCTCAGTGTTTAAGCAGAGAAGTTGAAATTTTGAAAATGCTCTGGGGATGAGAAAGCTATTTCCTTCTAATTTCTGGTAGCAAGCAAACATAGTAAAGGGACAAATAAATGCAAAAGGAACAAGGTCAGGCAGACTAAAGGAACTGCTCAGCTGAACAGCATCCTCTTAAGCCTTGTAGTTTACTGACACTAGTTGCTCATACTTTTATTCCACTTTTCCTATATTTTAAGCCCTCAAACTGCAGCATTATTGTTAAGAGTTCAGGGCTTTGCTGTTTTTTAACCACATTCTGAACTCTGTGTTTACTGTATTTCCTTGACCTCCCTTGTCTTTTGATCTGTACAGAAAACTTTGAACTATTCATAAAACACAATAACATCAAAACTTTTGCAGGTCTTGGCAGCATCTCTGCATCATAGCTGCATCTAAATTATGCCTTTGCCTAGATGTGTATAAGCTTACAGAAGAACAAGTCACATAATCATAATTGTTAGAGAAACACAAAGATGAACCCCTGGAGAGTAAATCCTGTATGATGCACCTCAGGTCTGAAGAGCTCCAGAAGTAGATTTTACAGCTGAACCAACTGTAACGTTTCCAGACATTAGAGCTACCCCTGCAAGAGTTCCTCAGGACCATGAAAAGTTAACCACTTAGACTGGTGTTAGTTAAAGATCTCTTCTTTACACCTTGTTATGAGCTACAGTTACGCTATCCACACACCCCATAACTATATAGCTGAGAACAATGTAGTCTGCAAAGCATTAAAAAGGAAGCACTAGGAAAAGCTAGGCTGTCAGATCTCATGTTAGTTTCCAGGTTTGGAGATTAGAAAGATTGATTTCAGATTTAGAAAGTAAGCAGCTTAGACAAATAATCCATGAAACACATCAAACATCAGATGTTCCACTGCTGTTTTAAAAACACTTTTCAAAAAGTCACTTAAGTCATTGGTTTTAAGTGCATGAATCCATCAGGCTTCCCTTTCAATTGTGGATGTTCAGGACACTTCAAGAGCTGGCTTCAGGCTTGTGGGCATAGTTCTAACAGCCAGAGAAGTATTAATACCACTAGAATGTAAATTTAGTTATGTGCCCATTCAAAATTACTGAGATAATAAATATGCAGACTTTTCTAAAATGCTAAGATGAATAAAATATATAAGTTACAATAAGAATTTAGCTACAATAAGAATTTAATAAGATTATGTAGAATAGCTGTTCTTAATTAGCTTTTGTTCTGACATTTTCCAGTAACTGATACTGCCTTTGTGGAAAGTGGAGTAAAGTATGGTCCTATTACTATCTATTACTGAACAGAATATTATCTATTTGATTAAAGTTTAAATAAATACCTAAGCATTTAACAATCCATCATTATAAATTTTTGCATGGTATCATTATTTTAAATAAACATTAGGTCAGAAATGAAATAAAAAAGCAGCAATTTAAGTTATACCTTTACATCTACATTTAAGCTCTACATCATGCAGATGAATTTCAAAATTACTAGATGACAGGTAGCTCCCCTTGAAATACACCAACGAGCTATCTAGTAAAAACAGCTGCAGGATACGACCCAGGTGCTGTAGAGCTTACAGACTGACCATTCTATTCCCCTGCCTTCTTTTGTTATTGTTTCTTTCTCTATGAACATTTGATGTCTCACCTTTTGCAGACTTTCAAAAATGAAATCCCCCACCCGTGTTTTTTTTTTTTGTTTGTTTGTTTGTTTGTTTGTTTAAGCTATTTGCTTAATCCACCTCAAGTCTTATGGCATAAAATCAAAATAGGTCAACCATCTTAGCATAGTGGCACTTTAACCTGTCTTATATAGAAAGTAAAATTACAACAATCTGAAAACATCTAGTGTTTCACATGGTGTCAACTATGCACTAGCTTTGATTTTATTAAAAAGAAAAAAGTGTATTTTTTATTATTACATCACAAAAAGAAAACTCAGCTGGAATATACTGTAAGTGAACTAATGTACTTAATTAGCATAGAAAATAAAAGACTATCCTGCAAGTGTGTATACTGAAAGCATCCAGCAAGTGAACCAATAGTCATAACCAAACGTTTTATGACTTTCTCCTATCATTGGTGTCAGAGATATAAAAACAAACTAGGAGTCAAGTATTATAAATTTTTATTGATCCTAAATTTAGATTTTTTTAATATATATAAGAAAAAGGACAAGTTACTTTTACTGCTCCATTGAGCATTGGTCATTCTCCAGTATCAACTCCATCACCAAGCATCCTTCTCCTGAGGTTACTGAAAACCAGAAACATAGTACTGTAACAGATCTTACCCTCACTATGTTCAGATACACTCTATGCTGTCCTGAGAAATATCTCAGATACAGTTATATAAATAGTACAGTATTGGAGAAGACTTTGGTGCTAACACAGACCACATGACTGCATTTTAAGTGTGCTTTAGCACCTCAATAGTAACTGCGTAACACAGGCAGCTAGGCATCATGACAGTGTAGTTTCATGCAACTAAACCTGTCCTTTTTCTAATGGTTTGAGAAAACGTGGTAGGAGGACAAAGCCTGTAAATGTGTGCAGTTGTATCAGCTGCATATACAAGTTCCTGTGTACATGACAGTTCCGGGGAAGAGTATTCCCCTTCAAAGACTTTTCCTTAGGTCTGGACACCAGCTTCACCATGGTGTTCCACTGAATTATGACAAGGCAGTTTACATCTTCAGCAGCGTTTACCCAAACACAAGGCAAGTAAATGATCAAGAAGTCAAATTTCAGTTAAGAATGATAATAAACAATCTGAAAATTCTTTCTAATAGATTATCCCCCTTCAAGAAAATGATTTCTTTCTCCCCCCACCCCAAATATTTATCTGACATCCAATATGTCAACAAAACTAAAGTGTGCTCTAGAATCAATTCAAAACTTGTAACATCCAGCACTCTTGCTGGGTCTGTGCTTGGCAGTTATATGGCTTTTCTCATCATGTTAAAGCTGCAAGATTCAGGACAAATGGCAAGAGTGATCATTTAAATCTCTGGAAATATTGTGTCACGACAACTTGGCATACCAATACAGATAGTAATATATCTTATATGCCCAAATACATTATTCAAATATTTATTCCACTTAATGTCTATTTGAAGAATCTTTAGTAACACCGAGTAATTTGAAACCACACCCACCAGTAAGAAAAACCCTGAACTGGGTTAAAGGTTCAAATAAGTGACTCTTAAAAGGTCGTTTTCTTGTAACTTGCTATAGCTGCAGCTCTTAGTTTGCATCCCTAACAGAGGAAACAAACAATTTTCCCAACCCCAGATACTGCAGGTTAATGCTTTGACATCAGCTGTCACCAGTCCACAGTCTGGTCATTACTCAAACATTCAATATGTAACGCTGATGAGTTAAACATCCTATCACCTACTTTATTTCTGTCAGTTCTCTGGGAGTTTTATTTATAACTACAGGGCTGGGTTTGGTGGTGCCAATAGATTCAGCCCAGGGATAGATAGCTGAATGCTTAGATCATTATACAGTATTACAGTATATCGATTAGACTATCTATAGAATAACTAAAGACAAAACTGGTAATCTTACTGAGAAAAATAACTACAGGGGACCAGGTCTAGCCTAAGCAAAAAAAAAAAAAAAATAGTTTCAGCATTGCTGAAGAGAATACGAGAAGTCTAAAAAATAAATTATTCCAGTTATTTTCTTCAAGTTGGTATTTTTTGCAGTCAATAAAAATATTAATATAATTTTATTTCTCCTTTTATCATTTTTATGTACTGACACAATATTATCTATTCTGTCCTCAAGACATAGAGGGTGATGCTGGACCAATAAAAGGTACAACTGCACTTTCTTTTTGTGTCTTCTGAATTTCCAGAATATCTGATCACACAGAGCACAGACTGGTACTGTATCACATAACACTAATTCTAAGCATTTAATCTTGTCTTCTACACATTGGCCAAGGCAATACAAACACCAAAAAAATTCCTCTTCAATAGCAAAATTATATATACTATATTTTATATAAACCTTCTGTCCCTCTCCACTTGAATATCTGCTATCAAACCATTCTGACCATTATTTTACATTGAGCAGATAGTATTATGAGATTTTTGATAAAGAACAACAATCACTCTGCAAGGGTTGCAAAGGGGTCGGTGAAACCAAGATTAACAATTGATTAGGTTTAATGGACCGTGACAGTAATAAACAACAGAGCTCTGCACAAAGATTTGATTGTCCTGTTAATGCTGCTGACACAAATGGCTTTTAACTGGCTTCCTGAAAGCGTTAATATCTTCGAAGCCTCAGCAAATGAAGGACTTTGTCAAAGTGAGAACTATCCTGCAGTGAAGAAGTACTTACTGTAGGTCTAAAAAAAAAAAAAAAAAAAAAAAAAGAAGGAAAAAAAACCTATAAAGTGTATTTCTGATTTTTTCCAGACAATAACTCCTATTTCTTCAAGGCAAAGTTCAAAAAATAAACTGCAGCATACCTCCAAAAGGCTTGAATATAACAGATCTCTAAAGCATTTGAATACAGAAGTCAGCATTCATTGAACACAACAATAGTATGAATAATCACTTCCAATGCTCTCGTTTTATCTTTACTACAACTTGCAGTGACAGACCTGAGCATCACAACCTGCTGCTGAATTGATTTTTTTTATCCTTAGCTATGAAAACTTCACTCTTTTCTTTTCTTTTTTTCTCTGCACAGAAATTGGTTACTTGTATCAACTTTTCATTAAAAGAAAGTGGAAAATGTTTTGTGATTACTGGAAGTAACCATGGTAAATTCTGAAAACAGAACTTAACAGGTCTGCGTATTCTTTAGCTGAATGCATGGGAAAGCCTGCAGGAAAAGTCTCTGTTTCCCTCAATGCTTAAGCGTAAAATTTAAATGGACACATGGCTAATATTCACAGAAAGTTTTAAAATTAATTCTAGATAGCTGAAGTCAAAGTAAAAAAAAACTCTCCCTAACATGGTATTCAGGAAACCAAGGATACAGGAATTCGAAGGTAAGATGTTAGATATTTAACTATTGAGTAACACTTTCTGTCAAATTTCCCATTATTAGGCTAGATCAATTGTTTCTTTTAAAATAATCTCTTTTTTTTTTTTTTTTAACTACGTCCTTTATTTAAGCAAATATTTTTCTTTTAAATGTTTTTTAACTGTGAGCTGGCTCTTCCCTCCCTAGTTATTCCTAAAGGTGGTATATTCAGACAGTAATGGTCTGGCTCCAAAGGCTTCTAGGTAAAAGAGAAAACAAAAAAAGAGAACAGTGTCTCCTTTAGACACAGATCTGAAGGCAAACCATTTGCTCAAATCAAGGTCATACTAATCCCATCCCCATGGGTCCCATCCCATCTGCAAATTCAACTCTTCTACTGAAGAATTCCTTGCCAGTGCACTGTAATGATGAAACATGCTGCTAATTACTGGGTTTAAATATCTTGACCTAGGCAAACATGCAAAAAATTTAAATGAAATCTCTAAAAGAGTAAAATTCACCTGCCAGGTCTCTCAACACACACACCCTGAATGTGTAACCTGTCAAAATACTGAGCCAGCCTTCATTACTTCCATCTTCTGTAATCAGCATCCTTCTGTAACTCACAAACTTGGCCTTTTACAGCAGTTCTTCATTTAAGCTATTGTATAAATCCATACTCTTATGACAAATACGGAAGAAATCTATTAATAGTTACCTGCAAATCAGCATCAAATTCATGTTTCAGGTAAGCATCTTCTGCAGCTTCAACAAGACGCTAGAAAAAAAAAAAAAAAAAAAAAAAAAAGTTTGTTTATTGAAGTAATAGGTAGTATGTTAAATCCAGGACATTCTTCCAGTATTAGAAAAAGAAAATAATTGTTTAAGAACTGTGTAATTCATCATGTCCACATGACATCTGCTATAATATTTCATTAATTCAGAAAAATAAATAAATTGAAATAACCTAACCACAGCTTAAAAAAAGGATCAGAGTTTTTCAATCCTCAGCATCCATGCTTGGTGGTACAAAATTTTCAGAAGAGATCAACTACTAATTGATAAAGATTTGCTCATTTTTCCCCCCTCACAAGTGCTCAGCATCCTGCAGCTCCCACTCAGATACTGATTAAAAAAAAAAAAAAAAAATCACATAAAGAGGCTTGAACACTCTGGACTTTATTTTGCATATAGATTCCCTTTGCAAATCTTTCCTAAAATTAAAATGAGAAGTGTTTCCTAATAATGCCCTTGATTGAAAGCAGCTTAATTTCTAAATAATAAATCAAATATGAAAGATTAGAAAAACAGATGTGAGGTTCATTTACCTAGCAGATTTAAAGTGTTGTGCATACTACTTTAACATGGTGTATAAACACAACAAGAACTGTCTGTTATTACAGAAGTAATATTTACCAAATGACAGTAATTCAGTATTATTTTTTCCTCTTAATACTCAGAACTCTCTGTTGTATTCCTTACTACTGTTATCTGAAGGACAAAATAAGGCTTGTACTAGGACGCAGCTACCTGAAAACTAATTCACATGGGGGTTTGCTGCAGACATTCTCTTCTGAAAAGAGATGACATGCTTTCCAGGATGTTTTACATACAGTTTGTTATAGCTCTGAGTATTTCAACTCTAAACGCAACTGTTCCTGTGTTTTATTTAAACTAACTGGACATTCATTTATGTACAACATAAAATCAATCAGAGCATGAAATGTCACAGAATATTTTGATCCATCCTTATTCTTTTTTTTTTTTTTTTTTTTTTGGTATATCGGATACTGGTATGAATATACATTTATTATTTTTTTTAATCACAAAGCAAGTGAGCTCAAGGCTCTCTTTCATGATGCTTAATGGACAGATGTGCACACTTCTGGTTCCTGTTTCAAGACTGTACACCTTTATCAAGTCTTCAGATATAAATCAAAATGGAACCAGAATTCCTATCAATTGCTATACAATTTACTGTAGTGGAAACTGTAAAAATATTTCTGGTTGCCAATTCAGAACAAATGGTTCAACATAAAATTGAGTATAAAGCAGAGGCTCATTGGTTCCATTTGCATTTACCAGGGTCTGCAGAGCAGCAGCACACCACAGCCTTTCCTCTCACATCTGTCTCATCACATGGCTTGCAAACCCTTGGTCCTTCTGCTGTGCTCTTGCAGCACCCTGCTTAGCAGCCCCCAGCAGGAAGGCTGTCCCACCTTTTCCTTCATTCCTTACTCCCATACCAGGGAAGCCAAACCAGAATTGAACAAAAAGGCGTTCTGGCTCACCTTCCTGAAGGCAAAGCATCATGACAGGTTGTGTGAAGGCAAGCCATGATAAAATATTTCAAATAAAGTATGAAAATCTATGGAATTGTTTCAACTGCCTCTGTACTGTATGGATATTAGCAAAAATGCACCTTGCAATTTGAAATGTAATCAAATATTAATTTAACCCACTTTTTTTTTTTTTCTCATTTAGAATCAAAAAAAAAAAAAAGCCCAAACTATTTTGGTAGGAAAGCCTGAGAACCACGAGGATTAAACATTTGAATCATCTCTGAAGCCCATCTTTAGTGTGTTAGTGACCTGTTGATGCTGTTTTACAAATATAGACATCATTACTTAATTATGAATAAGGCATTTCATGTAACATAACTACTCTAATTCAATGCATTTCTGAGGCTGTGTACCCCTTTATATCAAAACCATAGTTGTATGGTTTTGTGTACTACTGTGTGCACTACTCTGTGCACACGTAGTACAAAAGATCATGACTGATGAGTATTTCTAAGTGAAACATAAACAAATAAATAAATAAAGTGAGGAAAAAGAAGAGAAAAAAAAATCTTAATACAGAAAAGAATACATGGAAAGATAAACATTTTTTCTTACTGTGCTGAAACACTTAGTCAACAGAAGAAAAATTATGATAGTATTTCATGAGATATTAGTACCTAGTGGGCTAGAAAAATACTTCATAGTTTCTTATAAAGTTTGCATCGATCCCGATGTGTTTCAATCACATTTTTGCCTCTGTGAGGTAAATTTAAACCAAGATTTATCCTTACATGTTAGAAATAGCTAGAGAAACATAAGATGGGCAATAGTAGAAACATCTGGCAAGGAGGGCAGCACTGAAATGAAAAGTACGAATTGATACTATATTGATTTTTCATTAAAATGTCAGTTGTTGCATTTGTTCTTTCAAAAAAAAAAAAAAAACAGTTATATACATCTCAGCATTCTTTCAATGCAATATTCGCTATAGCAAACAGAACAACAAAAAAGCGATCTACAGACATGTTTCCTTGAACAAGCAGACACAAATGCTTCATCCTTACAAATCTAATAGGAAAAATTAAATTTAGGTACACTGAATGTAGATAACACAAGCAGATACTACATGTTCTATGTAATAGTCCCTAACCACAAGATTTGCTTTAACTATCTCAGCACCATCAGAAAGGAGACTATGGGAAATCTGAGACAGTTACAGACCAGGTAAACTACTAAGAAGCTGAAGTCCACAAAATCACACATTAGTGGATTTACACAGATGATATCAAAATGAATTTTATTTTTTTTTTCTTCTCATGCAGAAGTCCCCAAAGGGATGAAGCATGATAGAATAAATTCCTTAAAGCCTGGGAGACAGAAACATGAAAAACAAGTCATACTGCAATACTTTTTTTTTTTTTTTGAGGCCAACAATAACCCTTTAAAATATTTTAATGACTGAGCAGTTATCTAGCAATGATTGCTCAACACTTTGCATGATTAGTGATTCTAATTTAATAATTTATAATGACACTCAATACAAATGCCAATATATTTTCATTAGAGTAAACATTCTCTAAAATCCTTGCTGTAACAAATAAATGTTCACCAATCTGTGGTTATCCTGAAGGGAGTTGTGAGTTATCTATATATTTTACATTGAATGAATTGCCAATGCTCAATGAGCTACTGTTGGAGTTAAACCTTTTAAGACTTTTTTTTTTTGGAGCATCTAGGTCTACATGTTTGCATGTGCATGCACATGGAAGTCCAGAGCAGCATACAATCTTTGGATAAAGAACAATTTCCACATTCTATGGCAGTTCAACTGAAGCTTCCCTTGTTAAGGAACCAATCCATGTAATTTTTCAAATATGCATAAATTTGAGAAAGATTAACTGACTTAGGTAGCAGACCAAAATGCAGCATGGATACCAATAGGGCATGAACCAGGGAAGGGAACAAATCCCACACCCTCAAAAGAAATATAAAACAGTCACCAAAATAAAAAGCCAATGTTGGATATTTTTAGTAGTGTCACAGTTAATGTAGAGAAGGCTGAGAGAATAAATATTTTTTTCTTCTCAAATAACATGAAAAAAAATCCATCAAGCCATTTAAGATTAGGATAATTTTCTGACAAATATCTTAAGTTCAGTAAACTGATATTCCCAAATAAACTCTCACTCATGCTAGGTTGTTGTAGAGCCAACAACAAAAAATAGTGAATGACACAGGATAAGGGAAAAACAGAATCCAACAGAAACTGGGGTAAAATTAATCACATGGGCAAAAAAAGGGAAAATAAATGAAGAGAAAAATAGTTTTTAGGAAAAACAAGAAGAAAATAAAGCACAGGATATCAGTTTTAGCTTCTGAGAAGATATTTACTGTTTCCATGTTTCTTGTAAGGCTTTCAGCTCATTTTTCTATAACTGTCCTTCATTAGAATCACATTTTCAGTTAGAATAAATAAATTGACAAGCAAAACAGAGCCTGAAACAGTTTGTGAGTTCCTGAACCACAGAATGTCACTGAAATATATTCATAAATGCTGCCTGATGTTATATTCTTCTCTCTCTTCAGCTATCAAATCTTGAAGAAACACATTTATATTTGATAGCTTCCTTTCTCTTTTTTGAAGGTAAACCAATTGCCACACATAAAACCAGAAATGCTGCTAGAAATTGCTGTCTTCTCAAAACCAAACATCTACAAATTTCAGAAAAGAAGACTACTCTGCCTTAGTATCGATACCAAGCTGATTATGTTATGATTATTTTAGTCAATAACATTAATAGTTTATATTCCATAATACTAATATGATAAAATTTATTTTCAGAACAGTCAAAACTGCTATACTGGGATGTACTTAAACACAAAACTATAAAGAAACAGGAAACAGAAAATGAAAGCTCTGCCCTCTCCATGGTTGATGCTCCTTTGTTCCGTCCCAGCCTCACTGCTAACAATGCAGCTAAGAAGCACAGCTTCAGTTCTGCCTGTTAAAATGCCACCATGTCAGCTGCCCTTCTACTTGCACATTATTGCCAAGCTATCTAGACTATGCCTCAACATTTCTTTCAGTACATTATATGAATCTTACCAGTTTGAGTTATTACATCTGCTCTGTATTACACAGTGCACAATCATCATTTTGGGTCTATAGCAATTTCATCCAGGATACTTCAGGCATGGTTCAGGCAAGGGCCACTGATTCTGGCCTTGCCCTGAACAGTAGGACATAACTATCAAAAAAAAAATAATAATAAAGTAGATAAACCCACAGGAAGCTCTTCCATTCTAGCATCACAATAAATTAAATTACAACTAACAGGAAAAAAAAAAAAAAAAAAAAAAAAAAAAAAAAAAGCCTCAACCCAAACTATAATCTTTCATCTTTTCCGCAAGGCATTAGATCTGTTGGGGATTCACCACCCACCCAAATCTTGTATACCCCTTCACAGTTGGTTTGAGACGTGGTTTATAGATGAAAAATAATTAAAAGCTTTATGCTTTATTTAAAAATGGCAAAATGTCTAATCCCAGGAACATCCTAGGAATATAACACAAAGTTAATAATGAAAAACAACTGCATGCAGAAACAAAAAGTAAGTATATAAGCTTAAAAACCTGTTTCCCAGTGTTCCTTGTATGAAATTGTAACAAGGGCTTCTCAATAAAATTCAAACAACATTTGTAAATAAAGACAGCATGTGGGAAAATGAAGGGAAACTAGTCCTTTGAAAAATGTTCTTTCTTTAACAATTTGTAACTTTTTTTTTATTATTATATTACCTAAAGAACAAAACTAGAAAATGTTCTGTAATGGAAAATACTGACAACTACCAAGAGTTACCCTTTTTCAGATTAAATACTTGGTGCAATTTTAATAACCTTGTTATTGATTTGACCATCAAATTTCAGATCAAAGTTTATAATAATTGAGCTGTGAATATGCCAAGAATAATTCCTAAAGTGCAGCCAGATAACTATTTAAAACACAGTTCAGCAGGTGAGTAGAGTCCTGGGAGAGAAACCACAACTTGCTTTTCAGTCAGAGTAATTTTCTTCACTCGCTCCTTTGTTAGAAGCCAAGGTTGTGCATGAGGGAGCACTCAGTAACAGATTACCAAACTTTAAAAACATTACCCATGTATCTTCCTGTGACTTCCCAATTTTGGGGTTCATTTCAGAAGTGAAAAAAGGTTTTCCAAGGCAACCTGTGAGGCTACAGGTACTTTGAAAACTTCTGAAAAGGTTGGGCTGTTTGGGGGGAAAAATGAAAGAAATAAAATAAAAAATGAAATAAAATAAATAATATTTTTTTTAAAAAATATATTAATTGAAGTGTGTTTAGGTAATATTCTGGCATGGGTGATAATTCTGCTGCAATCCCTCCTTACTTCCACCAGAGTTCTGGGGTTTGCTTCTTTCATAGTTCATTTAGCAGAGAAGGTAAAGAAACCAACAGAGAATATTTTATGGTGTCCATCAGTTCCCTATTATCTTCTATGCTTGAAGACAGTATCATGTAACATGGTGATGAATGCACTGGTGTGCAAACAGGCCTCTCAGTCTCACTATTTCATTGCAAACAGCTTTGCACGTGTTTGCCATAACCAGAGAAGCAGGGTAGATATCAGAGACGAATGCTGACCTTGGAGGAATATTTGCTACCATCAGAAACACAGAGATTTTTAGACAGACCACGAAGAACAGCCTTGAAATTTGGATGTTTTTCCCCCCTCAAGATCAGGGCAGGGGTGTGAAGGGGAAAAATGGTTTCTTTTCAGAAAACACAGCAGCAGATTTTATTTCCTACTCTATTATCCTCAGTTATGAGTACTTTGAAGAAAATTCTGTCATTAGAATTGATGTGGCTGTGCTTAAGACACACTGAAAATTATTAAGCCCGTTACCTTGATACAAGAAGAGATCCTACTTCTTGTGGCTTAAGAGAGATATTAATCTTGCAATTAATGTCATATCACAGAATCACAGAATCACAGAATTTCTAGGTTGGAAGAGACCTCAAGATCATCGAGTCCAACCTCTAACCTAACACTAACAGTCCCCACTAAACCATATCGCTAAGCTCTACATCTAAACGTCTTTTAAAGACCTCCAGGGATGGTGACTCCACCACTTCCCTGGGCAGCCCGTTCCAATGTCTAACAACCCTTTCGGTAAAGAAGTTCTTCCTAAGATCCAACCTAAAACTCCCCTGGCGCAACTTTAGCCCATTCCCCCTCGTCCTGTCACCAGGCACATGGGAGAACAGACCAACCCCCACCTCGCTACAGCCTCCCTTGAGGTACCTGTAGAGAGCGATAAAGTCACCCCTGAGCCTCCTTTTCTCCAGGCTGAACAAGCCCAGCTCCCTCAGCCACTCCTTGTAGGATTTGTTCTCCAGGCCCCTCACCAGCTTTGTTGCCCTTCTCTGGACTCGCTCAAGCACCTCCATGTCCTTCTTGTAGCGAGGGGCCCAAAACTGAACACAATACTCGAGGTGCGGCCTCACCAGAGCTGAGTACAGGGGAACGATCACCTCCCTAGCCCTGCTGGCCACACTGTTTCTTATACAGGCCAAGATGCTGTTGGCCTTCTTGGCCACCTGAGCACACTGCTGGCTCATATTCAGCTGACTATCAACCAATACTCCCAGGTCCTTCTCTGCCTGGCAGCTCTCCAACCACTCATCTCCCAGCCTGTAGCTCTGCTTGGGGTTATTGCGCCCCAGGTGCAGGACCCGGCACTCGGCCTTGTTGAACCCCATGCAGTTGACCTCAGCCCATCGGTGCAGCCTATCCAGATCCTCCTGCAGAGCTTTCCTACCCTCGAGGAGGTCGACACATGCACCTAACTTGGTGTCATCTGCAAACTTACTGAGGGTGCACTCAATGCCCTCATCCAGATCATTGATGAAGATATTGAAGAGGACCGGCCCCAGCACCGAGCCCTGGGGAATGCCACTAGTGACCGGCCTCCAATTGGATTTGACTCCATTCACCACGACTCTTTGGGCCCGGCTGTCCAGACAGTTTCTAACCCAACAAAACATATGCCAGTCCAAGCCAAGAGCAGCCAGTTTCTTGAGGAGAATGCTGTGGGAAACGGTGTCAAAAGCCTTGCTGAAATCAAGGTAGACCACATCCACAGCCTTTCCCTCATCCACCCAGCGCGTCACTTTGTCATAGAAGGAGATCAGGTTTGTCAAGCAGGACCTGCCCTTCATAAACCCATGCTGACTGGGCCTGATCGCCTGCTTGCCCTGCAAGTGCTGCGTGATGATTCTCAAGATAATCTGCTCCATGAGCTTCCCTGGCACTGAGGTCAAACTGACAGGCCTGTAGTTTCCTAGGTCAGTCCTCCGGCCCTTCTTGTAGATGGGCGTAACATTAGTTAGCCGCCAGTCAACTGGGACCTCCCCCAACAGCCAGGACTGTTGATAAATTATGGTAAGTGGCTTGGCCAGCACCTCTGCCAGTTCTTTCAGTACCCTTGGGTGGATCCCATCCGGCCCCATCAACTTGTGCACATCCAAGTGCCGTACCAGGTCACCAACCATTTCTTCTTGGATAGTGAGGGCCATATCTCTCTCCCCATCCCCTTCCACCAGTTTAGGGAACTGGGTATCCAGAGAACAACCGGTATTGCCGCTAAAGACTGAGGCAAAGAAGGCATTAAGCACCTCCACCTTTTCCTCATCTCTTGTAATTAAGTTTCCCCCTGCATCCAGTAAAGGATGGAGATTCTCCTTAGTCCTCCTTTTTGTGTTGATGTATTTATAAAAACGTTTTTTGTTATCTTTAACGGCAGTAGCCAGATTGAGCTCCAGATGAGCTTTGGCTTTTCTAATTTTGTCCCTGCACAGCCTTGCTTCATTCTTATAGTCCTCCCTAGTGGCCTGCCCACTTTTCCAAAGATTATAAACCTTCTTTTTTCTTCTAAGCTCGAGCCACAATTCTCTGTTCAGCCAGGCTGGTCTTCTTCCCCGCCAACTCGTCTTTGGGCACGTGGGGACAGACCGTTCCTGTGCCATTAAGATTACCCTCTTGAAGAGCGCCCAGCCTTCCTGGACTCCTCTGCCCTTCAGAACCGCCTCCCAAGGGACTCTACCAACCAGTGTCCTCAGCAGCACAAAGTCAGCCCTCTGGAAGTCCAATACAGTGGTTTTACTGGTCCCCTTCCTGGCCTTGCCAAGAATAGAGAACTCCACCATTTCATGGTCACTCTGCCCAAGGCAGCTCCCAACAATCACATCCTCCACCAGTCCTTCTCTGTTTGTGAAGAGAAGGTCTAGCGGGGCACCACCCCTGGTAGGTTCACTAATCAGCTGCGACAGGAAGTTATCTTCCACGCTCTCCAGAAACCTCCTAGACTGCTTTCTCTGGGCTGTGTTGTGCTTCCAGGATATGTCAGGGAAGTTGAAGTCCCCCACGAGAACCAGCGCTGACGATTTTGCAACTTCTGTCAGCTGCCTGTAGAACTCCTTATCCGTCTCCTTGTCCTGGTTTGGCGGTCTGTAACAGACCCCGACCAGGACGCTAGCCTTGTTGGCCCTGCCGATCCTAACCCAAAGGGACTCGACCTTGTCATTCCCAACCTCGAGTTCTACAACATCGAAAGACTCTCTAATATAGAGAGCCACTCCACCACCCCTTCTGTGCTGCCTGTTCCTTCTGAAGAGCTTATAGCCAGTCATTACAGCACTCCAGTCATGAGAGTGGTCCCACCACGTCTCCGTGATGGCAACCAAGTCATAGCCTGCCTGCTGCACGATGGCTTCCAGCTCCTCCTGTTTGTTACCCATGCTGCGTGCATTGGTGTAGATGCACTTCAGCTGGGCCATTGCCTTTTCCCCCAGCCTTGCTATTGTTCCCCCGGCACAGCTCCAACAGTCCTTGCTTCAGCCCCATCCCCCTTCTTACCTAGTTTAAAGCCCTCTCAATGAGCCCTGCCAGCTCCTGGCCCAGGATCCGTTTTCCCCTAAAAGATAGGGACCCGTCTGCGGCCATGAGGCCGGGTGCTGAGTAAAGTGCCCCATGGTCGAAAAACCCAAGATTTCTTCGTTGGCACCAGCCCCGGAGCCACGTGTTTAACAGGTGGGCTTTCCGTGTCCTCTCCGTACCTCTCCCTGCCACCGTAGGGATGGATGAAAACACTGCCTGTGCTCCCACTCCATCCACTAACCGTCCCAGTCCCCTAAAGTCTCGTTTAATAGCCCTCAGGCTTCTCTCTTCAATGTCATCGCTACCTGCCTGGACTATCAAAAGAGGATAATACTCAGAGGGGCGAACCAGGTTGGGAAGCTACCTGGCAACGTTCCTGACCCTGGCCCCAGGGAGGCAGCAGACTTCCCTACAGGTAGGGTCAGGGTGACAAATAGGGCCCTCTGTTTCCCTGAGGAGAGAGTCTCCCACAACAATCACCCTTCTGTCTTTCTTGGTGGAGGCAGTCCTGAGGCGTGGAGTCGACCTCCTCGCCCTAGGCATCCTCCTGGGTGCACTTGCTACCTCTTCCTCAGCCACCGGTCTCTGAATCTCCAGGGCCTCAAACCTGTTCTGTAAGGGCACCTGGGAAGGTGGGGCCGGAAGGGGAGGGCATCGCCTGCGATGTCGAGCAGGGACCTGTTTCCATTCCTCCTCAACTCCCAGATCCCCTCCCTCTGCCTGACGGCGACAGGGCAGGGGGTCCACCCCCGTTTGACTGGTGGAGCAACTCCCTGCAGGGCCTCAAGGAGAGGCCCTGCAGGCCAGTCTAAAAAACCAAACTGCTCTAGTATCAAACTCCCCTCCAACTTACCAGGCAATGCTCAGTCACAGTGATGCATCAACACATAATCAAAGCATAAATTATAAATAAAGAAAAAATAAACTAAAAGCTTAAAATATGCAATTATTTTAAATAACTTCAATTATCCTCTTTCATTATTCAAGACTGGTAGATTTTCAGGTTGATCATTGTTAGAAAGTTAGCTGTTTTTTGACGCAACAAAGATCTTGGCTTGGCAAAGAGCTGGACAAACAAATGAAACTGTAAATGAATTTGTTATGATAAAGTACATGAATCTCACATGTAGCGTAACAGTGGTTAAGACAATTCTGGTGTAATTAGATGCATTTCTAACTAACTAGGTTAACACTACAACTCCATATTTAGTTACGGCATCTGGAGATTACCATGGAAGGAAGGCTGCAGATGAAGAAGTAACATTCTACTGCATTCTACTGGGCTCAAAGGTGCACAAAGCCAATAAATCAAACAAAATATTACCAAATCTGTTGCTATCACGTTATGCCTAACACAGAGCAGAAAGGAATCATGTGCTAAATATGGTTTTCTTCTGTTCTTTTAATTTTGTAAGTCCCAGCCATCAAGGAATCAGTTCCACTGCAGATGCAACCTGAGGTGGTTTCACAACTAAAAATTTGATGTGCCTGCCCTGAGTACTGCAGTGCTCAGCTCCTTCAGCCACCTCTCCTGCACCTCAGAGCCAAGGGAAAGATTCTTCACCATTTCACACCAATCATGTATTTATCCAAGGTTAGATAACTCTTTTAGAAATACCTTTATGTAGATTTTTAATTCCACTTGCAATATGAAAGCTCCATTGTAATGTTTTGTTTTCAGTTAATAAATAACAACCGATACATTGCTCCCTTCCCCATAATTTAAAAAAGTTATAAATAATTTTTCTTTGTAAAAGAAAAATTTCCCTTCCAAAATCAAGGAAAGCTGGTCTATGTGTGTACAGAAATGCACTTATATAAATAAGCATCTGTGCGCACACCTCTCTCTCCTTCCCTAAGTACAGTATCATTAGAAGCCTGTACGTATCACCACAATTCTTAGTCCTGTCCCCTACACTGATACCACTAAAACATCTAATTCTCACATATAAGCCTCCACAGGTCACTCTCTTCAGCTGACTTATCATGGTCCTTGTAGTGCCAGGATATCTTGCTGCATTTGAGTACTGTGTCAACTTGCACAATGTCTGAGCAAAAACAGTTTACCCTTTGCTCTGACAGCTCTCTGCACCATTGCTGGACACTTTGCAGATATTGCTGAAAAAAGATTTGGGATAACTCTTGCCATGTGAGTTCACTGAATGCAAAATTCTCTATTGGTAGGATTCATCTCGCCTAACTTCAGCTATTTCAAAGTTTATCACCTCTCTATACCAGTTAACTAAATGTCCTTCATATGTAGAGGCAGAAAACTCTGAAAAGCAACTCATCCCATTCTAAAATAGTTGATAAGATACTGGGAAGGGAGAACTTGGGAGCTTTTTCTTCACTCTTTTCTTTAGTAGATGTGCAACTGTATACAGGTGACGTTAAGGGAGATGAATCCTACACCACATGTGC
This sequence comes from Heteronetta atricapilla, assembly GCA_011075105.1. Taxonomy (NCBI): domain Eukaryota; kingdom Metazoa; phylum Chordata; class Aves; order Anseriformes; family Anatidae; genus Heteronetta; species Heteronetta atricapilla. Next base: position 1,531,827 of record CM021742.1, read on the forward strand.
AACATAAATGAGCTAAAGAAACACAGAAATATTCCCATGTCTACTGAAGGAGCCTTGGGGTAACACCTTGTCCTGACAGCAGTCTGGGGACTAGGAACTGTGCTGAGTTGTTTCTGCACTACACACATGCAGAAACGCCACACGAATCCAACTGGCTGCTCTGTTCCCTCCTTCGGCTTCTCTCCTCACTTCTGCACTGAAGCTCAAATCCCCAGGTTAATTCCAATTCAATTTGCAGTCTGTGGTCAACTTCAACAAAATCAGTTATGATATACCGTTCTTCCAGTTGCCAACCAGACACTGACACAACAACAACAAAACTGCAAGATTTGTTACTCAAAACAAAGGTCAATTTCAGAGTTTGCAGAGACTTATTTCCATTGCCTCACCCAGCACTCAGTCACAACACACTGAGACTTATCTTCACTTTCAAACCAAGCTATTCACAGAAGGTATTACTCTCTCTCAAGTCAATTTGACTGTTATTGACTTTCCAGAGGGTCAGGATTTCTGTTGCTGACAAACTAAATTATTAAAAAAAAGAGAGAGAGAGAGAGAGAATTTTAAATGAGAAATCAAATTTGAACAGTTTTTTTGTTTTGTTTTGTTTTAAAAAAATAGGTGAAGTAGAATAGGTGATGAGAATGCTCTAAGCTAGATATTAAGGTTAGTATTACTGGGAAGATGTAAAGAAAGCAGTACTTCCTGAAGTAAGCTGGCAGGCACAGTCAGTTTGAAATTAGGATACAGTGAGGATATCGTATCATGTATTCCACCTCTCCTAACAACTATCCTGAGAATTAAAACAAGTATTAGTATTTATATTTGTATAGTTTTAGAACAAGTTCTTTATGCTAGAAACTTCAAGCACCAGTACGGATGACAAAACCAAACTAACAAAAGCTGGGAAGTCCATAACGGAGGTGCCTTAGTTCAGTTCCCAGTAACACTATGCTGATGTGATAGTGCACTGTCTTGTCCATACAATTTTGCTTGTTTAGAACACTGATAAATACTGTCTATGACCTTTGCAGCCTTAAAGAGTGATGGCAGTAGCTATCCATTTCTATATGCACCAGCAATGGTATTTGCAATCATTCACCTCAGGTTATGCAGGCACAGATTCAATTGCCCACTGAAATATACCCACCTCTACCTTCCAATAATCATAGTTTAATCCTGTTCCTTTCATATCTGACCATGACCTAGACCTACTCCTGTTTCTTTCCTTTCCCTCTTCCCACATCCTAAGTTCAATATGTTCACATTATTTTCCCCATATTCCAGTCCTGAGGTTTTTCCTACTATTTTCAACTTATTCTCTAGCATTTACCAATTCTTCCTCCTCCTTCGTACCAGCCTTGGCTTCCACACTACCAAACATGCTCTTCTTCATGACCAGTCATTTCCAGGCCCTCTAACAATAACTCAGTCCTAACCCTGCCAACCTATACTTCAATTTTTCCCTATTCTCTGGTACAACTGCATTGCCCCCACCTAGAACATCTTGTACCATACATATTTCTAAGCCCCAGCACATTTCAATCTAGTTTTCTCTGTCTCCTTATACCACTTCATTAACCTCCACTCTCTTCTCCTTGTCCCACTATCTTCTTAAGCCTCTCCTAAACCCATCAGACTCCTCTTGCTGACAAACCCACCCATTTTCCAGTGCCCTCACTTGAACAGAGACAAGAGATCTCTCCCCTTAAGTCTCCTTAATCTCTCTTGGGTGTTTAGGAAGCACACAGACACAGTGACATGTGTCAGGGGTAATGACCTTGTTTCCATTGCCTTCTAGTGGCTTGAGCTAAGATAGACTAAAGGTCTAACCATGTTCTTGTGCAACTATGTACTGAAAATCACAGTGCAAAGAATTTTCAGAGACTTTACTTACAGATAGCTATGTTCTGACAGGTTTCTAATGGCCATATGCCTCTATGTGCAGATTTTCCAAATGATAACTTGATCCAGCTGAAACAGATTTTCAAAGAAAACCTTGCGTCAAGGTCACAACCCTGCCAATTTCAAGATTTGGTTCTCAAGCATAGAAGTGTTATAAAAGAGATAATGTAGTCTCTTCATAATTTTGTATACTCTTGCAGCTTTGGTAAGGAAAAAAAAAAGGCTGCATTTGTGACTCTGGTCATGAATTTAACGAGCTGATTAATCCTGGGATTTTCTGCCCACGCTTGGTAACTAGCTGTTGGTACCATGTACCTGGAAAGACCTTCTCATATGCTATGAGTATTTTATATTAATGCTGAAGTCACAGAAAAATATAGGGGGAATCCTTTTTCTAAAATGATACTTATGTACAGATTTAAAAGCCTATATGTATATGTACGCACACACACCAACTGCTCCCTAGGCATACTTTATTTTTCTTTTTAAGTAGTTCTTTTCACAATAGTTTTGTTTTACCTTCTTGAGAACAGTATTAAACTATCCTTGTAATTAAATGAACATTTGCAAATTCCCAAACCCAAAGGAAATGCTGTATTGCATAATCAAAATCTTATCTGCTTTACTTTGTAAATTGAATGAGTTCAATTCCAGGGGGTTCTTTGTTTTTATTAATAAAAGTCTTGTAACTCTTACTCTCCTAGTAACTAAAAGATTCCTATACTGTCACCTCTTAATTAGCTTTTATCAACTGTTCAGCATCTAATTATCATACTTAGTTTTATTTGGAAAATGAAGTAAAACATGCAACAGCACTTCACTTCCACTGTCTGACACATCTCAAGATTTTGCTATCACCCAAGGAATTAATCTCATAGAATATTTCCATTTTTCTTAATATTTTTCCTCCTGATGTTCCAGGTATTTATAAATGCATTTGGGGAGCAATGTTAGTCTTCACATAGCTAACTAACATGCAGATTCAAGAAGTGACAAGACTATAACCAAACAAAACACAAAACAAACAAAAAAAAACAACTTACATTTGCAGATGCAGTGAGTAAATTGTAATAATAGCTTTCCACTTAATTTGGGTTATAAGACAGTAGCACACCACCACCCCAACACTGCAGGCAAGGGTTCCCCCATCAGCTGAATGACTCCCTCACATGCCACTACCACAGGCTATTCACCACATAGGCATCTATAACCAGCAACTCTGCTCCAGCCTTCAAACCCAATACAAGGACAAAAACATCAAAATCATTAATATCATTACAAGCATTTTTAACTCTCACACAACTCCAATCCTGAGAAAGACCTTTTACCCAACAAACAATAAATCCTAAAGGCCTGTAAGTGCTGATGCTCCTTATCTTCTGGCTTTCCAATCTAAACTACACATGTCAAACAATGACAGAAATAAAGGACTCGAAAAAGGGAAATACCCAATTAGCTCTCTGCTTCCAATACACAGATATATTTCTCATGTGTTCTGTGAAGCTGTCTACACTTTTCAGGCTGAAGCCTCTGTGGACACCTTGATTTTGTGCACTGCAATAAATCTGTAACATACATTGGCAATAATTTGGCCACAGCCAGGTTCCTCTGGCTCAGTGTGTGGTGATGGCATGAGACTGCCCGAGGCAAACATGCAGGGCCAGCCTTAGGTGTCACCTCCACATAACCCCACTGATGCCAGTGAAAGGGCTTTATGATAAATGACATATCTGTGCAGTGTTAGATTGTGAAATTTCTCATCTGTTGGTTATTACATCTGTTGAGCAATCTCTCTTGAAGACTTCTGTTTACACTGGACTTTTAAATAGACTTTTTTGTGCCCTTTTAACAGTTACCACCCATTCAAGAATAATAAAATCAATAATAAATTGATTTACAATATCTGCAGTAAGTACGTAATACTTTTGACATAAGAATAAATGAAGTATATTTTCTACAACAGAAAACATAATTGTTTTTTGTGCATCAGGATACAAGGATGAGTCAGATATGACTAAGTACTTAGGCTTTCATCATAGACCATGGGGCGGGGGGATTGGGTTGGGAACAACAACATTGAATTAAATAATAACAACTGTTGTCTTCTTTTCCTGTTTCTGATACATGACAGTCCATATGAACTATAGGATCTCAATTACACAAGCAGTAATAGATAGTAATTAAAATTACAATACATAGAGTAATGACTTCTTACATCAGAAAATTTCTCAGGGGTCTACTGTAACTATTGGTAGAAGATCTGAAACAAGAATTGATTGAGAAACCTTGGGTGTAAGATTCAGTATAATATGACAGTTCTTCATGTTCAAAGTACTCTACAAGCAGTACCTGAGTTTCATTATACACATCAGTGCACTGAGTAAAAAATAAGTAAGATATAGCATTGCAATAAAATTACCCAGCAGAAGCTTTTTGAGTAGTTGAGAGATCATAATTCATATCGATTTTAATAGATGAACCTGATACGATCCAATACCTACTGTCAATAAAATAATTTCTCCAAGAGGAGATATTTCCTTTTCACATTCAAAACAACATATGCAAGACAGCAATAGTTTATACTGTGCCTTATCCTTGTATGCAAGAAATTCATTTAAAGACCTTGGAAATGTGAACTCTTGTCAAAAATCTGTTTGAAAATTGCAACCTGGAAATGTCATTATCTGGATGCTCAGGTATGAGCCAGACTGCTCAAGTATGAACAAATAACTTCTATTTGAACACTTGCTTACCACTCTGCAAACACTCAAACAATGGATAAAAGTTCAGCTTCGTCTTACCCTTTAGAAAGGGAAAGCAGCTTTGCAGATATGAGAGAAAGGTTTCTCCCCACTCAAAGCTGACCCTCATTTTAGACAAATTCAGTTAAAGATTGTGCTTCATGTTCTTCTCCAAAACAAGTCTTCATTAACATGCATGGAGGTTCACCATCTCTCTCAACTATTCCAGGGAGCATGAAAGTACAGTTTGTTCAACTTAATGACCTTACTTCTGACAGTATGGTAAATTATGTCTGTTTGCATGATCCCTCTTAGTCTCCCAAAATCTCTTCTATCTGACTATGCACAGCTACCTACTAATAAGTAAAGCACTGTTTCCATTACTCAGGTGAAATGACAAGACTCTGCGCACTGTGTCATTACAGTGTGTCAAAAGTGTAGCAAATCTGAATTATACCACAACTACCTCAATGACCTGAAATGTGGAGTTGTCTCAGGCAAGTGCCATTCTTGGGGTTTATCATCAACACTCATAAAAATAATGAGAAATTAGATTTTAAGAGCCCTCTAAATTTTCCTCTGGCTTAGTTCCACCATACAGCAATTCATATCCTAGTTTCTATTACATAAAACTTTATTATTTTTTTTTCCATTTTTTCCCCCAGACTTACAGATTTTTCAACTTGAGAATTATTCAGTATTCCTATAAAATCATTTCATATTTACAAAAAAAAGACTAGAACAGGAGATTTTGTTTCAACCTCCCTTCTCACAGTGTTGTTAAATAAAGAGTATGCTTCTGGAATTTTCCTAAACTTAGAGGTAGAAATAAAAGAACGTAATGGAATTCAATTACTTGATGACACGAAAAACAACTGAACAGTGACCATCACAGAACAGACTTAGCCCTGGAGTTCTTTCTCTACATCTACACTATTACCAGATGCAATCAAATAGTGTGTGTATAAGCTTTATGTTTACAACACTCTACAGCATAACTTCATGTCTTTGAGGGGTAGATTTTTCATGACACAAATCAGTAAGTGTATAAATGTTTAGCAATCCAGAATTCTTAATTCCAAAATCATATTGTTTTCCTAAATATGAATAAATATTGTTTTCCTAAACTCTTTTTTATATGATAAGCATCTTGCTTTCTTTCTCTTCAGACTCTTGTTAAGTTTCTGGAAGATTAACAAGAATTTTTAATAAAGGTAAGTACCATTTTCAAGGCACTATCTGTATATGATTTGATATGATACATATACATATGTATAAAATTTCTATATACATACATAGAATATATAGAAACCACGTATACCACGCATGCATACAGGATGCATATATAAAGCAGACAGCTTTATAAGAGATTTATAAGAGAAAAGCTCAGTCTACCAGTAGTTCCCACTCTTCTCTCCGTGGTTCTGTATAATCTTCAACTTGCTTATGAGCAGTTTGCCTACCACACTCCTGAACTGGAAGTGTTACACTGGTAAATTCATCACTAAGTTTTTTACTTCTCTTCACTTTTAACTCAGTAACGTAAGGTCATTAACAGATGTTGGCATGCAACTAACTCTCCTAAGCTTTCTAGACTACTCAGATATTTCCTGACCTAACTGGAAGAAATCCTTAAATCCTTGCTTTAGTTTAGGTCTGACAGAGCTCATCATCTCCACACACACATACCAAAAAAAAAAAAAAAAAAAAAAAAAAAATCACCACACAGCCTGACTGCCCTGAGAGCAGACTGGCACATTTACAGCATTTGACTCTCAGTGAAGAAGTGAAGAGGTTCCAAGAGGATGCCATCTGAGCAGGGAGGGTTTTTCCAAGTTTTGCTCTTTCCTGATCAGTTAGAGACACAGCTTTTTTCATCCAAATCCCACCCATCCAAACTCACAGCAGGGCTGCTCAAGTGGTGTGAAAAGAGGAGAGTTTGATGCAGGCAAGTGGGTGAGCTGACTGGGGCCTCAAGGAGCCAGTGAGTGGTAGAGACATAGAGACATGTGCCCACAGCTGCAATTGCCGCACAAATGTGATCATAATAGCACTAACCTGACTGCTCTCTAAAGCATGCTGCAAGGTTTACTTGTAACCATAAAGACAACAGTGGTGTCACATCAAATTCTAGTTACTTTTAGTCAATTATTTTAGTATTTTAGCTTTCTGTATATCTATATGCATACAACGGTTACAAAGGTAGTTAAATATGATTGCAAGTGTTGAATCTTTCTGAAATAAAAAAAAAATCTATTTGATACCCTCCCAAATCACAGGAGGAAACACACACGCACCCCACTCAAGAGAATGACTAATTATTTAAAACACAAAATATAAAACCAAATTTTTTGCAGGTCTTCAGCAAAGGCAATCTCTTATCAGATATTTTTTATACTAATTTGTAAGGAAGCAAGCTGTGCTTCCTGGGATCTACCTGAACACCTGGAGAGGAAAATCAAATCTTGTACCATGAATGTTTGTCTACTAGATGCATTATTTCTATGCATTTAATTGTATCAATTGATGAACACAGCAACCTACTGATCTAACATGCCAGACCATAATAACATCTCCAAAACCAAAATACTTAAAGCACTGAATCTGAGACATAAGTAGTTCTTGCTCATTAGCAGTCTACTTGTGAAGTGCTCTTTCCCCATCACTGCTCTCTTCCTAGCCTCATAATTTAACATTACACTGTCAAAATACAACTATAGCTATGTCACCCTTAAATTTTCAAATATATTTTTTCCTTTGTCTACTCAACAAGTAATTTTTATTATTCAGGTAGGAATAAATTATGGTTGCTTTACACAATGTTTTCCAGAAATGAAACAGCACAGAATTTGGGGGACAAAGACTGCCACCTTTTGGCTATAGTCTATAATAAAAAGTCTGTTTTCTCATCTTAAATATTTATCTAGTATTTTATTGTATTATTTTAGTGGCCTATATCCAGGGGAAAAAAAAAAAAAAAAAAAAGAGAGAGAAGAAGAACAAAATACAGGGTTCAACTGAAGGCAACCTAAAAAAAAAAAAAAAAAAAAAAAAAAGTACCTTCAGAACTGCTACATATAGTACAAGGTATCTTAACGTAAATATGAGAAATCAGAACTTGATTTTTTTTTTTTGATGGTCACTATGATATTCCTAGCACACAATGTTGAATATTGCACAAGGAAATCTCATTTCTTTGAAGATAACAAGAAGGAAGACTTTTTTTTTTCTTTTTAAATGTACAAGGATTGTCTTTTCTGTGTAGCACTGATTTAACCTTTGAGTAGTTCTGCTCTATTCATTAGGTCAGAAGAGCTAACAGATATCATAATGCAAGTAATATATTGCCAACCCTAACTGGTATTTCCCACATTTTCATTCCTTGATCTTGGAAATAATTTCTTTCTTTAATTCAAGTATTTAGGTTATATTTTTATAGCTGACAAAGGGTTAAAAAAAAAGTCCATCATATGGTACACAGTTCCAACAGAAAGACCTTTACATCACTGTTTTTCCATTGGAGCAAAGTAACCATAACAACAGAAGGCTGGATAAGCATCAGAAAGGGAGAGGACAAACTGGATTTCCTAGCAAATGGATTTCCTAGGCATTTGCTGATGGCAGAGAAATGATCAGGAGTGCATTCTCACTAGAACTGTTTAATCGTGCTTAAAGACATGCCCAAGAATGTCCAGATGTATCCAGAAATCAAATTAGTACCAAAGCTAAGATGCCCTTTACTACTTAAGGGCAAAAATAAAAAATGAATAAATAAAAATTAATATCTGGATCCAAAAGGGCTTCAGGCAACCACCTTAACTCACAACTACCACCTTGACAAAGCAAGGCAAAAGGCTTACTACAATAAAGAAATTAATAAAATGGATGAGCCTTTGGATTCCTTCTGGAAAGTGCAAAACACATAGAATTTTATAATCGAATCACCTCCTTTACAGGTAATTCAAACATGGACAGAAACACGCACCATATGTGCAAGAAACATGCTTAGAGGTCCAAAAGAGATAAATACAGAGGACAAAGATGTGTACAAAACAAGTGACAAGGAGAGGGCTTGAGAAAACTTCTGAAAGCTTGTAACTCAGAGTAAAAAGCCAGAACATGTGCATAGCAGCAGAGAAGATGGACTAAAAGTATTAATAAAGCAAGACTAATTTGTAAAGATGTCAATATGTAAAGAAATCACATTAATAAGTTAACAAATGAACACAAAAATGCAGACATTTATCTTTAAAACATATGCAATAACAGGAAGATCAAAAGAGCATTTTACTGAGCTTCTCAAAGCTGAAATTCACAAAAGCAAACAACAATCAGCCTTTTTTCCAGACAGCTGAGCCATTTGTAGAAGAATAAAATTCTGAAGAGCTTCAAGAGGCAATCGGAATACTGAGGAGTTACAAAAGCACCAGGTGTGAGTAATCTTGCCAGTGAATTATCAAGAGCAAGAAGGGAAAAGGAAACCAGATACTTTATGGGTCTATCTGGTTGGTTTGAGTTTGAGGAAAATTTTCAAGCATTAAGATATATGCAAATTTTAAAATTAAAAATATTAAAATTTACTCAATTTACAGAGAAGCAAACTGACAATGCTGCATTGAAAATCAGTTACTTTGCACTAGCAGGTTGTTAAATTTGTGCATTTCTTATACAAATGATAGAGAGGGTTCTTTTTGCTTATAAACTAACAAGCTATTAAACCCAGGAACTTGAACAGAGCTCTACAGCTGATTGTAAAAAACAAAACATCCTCATAATTAACAGCTAGCTGAGCTAAGTCTAGTTGTATTGAAAACAAGTGACCAACTTCATGCCATATGGAATTTAATTGATTTCATTGAATTTCAGTGGCATAATTCCACTTTTACTAGTGGGAGTTATGAAAGCAGATGAAGTGTAACAGAGCACAGCAGAGCCTACTACCTGTCTGGCACCATAGCCATTCCGCACAGATGGAGGAGGGCTTCCACATCACATAGTCCTTAGGAGCAGTACATATTGCTTTAAGAGTATTTTGCTACTGTCTGCAGGACTTCCATGTGGGTATTGCCGTGTTCCTAATGCAGACATTACACCACTTGCTGAAGAGCACACCATTTACTGTCCTTTCATATTCGTGTCCTGTTGGCCAAGCTTAATGTCTTTTAATATCCTTCCCTGGGTAGCATTTATCTGACTGAGAAGGTCAAGAGAAACATTTTAGGACTCTTAGATATAAAGGCTAGGCATAGGGGTGTAGGACAGTATCAGTTTCTTGGCAGCCTGAACATTTTATTATTATTTGTACATGCTGCCTAGGGAGATTCAGATGAATCATTATCCCCCCCCACCCCCCATCCCCACCCCTCCCATCCATGTGTGTTAGACCTGTTTAGAAAATTCTATTTAAATAAAAAATAAAAAATATATAGGATGTTTCTCATGAACCTTTAAGAAGTATGAACGTTGACTAAGTCATAAACCAGTAAAACTTGCAAGGTCAATTTTATTACACAAATGCGTAGGATAAGCTGTAATTAAATCCTCAGGTTTTGGAAGTTGTGATATTGCCCTCTTCTTCAGATATTCAAGGGAGATTTCCAAAAAGGAGACCCTGAATCCCAGGGATCTCTACAGATGTATCTAGCAAAATATTTCAGTGCCTCATTACATAAAGTGATGATGCATAAGCCTTTATATGGTAGAAAAATGGTTCAGTGCTAGTAAATATAATAATGCAACACTCCCAGATTTAAGTTAGGATGTTGCTAAATGAACTCAAATTACATTTCAATACAAAGTTCATATTAACCATCATCATGCTTAACTCTGATGAGATAAGCTACATAGGATAATGTCTTAACTAAACTTTACAGGTGTGCATTGCATGTATTAACTTCTAGCACTGACAAAAACACACATCATGGGAAATTACTGTGTTCCCAGCCTGCTTTGGCAGGCCATGATCCAGAAATCTACTTGATTCTTTAAGTCAAAAAGTACAACAGTACTTTACCAGGCAGGTAGTTTGTCTTTATCAGAAAATGAAAGTAGAATTAAAGAAAATAAATCCAACAATTCCATCTTAAAACAATTCTTTTGAGGAATATAGCTAGACTAGAACTGAAAAAAAAAAAAAAAAAATCCTAGTAAGCTTTTGGAATATCCCATCTCTATAGGCAGTTTCAAAAACAACATATTTATGCAGAATATACTGGCTTAGGCTAGTCTGTCCTGCATCATATACAGGTTTGTACTGTTTTTAATATATTTTTCTTGCCATTCTAAAAGATTGCAGAAAGAAAAAAATACCAATCCAACATATAAACAATACTGTTGTTTCTGACTTCTACTTCTATTTTGCTTTATGTTTTCCATGGCATCAGGGGGAAAAAAAGTAGTGTCAAAAGATATGCTAATAATAAGCCACAATGGCAGTGACAGATAACATTTTAAAGGCAAAATGTGCTCTAATAACCTTGGTAGCACAGTCACCTTCCCTGAATCACTTGTACCAGGAAGAGCTACTCTTTTTGCATCCCATTACTCAGACACAGACGCGAAGAAACAAATGACAGGTTTGGGTGGTTTGTTTTGCTTTGTTTTACTAGATCTAGAGTTAAAACTTATTGGGAAGTGCCACTTCTTCAAAATGGAAATTATTCTTTTTCAGCTTCAACCATTACAAGGAACTTGATGGATTAAAATGAGATACCTACGTGCTTTAAGACAGATTGTTTTCTGCAGGTATACTAATAACACTGGAAAAATGTCTTTTCAGTCACCCTAACAAATTGCAATATTAAATCCCTCAGTCTGAATGTCAATTGTTATATTCAATATTGTTTATGTATGAAAATCAAACCTTGAAAAATTACGTGGTTTGCTCTGCTGAGATGTCTAACTGTTTACATCCCCAAAGTAGTTTGAAGTTGTTGCAGGAGTCATTCACTTCTCAGTTCATTTAACCGATTTTACATGGATTTTTTCCACCTCAATTAGTATTGCCTAAAAATATTAGAAACTGTGAAATTGTTTCACAAGAGAAAACAAATACTGGAAATGTTTCCAACCAACCTGCAAACTACTATCACATTTACATTATAACATGAAACCCTACAGTATAAACATTTCAGATTTTGCAACCAGAAAGCATTTTGTCTATTTTGTCTTTGCACATCACTGTAGGCAAACATTTTAAAAACCTTTTATTTAAGAATTTAAAAGCAGAGGAGCCCTACGTTTTCAAGCCATGTATCATACCATGTTTTTGAATGATTGCAAGAACCAGTTTAAATTTACTCACCACAATTTTTACTTCAAAAAAAAAAAAAAAAATAGGATCAGATTGCATGTTTCAGACCTGAATCAGGGTATTACACTGATACCATACTGAAGGACAGTCAGCACACTGAGTTCCAGCAGTATCTTAGTCTCCCACTTGTCACAAATGTGCGCTTTTCTTCTTCCTAAGTGATTATACATATGCAACAATTTACTTTTTAACTTTGGTTAAGTTCCTTGAGTTGGTGTTTCCTCTTAGCTGTTACTTTTCAGTCATTCATACGTTTTTCTTAACCTTCACAGTAATATACACACAGAACAGAAAGCAAGGACATAAAGACACACTTTGTACCTGAAGTGGACAAAAGAAAAAGTTTAGGCTATTTACCATGCACTCCTATTAGAGTTCATTCTTCCCTCATGAATGGTAAACCCACTTACAACAAGTTCCTCTGCACAACAGAAATTAAGCCAATAATGACATTTTCCCCACTGGAACTGCGTGCTTGTTTGCACCCTTTTGTGAAACACTATCTTTCCAGAGCCCCCAGGTTTGGAACTCACTCTGAAACCCCACCGAGCAGGACCCAGATTTCATCATCCCAGTCAGTTATAGGACAGGTGATTCTGACCACTCACTACCTACAGCATGCTTTCAGCCAAAGAGTTTGAATTCTCCTTTGTCCAAATCAGGTTTCTGAAGTTTGGGACCACCCAATGAAATATCATCAAGAACCCCATGAGCTCTGGGTTCAGGAGGGTGAATTTTCCTGTCTGACATTTCTGGTAACAGGTACTTAAACATTTCAGAGTATTTCTCATGAGCTACTAGGATAAAAATACCACCTGCATGGATGCTGCAGCAGCACAGAGAGGAACCAGTTCCTGGTCTCTGTGAAGGAAGACGGTTACAGAATAGTATACATTGCTCCTTAAAATATAGGCAGATTAACTTTCAAAGTCCATCTTACACAGAGCAACCATCAGGGTTAAGTGGCAGCACAAAAGCCTGTAGATCGATGCTGGGTAAACGAGGGCTACAAGCAACAGAGTAGACCATTGCTCAAAACCCACCCCCAAGAAAGCAGCTACCTATGGCAGCAGCATGCCTGTGGGGAAAATATGCTAATTCCAGGCTGCTTTATTATATTCTTGGTGTAATAAAGTGAGCCACAGTGGCATTTCATCCTTGAGGTTTCTGGTTTATTTTCAAATCCACAGAAAATGAAGCTCAGTGATACTGTGAACTCAGACAGAGATTTCACACAGCTAGCCCCAAAATTAATCAATGCATTGGTGGTACTCTTTTCTTTCTTTTTTTAACTAAGTTATTTCCAGATAGAATAGATCAGGGTATTAAAATTAAAATTAAAATCATATCGCTAGTTTTGCTGCTCCGCCACTCCAGTGAGAACTGTAACATTTCTAGGAGCTCTCTATATTTGTACAGTTTTCAGATTTTTTTTTCTTTTTTTTTCTTTTTTCTTTTTTTTTTTTTTTCTGCTCCCCTCAGCCCCCTTTTTGTCTTGCTCTGAGCCAAATTTGATGTCAATGCCAGAAGGTGGGGAAGTACTACACAGAATTCATTTGCACTGCAATTCCTATTTCAAGGTATCTCTTGGAAGGTACTGCATGCAGCGGATTTGATAACTCTCAGAACATGTACATCACTGCATATCTACTTTGCCTGACAGGTTAAGTGAGACATTTAAATATTCCCTCTTGATTGCAGTCTTCCACATTTCACCTAAGTCCCACAAAACCCTTTGCTCTCAACATTTCCCTCCTGTATTATATGGTACATATGACAATTTCTAAAATGTGAGGAACATCCACAGAGCAGAAGTATTAGTTATGCCCTATGGCAAAAGTTGGATTAATTACTGTAATGAGAAAAGATCCAAAACACTGCCCCAAGACCACTTTGCAACAGCATCCCTTGCAGTCACCAAAGACATGCTTTTGAAGCAGCAAAGGTCTTTTATGACCCCTAGAAATTATGGGTGCATGAGCGGAACGTATATCAAAACTATAGAAAAGGAAATAGCCCCAAGGTTTAAAAACAAATAATTTATTTAAAATAAAAACAAAAAAAAAGCAAAGGTGACATCAAAAAATTAAAGTTGACTAAAACCTTGTCAGACTTCTTACACATGCAAGAAGAGAATGGCATTTCTAGTGAAAAGGAGAGAGACCTCTGAACACCTGACAGCCAGCAAGGGTGCTCAGCCACAGAAATGGCATTCAAGTTGAGACTTACTTGGACTCACATTGTAGTCCTTATTCTAGGAGTTTAGAGCTAACCTTATAAAAAATGTGCTGTTCCCCTCCTCGCCTCCCACAACCAAAATCAATGAGATCTGAATTTTTATTTTTACTAAGTTTAATTAGCCTTTTGCATAAAAATCTAGCTCCTTGCTAGCAAATTGCTGAGTCTGGGCTTTTCAGGCTATAACTGCTCCAATGCTAAACCATCCAACTCCTTTTGACATCGGGGAGCAGGCACATGCACTCAGATGAGGGAGTCCAGCTAGAGCAGCATTGCATCTTCAGAGCATTGCCCAGCTACCTTGGGGATAGGTCTTAGAGATCCATATGTTTGAGATATGGTCTTAGAAATCCATGTGTTTGTTTGTTTGCATTTTTTTCTTTATAAAAACCACAAGACTGCATTTTATTATGAAATTGCCATTACCTGAGCAAAAAAAAAAAAAAAAAAAAAAAAGAAGTGTTTACTCTGGAAATAGATAGGACAATGGCACACCTACTCAGACTTTCAAGTTATGATTCACTAAGCAGAGTCAAGGTTAGACCCAGATGCCAATAAAGTTTCATTAAGTATGAAATACAATATCAGCAGTGTCTTTGTAATGACCTGAGTGCTAATTTTGGCTCAGAGTACTTGAATTCCCCAATGAAAGAAAGATATGGGGAACAATTTAACAGCTTTTCACCACAGATGCGCTAACTTGTAAAACATTTGAAACGATACTCAGATCTATGTAAAAGTGAGAGTATGCAAGTGGATCTACAACCTTGCAAGCCAGCAATATTTACCTTCAATTTTCTCCGTTTGTTATAATGTACATAATGATTCATTTTCTTATTTTATTATTGTGATTACTGCACCAGAACAACTAATTAATTTGATTTGCATCATCTAATTCACATATACTGTCACACCAGATGACTAAAACAGTTAATACAATAACACCTAGAGAAAGGAGTAAAATTCATACATTAATTTTGTATTTGCAGCATTTCATAAATCAGCATCATGAGAAATAATTAACGAGTAGAAAAGGAAGGTTGGATTTTCAAAAGAACCAGAACTGTGTGAGATGAATTAGTGTCACTGAAAAGCCCTTTTCCCCCCCACCCCCCTTTTTTTAAAAGGAAATAAAGCAACAACATGAAAACTTACAAAGTTGGCAGATTATGGTTTTATAAACTTTTATAGGCTGCTTTCCTGTCAGTAGGTTGTCTCCCAAGAAGCATTATAAGCAACCGACAGTGAAATCAGACCAAATTAAATTTCATTCTGGATGAAATTTTATTTTTGGTGTTGTTGTTTTGACTATTGAATTTTGAGACCTTAGATTGCAGTACAATTAACTTCTGGAACAACAGTCACCATACTACTTTCTCATTTCACTTTTAGTGCTTTGTAACACAATGAAGGGGAACCAAATAGAAGACATTTACATCAGATAAAGCAATAATTCTATATTAGCATTGCAGGCTGGTGGTCAACCTCTGCTGTAAAACTGTTATCCATAGGTGTTGGTCCTAATAATTTCTTTGTGGACAGGCACCCACATCCTAGCAATTTAGTAAATGTTAGCTTTAGCAGATGGAAAGCAAAGGATTAACTAGGTTTTGACATTCAATTACTCTTGTCACCATACATGAAGTCCATAACTAAATGCAGTCATATATACAACCTGGAAAAAAAAAAAAAAAAAAAAAAGTTTTTCTTTATAATGGCATGAATTTTCGTTTTGGAGTTAACACACGAAATATTTTAAATGATTTAAAGAAAACACTTTTTTTTTTTCAGATGTTAATACTAATGGGGCTATCCAAATGCTATGTTTAATATATGTCATCACAGGTTCTTCTACACTAGAGCTTAAAGTCAGCTTCTACAGAATCAGTGAATATCCATGACTTTACCTGATCCTGTAAATTACCCCCAACAAATTAGAAGTAACCTACAGCTTAGTGCTTATGATTTTTAATATCCCTTCTAATTTTCTCTTCACACTAGATAGTGATATGCCATGTAAAAAGTATATTACCTGTCACTACTTCAGTACCCACAAAGATTCTAGCCTTGTAAGATTTGCGTGAACAGCACAGATTTGTTTCATATAGGAGTGAAACAAATGTAGGGGTATCCTGCATGGAGCTTCTAGAACAGTATTGGCACTAACTTTTTCTTGGAGAAATGCACAATGTTTATGGCTACTTTTCAAATACATGCACAGAGTTTATATTTGTATGTGGGATACTGCTCATTCTCTTGAGCCTGTGCTCTACAACAATCATCTTTGTGACGTGAAACACAACATTATACCATGACTCTTAGCTTTTTTTCTATGTAACAAAGCTATTTAAAACTGTTTTAACCATGCATAGTATATGAAAGCCATCTAATTTTGATGACTTTGTTATTTTAGGTGAAATATTTTAGTAATTTATATGAAATATTTTAGAGTTTATGTTGATTGCATCCTATATCCCTAAATATATGGAATCCTCAGAAGCCCTAAATGGATTTTCATGATTTTGCATCTATGTAAGGTAATGGTGCTCCTATACATGCCATGCATGCAAAAAATACTGTAAAACTGTATATACCTACAGAATGATCTGATACATTTAAAATGTATTAACAACATGTAATATTGTAACATTACATGTAATATTGTATTAAGTGATTGTTGTCACTATTTTGTATTACTTATAAAATGTTTTTAAATTGTGCTTAGCTACTTTGTTGGTCTTGTAGTTAAGCCACATTCTTTTCTGTGCTATCATCAGGGACCATGCTGACAACTTCATTTTTGCTCCACTCTATACCACTCGCATAGTTATGTAGAAAGATGAGTCTTGCAAAGTTCAGACTGGGTTATACCCGTGTAATACAAACTGACTTTCAAATCTTATTGTTAGCAAATTAATCTTTAAAATATTCTAATAAGCTTCTCTAATCCTCCTTCAAATCCTAGACCACTATAATTCTTCCTTTTTTTTTTTTTTAAATAAGAAGTGACTTGTTTCACTAAGAATTTTGAGCCACATGGCAGCATAGCTTTTAAGTAACTGATGTTTTAAAATGTGCCAGTATATTAAAAGAGTGCAAAATAAATTAAAGATAACCCACTTCTAGAAACAGGGAGTGGCTGGAACCTCTCCCAAATTCACAATATCTCCAGCTCCCCCAGGGCAATAGAAAAATTTTAAATGCTGATTCTTACAAACCAAGCCAAACTACTGTGGTTTACCCCTGACTATTTCACATAAGAAAATACAAATAATGTGTGTGTGTGTGTGTGTGTGTGTCAGAGCAACTACAGCTAACATCAGTTAGTGTAAATGGTTTCATAACAATCATCATTTCTAGCATTCTGAAGGGCAGAAGCATTCTTTTCAACCCCCCTACTTTCAAAATTAATATTTCATTTAAACAAAAAATTTGCCTTGTGGATTTTCCATCTTCTCCATTGTTATTGCCTAAAAGAACAGCTGTAAATTTGTAAAGATCTGGTTGTCTTAATTTTTCTCATAGGGAAAGTGCCTGTCCTGCAAAGTCATGCATGGAAAGCAATGCACAACAAAGGGCCTTACAGCCACTGGTTCTTTAGCAAACAGTACGCTCAGACAAAAAAAAATAATCAAAAGAGAAATTAAAGTTGCCCCTTTGAATATGTAATTCAAATAAAACACATGATATACATAAATATAATGTGTTTCTGAAAGATTAAATAAGGAAGGAAATCCTGATGTCCTTCTGTTTACAATAACAAAGATAAATAACTGACTTGCAGGAGAAAGCAGAAAATACACCATCCTCATTTAAAATACTTGAGGAACAAGCCAAAGGGAAAACATTAGAAGGTAAGATGAGGCACCACAGAATGAGTAACAAAGCAGTGCAAGTTAGACTTAAACATGACTAAATAAAGTTTTCAGAAGACTCAAGATAACAGGGAAGAAGATTAACAAGTTGTTCAAAATTTAAAAATACAATAAAACATTAGAAAAGCAGCAGAAGTTCTTCAAAAAGTAGTAAGCATTTTGGCAGGGAGGCAGCCAGACCACAAGGGGGTTGGGAAAAAAGTGGTGGACAGCACTGACATAGCATGGAACAAGCAAATTAATTGCCTCAGAGTTCAGTACAGAAGCCATAAAAAAGTGATCAGGATTATTTTTGTTTGCTTTAAGTTTTAGTTTTTAATGAGAACTTGTGCATAAAGGAAAGGGAAGAACCAAGGTAATGAAGTAATTTCTATGAATCTCCAAAACAAAGAATTACAATAGCTTCTGGTTTTAAAAAAATTTACGAAGGCATCGATAATGCCTTTGGTGCAGACTGTCACTTGGAATTGCCTGAAGTAATTAACTAATCTCCATCCCTACAGCTTTGCACTACACACACCACCTACTTGGTCATAAAAAGCAGCACGTGACTCTGTGAAGTGTTTATGCGATTATCCTGCATTATGGTCATCAGGAGAAATGAAGTGATAAAGCGTATTTCTACCAATTAATCATGTCTTCAAACAGGGTATTGGGGAAAGTTCAAAACTGCCATCTCCTGCATCTGGGAAGGTGTCCTGGTTTCAGTTGGGACAAAGTTATTTTTCCTCCTAGTAGCTGGTAGGGTGCTATGTTTTGGATTAGGATGAGAAGAGTGCTGATAACATGCTGATGTTTTAATTGCTGCGGGGCAATGGTTACACTAAGCCAAGGACTTTTCAGCTCCTCGCTCTGTCCTGCCAGCGGGCAGGTTGGGGGTGCAACAAGAACTGGGAGGGGACAGAGCCAGGACAGCTGACCCCAACTGGCCAAAGGGGTATTCCATACCATCTGGGGTCATGCTGAACAATATATAGGGGTGGCTAGCCGGGGTGGGGGGCCAGCTGCTCGGGGTTGGGCTGGGCATCGGTCAGCAGGTGGTGAGCAATTGCATTGTGCATCACTTGTTTGTGCATATTATTATTTTCTATCTTAATAAACTGTCTTTATCTCAACCCACAGGCTTCACTTTCCCGTTTCTCTCCCCCATCCCAGAGAGGGAGGGGGGAGGGTGAGCGAACGGCTGTGTGGTGTTTAGCTGCCGGCCGGGTTAAACCACAACAGAAGGGCATGAGCGATACTGCCCATGTTCTCAGAGGTAGAAGGGGCTCAAATAGACAAACAGTATTTGATAATTAGAGTAAACATATGCCTCTTGTGTCTGTTCCCGCCTGTCAGTGTTGATGTCATTATATAGAACAAAGCTGAGCTTCAATGTCTAAAGACAGAAAAAAGGCAAAATACCTCAGACTATTATAAATCAAAGGAAGCTTCATGTTTCTAATGTTTGTTGTGTCTTTATGGTTTGGGGTTGCATCTAATTCTGAGGAGTTACTCCCTCACTCTTATCATGCAATACTCGGATCTCCTGAATACCATTTTAGGTTTGCACACAGCTATTACCCGGGTGGTTCACTTCCCTCCCTTCCTCTTCAGAAAAGATGAAGACTCTGCAAGAGGTTGTGAAAGCCCAGTCTGTGGGACCCCACACCACACTGATCTGTGCTCAGACAATGAGATAAACAGGGAGAAGACAAACGGTGTTGGGGGCGTAGGGGGGGAAGGGGGAAAGAAGCATTTTACATTTAGGAACCTTTTCAGGAACCTTAGTTTTTCAAAAGCCTAACATTGATCAGTGTACGCTATCACACCATACAACACCAGCACATATGAGTCTTACTGCAGAGAGCTCCAAATCCCTTCCCAGCAGGGTATACTTTGAAAGAACAAAACATGACAAAGATAATTTTCATTTATTTTTAGGACACCATTCCAGCAATCAGTGTTTTAAGGGCTTCTTGAATTAAACATTGTTCATCAGCATGTTAATGCTGATAGCCACCTATAGATTTGTATTTTATGAATTTAATTCCTTATTGAACTTCAGTCAAAAAGGCTACTCATTTAATTTCTAGATCATGGAATTATCAAAAAGTAAAAGGAAAATAGCTATGCCCATTTCTATAATGATTCAGTAACATTTAAATGAAAATTGCTTAATTCACAAATCAAGGCACTATTTCCATTTTATGTCAAAAATATTTGCATTCAAATAAGATAATTCAGTCTTAGACTCATCTCAAAAATAACAGCAGTAATATTTTTCATGTGAAAAAAATAAAACTCCAAAAATATCCATAAAAGTAACACAATTAAGATAAATGCAAAATTAGTAACTCTAGAATTACTACTTTACTGGCACATTTAAAAAGTGCTAATTTACCATCACTCATCACAAGTGATAAAAATATGACTTTCCTAAAAATTTTTTCTTTAGATATAAAGAAAAAATTCAATATAAGCCCACTACGTTTAATTACAGATTTTATTCTAGTCTGCTTAGAGTATGATAGAGGACAAAATCCCATCATTTTGCTAGCTGCAAAGAACAACAAAACTCAACAAGAACAATCCACTGTTGAAACACAGTGAAGTGCAAAGGGGTTTTTGGTGTTCTCCTTTAAAGGGCCTTCTGCCTGGGCCAAAGATTTGCCAGTTGTTTCAATTATACAGAAGAAATGGGTTTAAACTGTTTTATCCTCACACGTGAGAGTTAAAGAACTAGCCTCAGATATCCCAATGAGCTTTCATGACACACATAGGAAGTTGTGCTGTAATCCTTTGGGGAGGTTCTCATGCTCAGCCCATGCCATGATAAATCTGGAAAGGGTGATGTGAAGATGCATGAAATCTCAAAGTGCAGTCTAAGTGCATTTTACTGCAGCACAGCTTGCTTTTCCAATTCCAGCTTGTTTTTAAAATAAGTACACTCACTGATACAGAGCATTTATTTCCTTTTTTTTCTTGCATACCATCTTTTGGGGGCATTTTTTCATCCCACTGGAATAACTCAACAGAAATAAAGGGCACAAGATTTTTTCTATAACATAGTATTTCTGTAGCGCTTTGTGCCTCAATGATTGCTGTAATTTAACCTTTATAATAAAAAACAGCTTCATCAATAAAACTTCAATTTATAGTATTAGCTTGTAACTGTTTATTTCTTCCATGAAACACCTTTTTTGTTATGATTTACTCAAACTGTTTTTCCTCCCGGAGTACTTACAGAGCATTGCCAGAAGCAATCATCCAAGATAGGCTGTGCTAGCTTAAAGGACAGAGAAATGCATTTGATCCAGGAACATATAGCTGTATCTATTTTTACAGGCAGTGAATTTAGTGTTCTCCATAATTTATCATTTGTTCTCTTCAGTGTAACTAATTTTAAAACATATACTGAAGTTAACAAGACAATCACGTTATGCGGCACTGAAATCAAGCTGCTACCTGAAACAAATGACTACACTGTTCTTTTTACTATTGTCACAGTACCAAAGACAAAGCACCAAATGACACAACATTTGACAGACATCTTAAGGATCCACTACATAAATTTTCTCCCTCCAAAACTTCAAATACCAGAAAAACAAAATCACACTTATGCTCCCTCCGGGGGGCGCCCCCCCCCCCAGGATTTTTAGCATTGTACCACCTCAAAGCAGAAAAGCAATGCCAAGCACACATCCCACCCTATACCTGCTCTTACACCCGTGTAATGCAGCACAACTGTGCAGATCTGTGGTCCTCAGCTGCTCTTTCTGCAGATTCTAATTCTGCAACATGAATATTTTAAGATCCTCATTTCTGTACAAGAAAAGAACAGCCTAGACATTTTTGTGCAACTCCACATTCAAACCCCATCTTTGCATGTGTTTTGAAATTTTATCAGACTATTTTAAAACACACTAACTGATCAGTCAACTCAATCTGCAGCAATGCTACACAATTAGAATTCTTTACACCACTCCTATCACCTGTAACGCTGGTTTATCTCCAGTGTCCAAGACCGAAGTACCAATAGAAGTTGAGTGCTATAGGGCTCCGTGCTCACAAGGTTTAGTCATTCCTGTGATGTTGCCTTTCTGCCTAGCAGAAGCATCAAATCTAACAAGTACATTCTGCAGGACAGCCAATTTTTGCCTTACTTCCTGAGAAAGTGAAGTACACATTACGTTTTCCCCCCCTGAGATTCCAGGTTACTATATTGAAACATTTTCAATCAGAAATCTACAGCTTAAACTCAGGAGCTCAGCTTTCTGCAGCTAACATACCAAAGAAATTGATTATCTACAAATGGTTTGGAGAAGGAGATGCCAACCTACCGGTATGGCAGGATGCCTTACTAACATTACATTTCAAATAGCTGTTAAAATACAATTACAAATAGGAATGTTAACTAGATGTTTAACTAGATGTTTTGGTTAACTCTCTCAAAAAATAATAATGATAATAGAAACGCCTTCTCCAGGGAAAAAAAAAAAAAAAAAAAAAGGCATCTCTCCTCACTTTCAGTCTGAGTCTGTTTTCATCTCCCAGAAGTGTTTCATATGGCACTAGACCAATCTTGATTAACCTGCCCTGTTCCAGGCTGTGGAGAGCTGCTTTCCCCCATCTGTCCCTGTCATTTGAGACTGTCTGGAAAGAGCAGCATACCCCAAACACATGTTGCTGGTGCCTCTCTGGTTTTCTAATTGCTCAGCTGGGGGAAGGAGCAGGATAGCCTTACTGTACACTTTAGTATAAATAAGTTCAATTTAAAAGATGTAAGTAACTGCAGTGTTCAGAGAAAATGAGATGAAGCAAAATAACCTGTGAAAAAATAAGTGTTAAAAATCCAAAAGGTGAGAAATAAAGTAGCTGTGTCAACCAGCACTGCGTACACTAGGAATACATTATCAGTTCTGCAAGAGATGATACAATGAGAAAACTAAGCTGAAAGTATTTTAGATTAAACAGGCATCTAGCCACCTAATTACACTGAAGTCAAACTCACCCAGGTGGGAGCATGGAGAACTGCTGGCTCTTTGCCCTTGGCTGCCTCTGTAGGAGACCCTCTGCCAGTGGTGCTCCAGTGGCCGCCAAGGCTGAGCTGTCAGTACCTGACCTAATAACGCGTGTGGCAAATGCAAATAAAGAGCAGAGTGAAGAGCAAGAGCTCCTTAAATATTACTAATGGGTTCTCTTTACAGCACTTGTCTTTGAAAAAGTGCTTTTGAGTGTTTTAAGAGTCCCTGCAGAGGAATACTTGCAACAGTTTGGGTGGATGCTGACTTAACGCTGGCAACAGCCACCAAATTGTTGTGCCACCAGTTTCCCTCTAGCTCAGCACGGACAATTCCAGGCAACCAGCTGGAATCCAGCTCTTGGGACCTGATTGCCCCTCCTGCACCAGCAGCAAGGGACCCCAGCAGCAGAGGATGCCAGCAGCTCGGGGCGGCCAGCGACAAGCAGGAGGTGGCTGGGGAAGGCAGCAAGACACCCAGGCCCATCACCACACACCCAGGAGCACGCTTTGCTGAGTTGGGGCTAGGCCATTTTATTCCTTTTCCAAATTAAGGAATCTCCCAGGGAGAATTGTCTGTCTCCTACCCAAAATATTGAGAAGTGATCATTTATTAACAAAGCTGTTAGGAAGCTTCTTGCCGCCACTCCTACCTCCTAGTGCTGCAGAGGCCCAAGGGATCTGCTCAGCACCAGTACTGTAATGGGAAACAGCAGCGGCAGTGCCAGCGGTTGTTCTGTGCTAACACAGGTCGTGCCACATTTTGGAGTCTCTTTAAGATATTTTCATTCATTATGTAAGCATTAAATGTGTGTCAGGTTTCAGAAGACAGACTAATATTATATGAACAGCATGCGAGCCGTGGGGTATCTCCTCAAGAGCACATTTAAAGTTAATAATAAATACTAGTAAACAACCTAAAAGGGAGCTGAATCAGAGTGGTTTTTATTAAATTCTCATGACTTAAAAGTACCAGTAGTTATAAGAATCATGTTTATTATACCAAAAAAAGATTTAACATTTAAAATATGAAAAAATATATAAATGATAACTGAAAAGGTGACAGTTATGCAAGTAGAATTAAATACTGATTATAAAAAATACTATTTGAAGTGACTAGTGTAAATCACACAGTGAACACCAAGTTGTAAATACATTTTTTTTGTTGTTAAAATAATGTTAAATATTAAAATATGCTAATTTATCTAAAACAGTGATAAGAGAAGGATACATGAGGCTAATTCCTCCTAGCTTTTTTCTCCAAAGCTCTTTTACTGTTTTCTTCCTGCTCTGTGGAAAGCTATTTTATGTTGTTGATAGCAAAGTCTGAATGTTATGTACTTTTGCAATGAAGTCTAATAAATGTATTATTCTGTGAAGTGGCTGGTTTGATTTTTCTCTCTGCCTTTATTTTCAGATACGTGTTCTATATTTGAGTGTACTATCTTTAAATTCTTTTCACTTCTTTTCTCAGAACTAAAGATGAAACTATCCTAATCATTTTAAGAAAATGCTTTTAGGTTTTCTCTAAGTCTTTCCCCCTCGCCCCCCTCCTTCCATAAGAGTATTTTTTTTTCTCCTGAATTTGAACTTTCAAAATAATTTCACTAAATTCCCTAAGACTGGTTAGATCATATGGACTGATTTTATTTTTTTTCTCCTGTTTGGTGGGTTGGTTTGGTTTTTATCAAAGATACAAATTGGCCACACTTTTAAAGACAGCCAAAATTCAAAGCACAGCTCATGTTGCTTTGTTTTGGTATTTATTTATTTCAAGCTGTACCAGGACAATGAAAGCTTCACATCTGCAGAACCACACAAGTGTGCATTCAGGAGGCAGTTTCTGGAGACTGCATGTACCAGATTACATATATAATTCTGACAATCTAAACGGATACATATTTCCTCATCTCCCAAACTTGATCAATATGAACTACTGCCCCTTCCTCAAAAATGGATCTACCAACTTCCAGTTTTCTACTTCTCATGCAGATTAGTACACAGAAGCTGAAAGAAGAAAATTCTTTCTAATGAGAGGGGAAAACAAAACAAACAAACAAAGATGGATTTACAGAACTGTTTTGAAATAATTAGTCTTTACAATGACAGCATTCCTGAACTGTTAAAAATAAATGATTAGGCAGACAGCGAAGAATCTGAAGTTTTTCCCAGTTTTCTTTCCAGTCTGTGGAAGAAATGTTAAACAATCAAACTGTCTATGCATGTGAAAGAGCAAGTAACTGGGTTTGTCAGGTTTGGCCTCTTTTAATCCTCCTCCACCAGCCACAGAATAGTTTTCTGTAGACTCAGCTAAACTGGATTTTAAGACATGTAAGAGTTAAATGAAGATTTGATCAATGTGCTTATCTCTGTGCTTGGTTTCAGAGAGGGCAGCAGAATACTCCTGACTCCCATTCCCCCTCCCACCACATCCTGCCACGCAGGTAGCGCAGGCACACGCTAAGCTGACTGCAGCTTTTCCCTTCGTTCCCTTTGGGAACAACAATATGCCTGAGGACAGGCTAAGCACTCACACCACCACCACTCTGTGACAGGAATGCAGGCAAAGGATGAGAAAAACCTACCAGATGCCCAATAAAAAAAAAATAAAAAATAAAAAGCGCATATGTTTCTTGTATTTATTTTAATCTTTAAGAATTCATTGCAGCATCTGTTTACAAATACACACATTTATTGGGAAGCTCAGAGAACTAAGCAGCAAAGAAGCAATATGTGCTGAAATGTTCTGGAATACAGTTGCTAATGCTACATTTGATGAATAAATTAATTTCTGCATATCAGGAAAAGCAGTAATTAAATACAAGGGCACTAAACAAGAAAATATTCACAGGGTCTCTAAATATTCTTCAAACTATGATTATCAAGGGTTATGTGCTATGCTACAGAATACTCCACTGACTGTTAGAGCATTACCAACCACTTTTCATTTTCCAGTGTAATCTAATTCACCAAAAAGTAAAGCTTTTAATGACTTCAGAACAGAAATTTCCTCACCTACATATGAAGGACCAGTAAAATTGAGCAAAATTCAAGTGATAGCAAAAGTAACTAGCAACAATTACAGTTAAAATAGTAAATGCAAATACAAAAATATTGCTGAAAACCTTTAATTTGTTGCCCACAATTAACAAAATTACAGCCACTCTTTTATTCATTATGTCTTTATTCTGTCATTTTAAACTATTTATAGTGACACTGGGTTGATTCACCACCATTTCCTTCCACCTACAGCCTTTTTTTTTTCCTCCACTAATTTTATATATTTAATGTGTTTTTCATCAGTTTAAAAAAATGTTTTACTGAATTAAAAAATTAGAGATCAGATTCATTGAGCAGCACAATTTTAAACAGTGCATGTGGATATTCATTTTCATTCCCTTAAAATTCTGCAGATGCAAATTAGCTCAATGAGGGAAATGTGTGGATAGTGGGAATGCATTTATTATACAATTAGAAATAGTGAAGCTAGCAAAGTAATAAGCCTTGATGTTTAAGACTTTTTCATCTTCTATTATATGACTCTAAAATACCAATGACCTTTTGTGTCTGAAAAATGCCATTCCCAATATAGCCTTGATCAAAATGATAGAAAATAAGAATAAAAATATAATGTAACAAAATCCACAAGGAACACTGAATAATGTGCATCTAAACTCTCTCAAAAAAAAAGTTCAATAATTCACCTGGAATATTCCTCACAATTACCTCACTTGTTTCTTTAGGTACTTGGAAACTGATATTTTAAGAAATTAATCTAGATACAAAAAGCCCACCACTCAAGCATGTCCTGTCCTCAGCAAATGCTCTGCATTGACATGACAACATAAGATCAACAGCCTCATCCTCCTTTATTTAACAGGTTTTTACAAAACTTCGCCACCATGCAGGAATGTAAACTGGAGATTACAATCCAACAATTCTTATTTCATAGATTATATATTAAGAAAAAAGTGATACAAAACAGAAAGATGCATGTATGACATTTTTTTTTCTTAGCTTGTTTTAGATTTAGTCCTTCATCAGTCTCCCATTTTCAATGTAACACCTTATAATATTTTTTTCTCTACCTCTCATTTATTAAATTAACTTCCCGAAACATATTTCCCTAGTGCCTTTTCACACCAGTAGGCTCTCCAATCCTTTCTTATGACTGAGTTTTCTCTGACTTTCATCAGTGATACTAGAATCTCATCCCTATACCCACCCACGACACTTGTAAGGATTTAACCACTAGCAGAAGAGACAACAGGCTCAACTGCAAATTGGGGCAAAAGCAGTCAAATGTCCACTGAAAAATATAAGTATTTTTTCAAAAAAATACTTTTAAGGAAAAAAAAAAAGATTAAATAAAACCTACCTAATTAGTGACCATTTCTTATTAATGACACCTTTCCAACCCTTGAGTTTTATGTAATTTTCTGATATATCTCTTTTGTATGAGTTCACTAACATCATCTGGAAGCAGCAATATTAAAGCAAATGACCGGAATAATTCTTAGAATGGAAAGATGTTTAAACAGTGGGTAGGAAATTAGTCTACTTAAGCATTTACCTTCAAAATTCACTTCTAAATGTCGCCGTCAGTCAACCAGAAATCAAAAACTACCTTCTTTGAACAATTTGTCTCATCAAAGAGAGAAGCACTCACCATTAAGGAACACACCAGAAGTTAGTTAAATACCAAAACCAGCCAAGAACACAGGAAAGTACTTGTGGGTAGTTTGTAAGTAAATGCTTCATTCATTCATTCAGTGTGAATTCTTCACTTAGTTTTCATAAACAAATTATTCAGAACTCTGCAAAATATTCCCCCAGAAAAAGAAACTTCCTCTGTTCAGGAATTTTTGCTCTCAGCTTTAGGTTACTTGCCACGGACTCTGAGTTCACACAACCAAGGTCATATTGTGCTCACCAATATATATAATAGTAACATATATAATAGTATATACACATGAATGTGTATATACATATATGCAGAGAGATACATGCATATGTATATCTTTGCTGGGTTAAAAACTGTCTGGACAGCCAGGCCCTGCAAGCAGTGGTGAACAGAGTGAAATCCAGCAAGTGACTAGTCACCGTTGGTGTTCTCCAGGGGTCAGTGTCAGGGCCCAACATCTTTAATATCTTTATTGATGATTTGCATGAGGGAATTGAGCACACCCTCAGTAAGTTTGCAGATGACACCAAGTTGGGGGGGAAGCGTCAATCTGCTGGAGGGTAGGAACGCCCTGCAGAAGGACTTTGTCATGATGGGTCAATGGGTCGAGGTGAATGGGATGAGGTTCAACATGGTTAAGTGCAGGGTCCTGCACTCTGGCCACAACAATCCCATGAAACAGTACAGGCCTGGGGCAGAGTCACTGTAAAGCTGTGCAGAGGAAAAGGATTTAGGGGTGCTGGTTGATGCCTGTCTGAACATGAGCTGGCAGTATGCCCAGGTGGCCAACGAGGCCAACGGCATCCTGGCTTGTATCAGAAATAGTGCAGCCAGCAGGGCCAGGGAGGTGATCGTCCCCTTGTACAATGCTCTGGTGAAGCCGCACCTTGAATATTGTGCTCAGTTTTCAGCCTCTCACTACAAAAAGGACACAGAGGCCCTGAAGCATGTCCAGAGAAGGGCTATGAAGCTGGTGAATAGCCTGGAACACAAGTCCTATGGGGAGCAGCTGAGGGAACTGGGGTTGTTTAGTCTGGAGAAGAAGAGGCTCAGGGAGACCTAATTGCTCTCTACAGCTACCTGAAAAGAAGGTGTGGGGAGCTGGGGGTCTCCCACAAATATCTCTTCTCACAGATAATCAGTGATAGGACTGGTTGGATGGAAATGAGGAGACATTTCTTTTCAGAAAGAGCAGTCAGGCATTGGAATGGGTTGCTCAGGGAGGTGGTGGCATCACCAACCCTGGGGGTGCTTAAGGAAAGGTTGGACCTGGTGCTAAGGTGCATGGCTTAGTGGATGACATTGATAGTAGGGTGATGGTTGGATCTGATGATCTTGAAGGTCTTTTCCAACCTTAATGATTCTATATATTTAAAAAATAAAAATCTATTAATTAGTCAGGATAACAGTTCACCAGTATTTACCTTGTGATATGTGGATGAAGTACATGTAGTTTAACATACTGCTTGCTTAATTCATGTATATCACACACATACAAATCAATAGTAAAGTGCATCCATTCTATATATTCTATATAAAACATATTCATATATTCTATGTATTATATATAGAAACCTCAGCATGTATGCATGTGTAAAGGTACGTACTCACATATATACACATTCATAAACTAAAATGTGCAAACAGTATATGAATAAGCATAAACATTTCAAAGACAGTACATTTTTTTAATCCGTGCATAGACAATATCACCCTAATAGTATCTGAAAACAGTTTAAAGACTGGTGTAAAAATCATCGGTGAGGAAAAATAAAAATCTATTTCTCCTCATTGTAAATGTTTGTTAAATGTAAATGCTGATATTTTACTCCTTGGAAGACCGTTTCTCTGCATGTGGAATGTCATGATAAAAAGCTTTAAATTCCCGGCTTTCTCTAGATAAACTCCACTGGCTTACTGATGCATGAATGCACAGAAATTGAATTACTGTACAACAGCAATTACTTTTCACTGCACAGTTATAATGAGAATCAGCTCCACAATGAACACCAGGTAGCTAAAGTAGAAAAAGTTAATAAAAAAATATTTTATTTGCATTTTCCTCTGCAGCAATGGTAGTTGCCTGAAAGAAAAATAATCCTTAACACTTTATTTGCCATCTTACAGTGTCAATCTACTGAAAATACAAATTTAACTATATAAAGTTTTAAAAATAGTTTTTAATGTTCCCTAATAATTTATCTTTCATACTCACTTCTTTCACTTCCCTCATTTTTTTCTATGACACCATTAACAGAAAAAATAAAAACAGCAAATGCATTGTTTTAATTCCACCTCTTTTCTGCCCTTAGGTTTGTTACAGTAGTCATTTGTTATTGAGCACTGTCATCATGCCCTACTCCTTTCAGTTTCAAATGTGAGTGGAGTCACTATAGTGTCATGAGACCTCCTAAAAAGTGTTTTGTTTAGTTTTTGAAGCACAGCTAACTTTAAATTAAGTCAGATCAAGCCCATTTCCTGTAAGTGGGATCACTGAAAGCCCATGAAAATCAATTAACTAATATCACAAGTGAAAACAGACTATACAAGGCTCTCAAAGTGATTATTTGGGTTTGGCTGTAAAGTAAAACCACTGCTGTACAATGCAGGAAACACTTCCATTTATTTCACCTTAGATATCTTAAAGAAGTCTTAAATAGTCTTAAAGATAAAGAGCTATAAACAAAACTAAGTATTAGTAATGCTGAATCAAAACCACTCTTCAATGGGTTTAACGTGTGTCATAAATATTTCAAAACAAGATCTGAAGCTGCCTGTCTGAAATTCCATCAAGTAGAGCAGCATTTGGGAAGAAACAGTTAACAGGAATACCCTGAATTGCCATAAATCTAATGTAAATAATGAACTCTGGGAGTGGGGGGGAGTTGCTCACTAGGGTCTCCATCAGTAAGTAGATAACAAAAGTTTATATAATTGGTTTAGGACTTTCAGTTTTCCGTTTATTTTTATGTACCTGACAGCACAGAAATAGGACATTCTGTGATAGGATAATTGCATACTGAAGGGTAATTCAAACAGAGGATGAATACAACAAAAATCATACCGAGCCAACTAATCGCTATCAAAAGAAATGAGACAAAGATAACAAAAATCAGCCAGACTATCAAGTGGGAGGAAGAAAAAGTTCAACAGTGATTAGTAGCCTAGAACACATTAATGTGTTTGAAACACAATGCAACCCCCCCCAAATCTGAAGGTCTTTCCAAGCCACCCTATTTCTGTATTTCCAGATCATCTTATTGGTATTTTCCACAAATTAAACATTTTGTATTACTGTGGTTCTCTCAATAGTTGTCAGAGGTTGTTAATCTGCTAAAAGGTGAGAAAGTACGTTGATGAAAATAATTTATCTAAAAAAAATATTTCACATTACACAATGGATTATGATCTACTTGTATCTAATCCGTGCTCCAGAGTAACTATTTGGGTTAACACAAACACATTTTTTGAGCACTTAGATTTCAGCCTTCTCAATGGTTACCCTATGTTTCTAGTGCCGGGGGATATTTTATAATTTGGTACTTCATTTGGTACTTATCCAAATATTACCACTACTTCATCTAAAATATTAATCTAACCTCTAGGTTTCAGTACTCAGTACATTTCCATCAAAATTGAGGTCCAAATTCTATTATTTTAGAGGCAAGGTAAGTAACATTACTTTGTCTAAACATGGAGCAGAGGTCTCAGCTCCATATGAGCTTTCAAAGTCCTATCTCACCTCTCCAGATAAGAGAAAGTGAGCTATGGTGTACCAAAGATGCAAGTTGGGCAAAACGTGTCAGGACAAAACTAGTAAGTTCTATTGGCAATTTGAACTCTGGTGGGTTTTCAATTTAATACCAGAGAACGAAAGGTCATCTGCTGCAACTTTAGCTACGGCTCTGAACTGTCAAAATGCTCTACCTCATGGAATTATGTAAAATATAACTTCCCTGGAAGGCACACTACACAGATGAACTTTAAAAATAAAGTGGCCCTGTCCAAATGAAGCTTCTAACTTCTTTTCCAAAGATGGAAACTGCCCAAAGAAAGGTATGGGTCTTAGGTTTTTCAGCACTAAAGCCCTTTCACACAACATTATATACATGCTTTAGCTTGAGAGAAATTGGGCTTACTTTTACACAGAGCACAGTGGCCTACATTGGTTTGTGAAGCTTTGGGTTGTTTTTTTCCTGTCCTTAGAGGAAAAACATCATATGTATGAAGGGGCCAAACCAGCTCTGTACCTCACAATCATTAAAAAACACCAATTACAAAAGCTGTATTTGAGATACCCCGTGCTCTTCCCTAACACCACCCCACACTTATGGAAAAGATGTTCTCTTGCCTTGTGTGCAGCTTGCTGCTCACTTCTGGCTCTAAAAGGCTGCTGCTCCAAGAACACTTTTTCACATTTTTATGTTCTCAGGGCAGTAGTTTTCCCTACTAAGGAACAAGGAAAACAGTCCCTCCAGAGTCAATGTACTTCTGCAGGCTATCTGCAGGCTTCTGGAAACTGTTGCACATATCTTAAAGCACAGTTTTTCTCTGAAAAACACACTGTTAAAATAGCACTGCGGGGTTCCATGTTTATTGTCTTTCTCTGCTTCCCTGCTAAGCATGCTCAGTTTACAAGCTGAAATATGTTTTACTTTGCTGCCAACCCAGAAAATTCAACCTCTAAACTAGCACCAAATTCCTTCCTCCCTTTTGCACTATAACAAAAAATAAAAGGCTGAATTGTATCTCCAGCTACGCAAATGGAATCCCCTTCCATGGGTGATGCCTTCCACCCCACAGTTGAGATGCAAACTCCACTGAGCAGACACACTTGACCTGCAGCACAGTAGATGTCAAATGGCACCACCACAGTGGATTATCAGTTTGTTAACATAGTTGATACAGCAGGAACTATAGTTACAAAAATCACCTAAATTCCTAGCAAAGAATAATGTAAAATGTAAACTACAACAGCAAACCTGCTATTCTTTAGAACACTTGTTACAACAAGCTCCTATTCAATATCAAACAACAGAGAAGTCAGATTTTTTTCATATTTTAAAGAAAATCTAATAAGACAGCAAAGCTGTTACATCTGAGCATAAAAGGGTCAGAATGGAAATCCAAAAAAGCCACTAAAACCTGCAAAGGTGCGGAAAGCACAATGTAGGTAATTAACTATCATTAACAAGTTGTCTGTAGAGTGATGTAGTACTTACCACAATTAAAGGAATTTTGGATTTAGTCCCAGCTGAGACATCTGCATCTTTTTCTGTATCTGAACTAAAGGATAGCTGTTGATCTCAGAAGACTCCCCCTGTTATTTTTATGCAATGGAGTGAAGTCTGGTTTGCTTTGGTTTGATATTGCAAACTCTAACATAAATGCACAACAATATATAGTTATGTTTCACCAAATGCAAGCGATACCTTACAAATCTAAATGGGAAGCTGGTAGTACAAACTTAACTACCCATTCTTGAGTTTATCTATTGATAACATAAATAATTTATATCTATTCTCTAAAGAACTGATCCTAAAAATATTTCTGAACACTTTAGCATTTCCATTCCAACTTCAAGTGCTAGTACAGCTTTTCAGAGCAGAGCCTAAATTCTGTACTTAGTTTTATGTGAGAGAATGAAATAGTAGACTGATCTGCTGCTTACCCGTACAGCTTCTGATTTTTTGTGAAACATTTCTTCCATGTTCTTTGCTAACTTTTTCACAAGCTGAAGGCCATCAATTTCTTCTATTGCAACATCCTTCTCATATTCTTTGTATTTCTGGGGGGGGGGGAAAGACAAATTATTCAGAGAATCAGCTGAAATTTTGACAACTAATAATTAGTTTCATGTTACGCTGTTGCTGACATTCTCCATTTATTTGATGTTTATTTGCATGACAGAAGGCTGCTATGTGCCAAGACACTGTCATAGAGATGAAACAACTGGGTTGGAATCAGAACTCTTCAGGAAATACAATAGAAATATTTATCTCATGTGCCATAGGATACAAATGATTTTCCTTCACAACAGTTCAATTACTGCTCCCCACAACCAAACATCAGAAAATAGAAAATTAAAAACCCTTATGTTCTATCCAAAATTGTATCAAACCTAATATGCTTGTCAACCTACTGTGCCCTGGCAACCTAGAATCCTGCTCCTTCTCAGCTGAAGCTCTTGCAGATATGTTGTTCATGAGCTTTATACAACACTTATTATGAATACCTATATTATGAGTGTATCTAGATGTTCTTAACTTTCTATGCAACGAAAACCCAACATAAACCACATAAACACAAGTCTTTATCTGAATGCAAGCATAAAAGTATCATTTCTATAATATGGATGAGCATTAATTTATGGTCTCAGTGTGAGTATCTCAGACTAAGCACTGAAAATGTATTCAAAACAATTTTGATCCTCCAGTTTCTGCACATCAACTTTTTTTTTTCCTTTATCGGTGTTTATAAATGATGCTTGTAAGAACATAATACACAAAAAAGCATAATATTCTTTCAAGTCAAACTTCAAAGCGTTTAATACAGGGAGAATTCCTCCTTCCCATGTCATTCCACTATAGCTTGTGCTCTAAGTGATGGCTTGCAGTCTAGCTATTGTTTGCTTATCTCTACTTAAAATGCATTTGAGTTGTCATGAACTAATCATTTCTCATTACTCATTTCTGAACCCTTAACCTATTCACATAATCATAACCACAATACTGCAAGAAAGATGAAAAACACACTTGGCTTCTGCCAGCTTTAGCCTATGTGCAAAAACAAATCTTCCAGACCTCTAAAGCTGACTCTTAGTCCAGTCCACAGCACAACACTCACTAAAATGAGATGGTATTCTTAACTCATCAATAAAATTTGCCTATCTCTGAATTGTATACAACACCACAGAAGGAAGAACAAGGACATCAAAAACAGTAACTCAAAGCACCTGGATGACATTTCAGTGATCAAAACAATAATAAGCCAGGACCAGTCATGTCTTGGCTGGTGACAGAAGAAAGGAATCTACTGTGAGAGAATGCCTACACTTATTGTACTCATTTCTTCCAACAAAACTGATATTTAAGGCACAATGACACTTTGGACTTGTTTTAATAGTAGTATACTTCTCTGTAAAAACTTGTGCAAATGTCCTAGTAAGCAAATAATATTTGATACAATATCATTTGCAGACAATTTCATAAGAGGGTTAAAATACAAAGGTGTCAGTAAATATTTAGAACACTGAATTCTGGATATACTGTACTTTTCTCATTTCAGTAATTTACTTGTATACCATTTCCTATTATGAGACTATTTTATCTAAGATGTTAATAGTAGTCTAGCAATCTTTAAGCCTCAAGCAAGCCAACAAGCCACCTGCATTTTTTTTGACAGGGGAAAGTAGGAGAGATTGTTCCTTTCCCCACCCCCTAGCCCCCCCAGTCTGCTTTTAAACATTTTGATTTCAACTCTGCAAGTTCCTTTCTGCCATTACTAAACTCTTGCTCACGTTCTACTATTCACTCAGAAAGAATTAATTTAGGATAGCACAATGATTCATCTGAAACAGAGAATTGTGGGGTTTTTTGTTTGTTTTTTGATTTATTGAAGAAAATACAAGAACATAGACAGGGGTAAATGTTATTGTAACAAATACTAACTGTAGTAAAATGCACTTGATTAACAGTAAATGGAAAACATTCCCAGTTAATTAATGATGTCAAAATCTGTTTATGTCCCACCAGATTCGAAGCTTTGGAGAATTTAAAACAAATAAAAAATGCACTGCCATGAACAATTATTATATTTATTGTGTCAACATACCAAGTACAAATTTGACTCAGTTATTTCACACTGCACAGATCATGTTCAGATGATCACATTCTTCATTCAGAGTTGACCTTAAGAGTTCTTGGAAAGTATTCCAAAATCCATCCCTTCAAGAGTCTGTTTTCAGGTCATCAGATTTATTGATTAAACTTTGCCATTAAATGAAGAAAACCATACTATTCACTGCATTTGTCTTAAAACTGCATGTTACAGGGGAAACCAAAATTTTCCAGCAACAGAGAATTACACCATACAGTCTATTAGTTTACTGTGAGACGATATTTAAAAGCTACACTTCTCAAGTTTGAAAAACTGGTGCTTTTGAAAATTAATAATTAACTTGCTTTCAAAATATGTGGGTATGATTTATCTACTGATAATTTAGGATTTTATAATTATAATATTACATACTTAGAATATTCATTCATTTTTTCCCCTAAATTAAAAGTCAAAGGTCCAACATAAAAAATATAAGCATAATCTTTTCCCTCCAATATACAAGTTCTAATAAAAAAGACCACACATCTTGCATGGTGCATGCTCTGCCAACTGCTGGAAACCTTTGAGAACATTTGCAACAAAATAGGGGTATTTACTTATCTGCAAGACCTTGACAATCAAGATATTTACTTAATACCTATTTTATATTCAAAATATCATTGCCCTAATAATACTTCTGTTACTTATTCAGCCCTCAGTGGAAGGTTGCAAAAGAGAAGGAATAATGTGGCTGGAAAAAACAGCAGCTAATTTTAGTATTCTTGTGCTCTAGTGATTGTGTGTGGAGAGAAGAGGTGCCAGATTAGTCTGTGCATCTCTCAGTACTCAGTGTGCAGGAGGCTGGGAAATATGATTCAGTCCCAAAAGTGGTTGATTTTATAGCACCTATCAAAAAAAGGAAATCCAAATCTCAGCAGATATGAACACACACAAAATATAACTGGAAAAGATATCATTAATAACAGATTCTCTTCCTTCCACCACAAAGCTAGTTTGACCTACAGGCTCTCATCATTCTCCCGTAACTACATTTTACAAAATAAATTGGTTTTTAATTGAAAAAAAAAAAAAGCTAAAACAATGCAAAATTCATTCAAAATTTGTAGTAAATTTTAAAATAAAACAATTTTATTTTAATGTCATCTTGACAAAACAGGACTGTGACAGTAAGGCTGCAATTAAACAAAATGGTATCACCAGCAGCAGTGGAAGAACCTGGTTTCAGGGCTGTCCTTTATATTGCACAGTTGCAAACTACCTTGTAATACTGCAACTCTGAATAGCACTTCTAAGCAATGCTTTAAATCAGCCATTTCCTCTGCCCTATAATATATATATGTGTGTGTGTGTGTGTGTGTATATATATATATGTATACATATATATATGTATATATATAAAGTTGGTGGGAAAAGCATTTTAAATAAAATAAAACCCTCCATGTTTTTCAATATTCTATCATATGATTTCAATAGTAGATATGGAAAAATTCTCATCAACTTTTCTAGCACACAGTTTTCTCGCCTTTTAGTAATAGTAGAAATGTATCAATCTCAACTATGCTGTAAATAATTGATTTGCATGACAAAAACGTATGAAAAGTTAGTCACAGTTGGACATTTATTTTGATAAGTGGTTTTCCAATTGTCTAGAAGATTGAGCAGATACAAATAAGCAACTTCTGTTTGTTTCTTTCTGTTAGCAAAGTCAGCATTTGTTAAGAAATTCTCCACAGAGACAGGAACATTTATCATTTGACAAAACTGACAAAAAATAGATTATTTCTGCAGTATCTATTTTGCCAGATCATTTTACATA
The DNA here is from genome assembly GCA_011075105.1 of Heteronetta atricapilla. Taxonomy (NCBI): domain Eukaryota; kingdom Metazoa; phylum Chordata; class Aves; order Anseriformes; family Anatidae; genus Heteronetta; species Heteronetta atricapilla. Next base: position 1,569,239 of record CM021742.1, read on the forward strand.
GGCACCAGGAAAAGACAGACAGTACTTCACTGCCAGAAATTTTAATGCTGTTCATGGATTTAGTTGTGTCCCGCCCCACACAGTAAATGATCATCTAGGAGTATCATACCACAAAGGAGCCTACACGAAACTCCAGTCTGAAGCATTTATTGCAATCCAAGTATTGAGCAATCAACATCAACGAGCGCCCCCCAAAATAACAACATGTAGCTTGAATGAAGAAGGAGGGAAAGAAGTATCTTTTTGAAATAAGACAACTTCAGAAAGATGCCATATATAGATACCTTAAAGAAGGCCGTAGTCAGGTGGGGTTTGGTCTATTCTCCCATGTGCCTGGTGACAGGATGAGAGGGAATGGGCTAAAGTTGTGCCAGGGAGGTTTAGGTTGCATATTAGGAAAAACTACTTTACTGAAAGGGTTGTGAGGCATTGGAATAGGCTGCCCAGGGAAGTGGTTGAGTCACCATCCCTGGAGGTCTTTAAAAGACGTTTAGATGTACAGCTTAGTGATATGGTTTAGCAGAGGACTTGTTAGTGTTAGGTCAGAGGTTGGACTTGGTGACCTTGGATGTCTCTTCCAACCTAGATGATTCTATGAATCTATGTCTGCTACAGTTTGCGTGTTTGTTTTCTCCAAGGACAAATGTGGTGTTAGTGTTCCTATTTGTATTTTTTATCTACTTCTATCAGCTTTTTATCAAAATCCAGATATTATGTTGTATACCAAAATATTTCACATTGCTTACAAGTGTGTAAACAGTTCTCAGCACCACTCTTTCAACAAGTCTGTGGGTGCTTCGGACTCAGGCAGAACACTGCAGCCATTTTTGATGAAGATTCCTCCCACTCCCAGTCATCTTCCAAGGCAGATAGGTAATATCACTACCATCCTGATTTTAAAAAGTGCATTTACCAACAGCAATTTCGTAATAATCCTTTAAAACCAATCTGTTAGTATATGGTGCATATTTAGAAACTGATATAAGACTCTGAGGTGTCATCATAACTACTTCTTGCATATTTGTACATACTTCACAAATGTTGCTGTTTCTCACATACTTGACATTTATGTGTGCACTACTTTATAATGAACGTGCAGCATGTAAATAAAAGTTCACATAACCATTTCAATATAACCAGTTTCCATACAAAAAAGGTATGCTTACTCTGTGCCATTTAGGAAAAAAAAAAAAAAAAACTGAAAAACACTTTCAGATGTTTAAGTCTCGACATTTAAAGTATAAAATGAGATAATGGAAATATACACATAAAGCTCACATTGATTTTTGATGCCTTTCTCATAAAAGAATTTTTCAATTGTATGCTATTAGCACTACTGAACAAAATTTAAAACAAATGGTATTTATTCAACGCGCTTTTAAACACCTACTCATTTCTTACTTATTTTGTTTTCAGTTATAAAACCTCAACCCCACACTTTGTAGAGCAAACTGATAATGTAGCTGTATTAGGTGCTGCCTTACACTATTAATAGTTCTGTTGATGATAAAGGATCTATGCACAGAGCAAGGCTCACTACTATTAAAAACATGTCTCTGAGCTTTTGAACCAAAGCTAAGAACGTAGATTGTTCTTGATGTGGAGAACCTATCACAGCATTTTACAAAACAATATAATTTTAAAGCATGTTCAAATTGATGGGACACAAACTGGGAAAGTTTGAATCCTAGGCTCTTGTGGTGCCCTAACATGCTAGCACACATCCCTTCTACACACAAGATGATAGAGCAATTTCCAGCAAATTATTTAAAAATATACTGCTGCACAGCCTCTAAATGCTTCATGACAAGTGAGAGGTCACTCATTAAATACACACTGTTGGAGTAAACCTGAATTTGAAGCCAAAGAAAATGCAGTCTCCAGTATCACACTTGCATGTGAGTGGGAATCAGAGCTTTTCCACTGAGCAGAAAGGTATTCAGATTCCACAGCCACAGCAGACATCAACTACTGATGGTGCACTTCTCTGGTAGACTCATCTGTGAAGCTCTCCTTAGTAAAAGATTTTATATTTCTCCATTATCACATTGACCCTGTGGTGGTGTGCTTGTTGTTTTAAACAAGAACACCACTGTTAGGTTATTTGTTCCTCCTTACTCTAAAACAAATTTGGTGGAGCAAGTTTTAGTACCTCAACAAAATCATTAGATTAGACAAAATCAGTGGCATTAGAGCTGTTTTGTGGCCAATGGTTGGAAAGCATTTACAAAGAAAAATACTTCCGTTAAGAGCTGGTATAAAATTCATCGTCCACAGATCTCCAATGACTTTATGGAGTAAGCATCTAAGAATCTCAATTCTGTACATGAGGATACAGAGATACAGATAAATTCAGTGACAAGACTGATGTCACACAACAGTTCATAACTACAAAGAGAAAAAAATCATCTTGGTTACTCTTCCAGTGCCCTGCCCAATAGACCACAGATAACTTTGCTAACTTCAGCATGATCTGTATGGAAAGATGAGTCACAACGGTATATTTCTCCTCACCTTGACATTAAAGAACTCCTCAATAATTGAAAGTTTGTGTTACACCACATTACACACTCCTATTAACCTTTACTGAACCTCTTTGTGTTGATGAAATCCATCAGCAATGACCAGTGTGATGGCACATTCATTTTCTTTTCTGCGGAGAAATGTTTATTCTTCATCAAATGACTCCAAGGAGATCTACACTAACCCATCACATTTGATTCTTGCCACATACCGGCATCTGAGCAACTCCTGTTGTCTGAAACTCCAGTTTAGTTGCTTCATAAAATCATGTATGCTGAAATGCAAAATATGAAACGTTTGTTGCATACTATTTTATCATGATTATAGTAAACCAGGTACAGCTTTGTAGAGCTAGAGATCAACTAACCTGGTAGATATGTTAACATCAGAAGACTTGACAAGGATAGCTACTGCTTTCCTTGCAAACTCATTTGCACACAATATAGGTAACTTACGGTCATCAGAAGGACACCATAACCCCAGAATATGTAATCTTTACAAAGTTACTTAATTCTGACCTATTTCTACCTCATTGTTACATGCAAGTGCTACTAAACCAAATCAATTAAACCACTAAGCTGAACAGCAATTAAAAGCAAAAACAAAAAACAGTTCCTGTTTTAGCAACATTAGTCTGCTGTGTCTGTTCATACAAGACATCTCAAACCTCTGCACAACTAGATACAGATAGGTAAACCACAAACAACAATAAAGAGAAGAGCCTTGAATATATAACTGGTTAAAACGAGCTAGTTGGGAAAGATACAAGATACACTACAAGGTTTGCAAATAAAATAAAAAAGCAGTAGTCATATTGGTGATGCATGAAATACAGTATTCACTAATAAATGATAAAGTTAACAGCTTCAAATGCTTTATCTCAGAATAATTCAATATTTCAATTTTTACTTTAAGTTGTTAATAAGCCTCCACTGAAACAAGCATCATGAAAAACAGGTGATCTGAATAACCTAGACAAGCAATCCAGTTAGGGGAGACAATTCAAAACAGTCAAACAGAGGTCAGGAATATCCTCCTTTCTTTTCCTCCAACAGCGCTACTTTGGATCAGGGCTAACCAGAGTAACGCAAAATGTTCAAGAATATTTGCCTTGCTGCTGCCTCCAGCATCCAGTGGCAGAGGCCAACCAGAGGGACTTTGGACTCTTTTGCAAAAACGCTCACCATCTTTCCTAACCATAAACTCAATCATACAGAAAAATGGTTGAAACTTTATGTTACTGTTTTATAAATTCTTTTAGACATCTGAAACACCTTCACAGGCCCGCAGGACTATATTAAGAGCACTATATTAAGAGCCAGCTAACCGAGATCATTAAAAACTGCTTTAGAAATATATTTTACAGAAGTTATTCATATAATTATACATACCTTTCTTCTATTTTAGAACAGAAATTGAAGTCATTATGTAATCCAGAAATAGAACATTCTGGGACTGTCCTAGAGACACCTTTTTCCATAAAGATATACTTGATACTCTTGAAAACCTGCTACAGTATTTCATATGAAGTACTTAAAACAATGACCTAAAGAAGCATACGTATAATCTGCAGAACCACAGCATGACCTAAAGGGCACATTCATCCAAGGCAAAGCCATCACTACAGTTTCAGGTGACAGTATGTTAGGAGCATGTACATCTATCCTGCTCCTCACAAAAGTCTGAGAATGCAGTCCTTTCATCCTAGACAGTTATTCTGAGCCACTGAAGATTCAGAAGTAGGGAACCCGACAACTTACGATTTATATCAACTTCTCAACTTGGATGAGATAACTGCAAAATTATTATTTTTTTGAACACCAAACTGCATAGGTCTTCTCTGAAAGCCTTTATGGTTACTGGAAACAAGGACAACCAAAGAGATAGCTTGCTTTGTGCTGAAAGGTCACAAGATACATCTACAAGCTAATTCCTTCCATCAGCCTTTCTTTATAACATCTTTCTCATTACACTTCCTTTTATCACTATGTCTTTCTATCTTGCTCCGTCCTTATTGTTACATTTTGGCAGATCTATGCCTGCCTTATCCCTAGGCATTGCTCTGGGATTCGGTATTCCCTTATTTTTTATTAGACACGGCCTATATTCCATCCCAAAAAAGCAAATTAGACAACCATCTCCCTACCTTCCATTGTTGTCCCTAAACGAGTAACAAAATAAAATCAGCAGAGAAGAGACAAAATTGAGTAAAGAGAGAAAGACTGAATTGCATTCTGAAGACAAACATTCGCTTAACAACATTCACGTCTCATGACTAAAGGCACTGCTCATTTAGAATAGCTGTTCTTCAGAAAAAGCAACATGTAATTTCATCTCCTTGTGAAACAGAAGCAATGGTCATTATTTGCTACGTTCTCTATAACTAGCATTCATGTGTTTAGATAATACTTCTAAACCTTCCCCGTTAGGTGCATGTGTCGATCTGCTCGAGGGTAGGAAGGCTCTACAGGAAGATCTGGATAGGCTGGACTGATTGGCTGAGGCTAACGGTATGAAGTTCAACAAGGCCAAGTGCCAGGTCCTGCACCTGGGGCGCAACAGCCCCAAGTAGTTCTACAGGCTGGGAGATGAGTGGTTAGAAAGCTGCGTGGCAGAGAAGGACCTGGGAGTATTGGTTGAGAGTCAGCTGAATATGAGCCAGCAGCGTGCTCAGGTGGCCAAGAAGGCCAACAGCATCCTGGCTTGTATCAGAAAGTGTGGCCAGCAGGGCTAGGGAAGTGATTGTCCCCCTGTATTCGGCTCTGGTGAGGTGTACCTCGAGTACTGTGTTCAGTTTTGGGCCCCTGGCTACAAGAAGAACATCAACGTGCTTGAGCGAGTCCAGAGAAGGGCAACAAAGCTGGTGAGGCATCTGGAGAACAAGTCTTTCGAGGAGCAGCTGAGGGAGCTGGAGAAGAGGAAGCTCAAGGGTGACCTTATCACACTCTACAGGTACCTTAAAGGAGGCTGTAGTGAGGTGGGGGTTGGTCTATTCTCCCACGTGCCTGGTGACAGGATGAGGGGGAATGGGCTAAAGTTGTGCCTAAGGAACTAGAACATGTTTTTGTAATTTAGGAATTCATTTAATTAGTGAGTTCATCTTGCCAAAAAAATAAAGTGTTATATATAGTGTCACGATAGGTTGTCAACATAATGTATAGAAATAAACTATTTAACTCAAGAGTACATAATAGAATGCATAAACTAACACATTTATCAGAAAACATATGAAACTTTTGTACTAAGCAGTACCCAGCAAGAGCTCTGTGTTGCTTGTCTACAAACCAGTTTTAATGATATTCTTTCTATGAATCAATATGCTTCAATCTGCATTGCAGCGAATAAAAGCCATGAATAACTGCCAAATCAATACTATAAAGTCATAAAGAATACAGTGTGCTCTCCTTCAGGCTAATGGTAATTCATTTACTTTTTCTCCCTTCACACATGAGAGAAACCAAGAAGAACACTTTAATCACACAAGTTGCTAATTAGAAAACTAACACATACGGTATCTCCTGTACTTAAAAAAACCACCACTTTACTTGCACGTGTCTACAGAAAACAGCTTGTGTTGTAGGAACATATGCATATACTGACTGATGTTTTGCAGTACAACCATTTGAATGCTTGCTTCTTAAACAAAATATCATCTTCTAGTTAGGATATTCATTAGTATAGGCAGCTAATGCCTAACGTTACCTTTCCGCAACAAATATTCTTTGGGATAATAAATGTACAGAAATACTTTAAACTTCATGTTTCATTACACTACAATGGAAAACCTTAGTGAAAAATTAAATTCACTTGTTTTGAGACTTTACTAATCTGATTCAACTCCACTATTTAACGAAATGATGACTATTTTGCATTAAGAAAAAACAAACAAAAACAGATTTAGAGGTTTAGGTGATCAGCATCTAGTGTTGGGATCCACTCCTTACGAAGTAGAAGTAAGACTAGCCCTAGACCAGCAAACCCCAAGAAGGGGACACAAGATAAAGCTCCCAGTTCTCTGGCTTTACAAATGTTGTTATTTTCTGAAGAATAGAATTTATCACTCACTATGTTGGAATTCTATTAAGTACTGTTTTTGCACAAGCTAAACTTTAAACTTAATTTACTACAATTAATGTCTCCATAAAGACATTGAAATTAAAATTTCCATTTTCTCCATGATAATATTCAGCAACCTGCCGTCAGCAGACTGCTATTTCACTGCTTAATAAAAATACACAATTTCCACAATTTGCTAAACCTCAGAAAAGGAAAGCCACCTGAATCTCAGTAAAAAACAGCTAGTCAATCTGCTGATAAATTCCTCTATACTCACCACAAAGCACTGACATTTTTGGTGAACTGCATTCAGGACTCTAAGGCAGCAGTAATCAACATATGCTCAAGTTAAAATCACAAGCAGTCCTCTTGAGGCATGCAGATAGCTTTAAGTGCATGACTTGTACTGTGTGTGATTTAGGGTCCCAGTGGTCATACCTATCAACACATCCTTATGTAATTTTGCTAAACTAACATCAGGCTTAAAAAAGCTAACTTCTGAGACTGAGCTTGGCCTTTGGTCAGGTTTACCAGCAACTGTGCAAAAGATTCATAACGGAAGCTCAAATCTTCATCTTCTGAGCTCTCTAAAACAGTTTCACCATGAAAGAACATAATGCACTTAGCCAAGGGCAGAATACTATGTCAATTTCCAACCCCAGATTTTGTCATTATAACCCATTGAGAAAGTAAAATATTTAGATTCTTGTCAAACTCTACTCTGCAACATAAATATCCCAAATTTACTTGCAGGTTTATTCCTTTCACAAAAACACAGCTTGTCCCTTATTGTTACAAATGAACAAAAATTGATGTGCATCAATAAAATAGAATAGTGGCAACTAGACACTGTTTGCATTTGTAGGTACGGCAGAGCATGCGTTGTGCGCACAGGACTGCCAGAGGCATGCATCTGCTTGTGCAGTTCTAGTTCAGTAGTTTAAGGAATGAAGTATCACCTCATTACAGAACTGCCATGTATGAGTGAATTTGTGGAGCTCACCCTCCTCACAGTCAGACAGTTCTAATCTCCTCACAAACCGCAGCGGCAGCACAGAGATGAAGTGTTAAGCTTATCGGGCCTCATCTGTACCATCACCTACGTAGTTAAACCCAGGCCATCCATTTTTCTGTCATTTCTTTGTTCCTGAGGTGCCTGAATCCATAATAGCCAATAGCAAAAAATACAAGATATCTTTAAGACTTCAAAAGAACAGCACCTACATTTTTTTTTTCCCCAATGCAGACTGAAAACAATTCACTAGTACCATTTTAACCATAGGGTTCACTACCTGCATCTTTTCTTGCTCTAGGCTCCACCTCATACTGTCACTATGTATCGCCTGCTACAATAAATATACAAAAAAAATTAACTTTCAGTATTTGCACTGAAATTTTTAACTCTAGAAAAGCCTGTATTACTGTGACAATATTATGGTTGGGAAGGGTTCTTCTGGTCATTGAAAATATTATAGCACAATAAAGACAACTTCGGACTCACCACTCCCTTTGGGTATCACTAAAATAATCACAGTGCTCTGTTTTAGTAAAAAAAAAAAAAAAAAAAAAATAAGGATTGTTCTTCAGTGGCTCTTAAAAAAAAAGGCTTTAAAAGAAGGCTGCCTTTAATTCATTCAAAATAAAGTTCCCTGATTCCCCCATTTCTTTTTAGCAATTCAACTCTACTCTCAAAATGATGATACCTCATGGATTTTATTTTCAGGAATAAGATCCAGAAGTATACATCCAAGTAACTGCATCTGTATTCCCAGCTGACAGAGTCTTTTATACTCTCCTCCAATTACAGTAGAAGGACAGGACCAGTTTGATTAGTCAATCACTACAACCTCCCCACCATGTTTCCATCTGGTATAAATGTCTTCTAGATTACTACTACAGGTGCGCAAGTGCTACTAAGAGATGCACAGTAGGAGGCACTGATGCCACTCCAGCCCCAGTGTCACTGATAGCTATAACCGTGAACAGGGAAAAGAGCTATCACAGCTCGGGTTGGTCTTGGTCCTTCTGGAAACATACAAGTTGCTTCTCCCCACATAGGCCCCACACAAACAAAATTTTGTCTCCCCTGCAGCAGCATTCTGATCAGTTTATGTACAAACTACACCAGAAGTCACCTAAAGGGCTTTGGGAAGTGGAAAAAGATCTTTTGCAGGGCCAATACAAATCTGCATGCAACACTTCACTAATTCATCAATTCATCAACAGCACCTGTAGGGAATCCTGAGCATTTTCTATGCCATAAAAGTATTGATGGTGTCATCTTATGCCTCTTGATGTCTCTAACACACACTAAGGACTATGCTGAAAGACGCCTTAGTTGAAATGGGAAAGTTTGCCAGCCTTAAGCAAAGGAACAGAACCCACCACTATTAATAATCAATTTGCTTTTGGTTCATTCTTAAATTTTTTTCCTGTTCCAACTGAAGATTAATATTCAAACCACAAGAACACTGACAATCATGTCATCATTAGCTTCTTGCAAGCCAGAAAAATAAAATTATACATTTATAGGAGAGAAAGAGAGAGGGAGCATTTACTGCAGTAAATTAGATAATTTTGCAATAACAGCTTACATTAAAGGATGTTAATTTGATTCCTGTAAACTTTATAGCTTTCTGTCAATACTGCATCCAAGAAAAAGTCAAAGGGTAAGCATGAAAATATTCCATTCACTCCAGCCCATTTACATCCTTGGTTCAAATTAAGAGGTTTTGGTGATAGACTCAGTGGAGATGTGGCTGATGGAAGCTCATTTCCATCAACAAATAGGTAATTCAATGAACCCATTTGCTTAAGTAACTAAGAATCAGAGCCCAGGTGCCACAAGGTATGAAATGGTATATTCGACACAAAAAGCCAACAGAGTCCCAGTAAAATGGCACTACTCCTGAAAAAAGCAGAGCAGAAATTGAAGACAATGCAAGATATCTAAATGTGCTCTTTCTAATTGCTGTTACTTGGTACTAAGAATGAAGCCAAGCCTCTAGGAAATTAGTATTTTATCATACGTTCAAGCTTTGTAGATAACAACCGGTTACCAGATTTAGAACTCTCTGATGACCCTGATAGTTGGGAAAACATCTTCCACTATGCTATAAACTTCTGCCAAAACAGACTGAGGATACTGAAGTTACCAGGTATGTATTTCAGACAAGTGACTCATTTCACCGCAAACTTTATTTCACAATTAGTGGTTACAGAAATCACCTGTCCTCTATTGCTTTTCATGAGCCATTAACATCCATCCCACTAATACCAGCAGTAGATTATTATTCTCTTCCCATCCGATTCTGCTGACCCAGTGTGTAAAATTACCCTCTAGAAAAGAAAAGCCACAGGGACCAAATGAGGCATGTTTCTGAGAGGCCCTCATAAAAGTCTCTGGTTACTGTGGGATAAGGACAAGAGGAGGAGTGCCAAAGAACACAGCAGAACAGCTGACAAGAAGATACTGTCCCCATGCAACTGTTCCTGGATATTTTACTATTATTGCTTCAGGAATCCTCAACAATTAGTTCTGTTAATTAGCATGCAGTGGCTATAATCCTGCCCAGAGGAGAAAAAAAAAAAAAAAAAAAAAAAAAGTCTTTGTTCCCAGATAATTTCTTAACAAGTAGAAACATTTCACAAATTTTCTAACAACAAGTGAGTCAAGGTCATAATCAACTGGCCATCTTTGGCTTCACTTGGAATTCTTCCCTAATCCAATTTCTAAATAATACTAGTTTACTACTAACTACAAATGAAAGGATTAATGTATTTACAAGAGATGTCCAGTTCCATGACTCTTGGTGTTGAACTTCTGCAGGTTGCCCATGAAAAGCCGGCAGTCCCCTTCTGGTTAAAAAAAAAAAAAAAAAAACTGGAGGTGGGCTGAAGGGTTTTGTTCTTTTAGCTGGGCATATATGGACAATAAGAAAGGATAAAGAGGTCCTCTATTTTTCACGTTTCACTAAGAAATGAAAAAGAAGCATTTGCTAAATGGCCACTTGGAGAAAAAAAAAAAAAACACCTAGGCACTGCGGCAGTCTTCCCAGCATTGCAGTAGTCTTCTGATAGAATTACTTTACCTTCCATCTTTGTTTCCTCATTCAAGAAATAAATTAATATTGTCTTACAGGGATAGTTTTATGCTGAAATTATCATTCCTTGTGTAGAAAAGATTTAAACATTTAAAAGATATTACTCATCCATTTGCTAAAATATTTTAAAAGATTTAAATTTTAAATTAATATTTAAAAGATTTGAAGATATTTCAATTTAAGATCTTCTGAAGCAGTTTAAGAGGACCAGGTACTAGCATACATTATAGAACAATCTCAATATGAACGAATAAATATCCAAAAATGCAGTTAAATTTATTTCTGCCTCAGTAGGATGTTGTAATAGTATAACAGCCCACATCTTTGAAACTGTGTCTGAAAATCAAGTCTCCTTGAGAATACTTTAGTAGTTAAATTAGCTTTTTCCTTAACAGTACACACATTAGGTATACAAAATTTGAGACTAATTTAAGATTTTGATTTCTCTTCCAATCAATTGTAGCAGGTATGTTTAGACTCTTAATTACCTATTGGTCTTGTGGTTACCAGCCCTACCTGTCACCAAATTGCCAAAAAAATCCCATACTATTCCAAGTTTAGCTTCACAATTTCTGTTTGAAGAAGTTACCATTTTGCTCTATAATAAAGCATCTTCTAGACAGATAGCATATCCTTATGCCTCGCTTTTTGTCTGTATATAAGGCTTTTAATTTGTTAAAATGAGAGCTACAATATAAATCAAGTCTGATGTCCACTGTCCCTCTACAGAGGCTTTCAATTTTATAACACTAAACTGTCACATTATTAATTTGTTCAGACTTCAGCTTTAATCTTACATATAAACACTGCAAAATAACAAATATATCAAAGCTATGCTTTGTAGTTCAAATATTTCTGGGAAAAACATGATCTACCAAGTTTCAAGCAGTATCTACAGTGAGTAGTAAAATGATCTGTAATAACAGGGAGTAAAAGAAAGGAAATCTCACAGACAGTACAAAAAGTCTTACTAGTTAAGCTTAAAGGCATGTTAAACATTCAGTTATTTTACCAATAAACACAACTTAGTAGTCAGACTTTGCAGAAACTGTTTTTAAATCCCTTCTTATTTGAGAGTAACGATGGAAAATTTAAGTCAAAGGGACTTGGGTTTTGCGGTAAAATTAGCACAAGTGAAATCTGCAGTTATAATAAAGACTATATTCTTCAAGAAAGAATGGTCTGGTGGCTGAGGTATTAACCTTGGACTTGAAAGAACTGGGCTCAGATCCCAGCTCTGCCACAGAGTCCTGCATAACCTTGAATTAGTCACTTAATTCCTCAGTGCGTCTGCTCTCAAGACATTAAGCAAGGATGGTAATATTTCCATAGTTAGCTTCACCTTGCTTTTATAGGCTTCAGTTTTGCAAATTAGGTATAAAACAAAATCTGTAAAAAGCCAAATAGTGTAGCCCCAAGAACAGTTTGCATGAGGAATGGGAGTTAGTTTCTGTTCTGAAGACTTGCCAGCAGGCTTAGGTTGCTGTGGTAGTTTTACTCGGGTGGGCAGCCGAGCTCCACCACAACCGCTCTTTAACTCCCCCTCCTCAAAGAGGAACGGGGAGAAAACACGATGAAAAGGGCTCAAGGGTTGTGATAAGAATAAAGAGATCATGCAGTAATTATCATGACGGACAAAACAGACTCAGCATAGGGAGGCAGTAAGATTTATTACCTATTACTAACAAGCTAGAGGGGGAAAGAAACCAAAAGTACCTTCCCCCCCATCCGCCCTCTTCCACCTCCTCCCCCCGAGCGGCGCAGGGGAACGGGGGAATGGGCATCGGTCAGCAGGTGGTGAGCAATTGCATTGTGAATCACTTGTTTGTACATATTATTAGTATTTTCTATCTTAATAAACTGTCTTTATCTCAACTCACAGGCTTCACTTCCTCGTTTCTCTCCCCCCATCCCAGAGAGGGAGGGGGGAGGGTGAGCAAACGGCTGTGTAGTGTTTAGCTGCCAGCCGGGTTAAACCACAACAGCTTATTACATCAATTGCTAAAAACACTAGGCTAGTTAACTTCAAACCTAATATAAAAAGTAACTTAAATTTATTACTGTATTTTCAGGGCTTCGTGTATACATCTGAAAAGCGAAAGGAGTAAGAAGTTTCAAGTAAAACTTGAAACTAATTAAATAAAGCATATTTTCCATAATTCCAATGCAAGGAAGATATACAGACACTAAGCAGAAACACTCCTAAAGTACCAATACCACAACATACCTGTCATTCTGAAGTACTGTGATACATTCAGATAAATGAGACATTGTGTGTTTATGTACCATGAAATGTTTATGAACATAATCTATTACTCAGTTTGTAAAATCAGTTATCCCACTTCTCAAGCATATGGTAAACATGTATCATGAAGAATCACAAGGACATCATTAAAAAAGCACAGTAATTTTAAACATAAATGCTCTATTATTATCCCCTCCCCCCCCCCCAAGAATGCAGAAGAACTGCATAAAAATATTTCCAACCACTACCATACAACTTCACAAGAAATAGAGGCTCAATTAATTGCAATTAGAATTACAAAACACTTATTCTCTATTTAGATTCCATAAAATCAAGCACACATCAAGCTAAAAGCTTTTATCAGACACAGTGTCAAAGACTTTGAGCTGACTGACTAGCAATCATAACTCAAAAACACATTTAAAACATTCCAGGTATAGCTTAGCTCTCAGTTTGCATTAGTTTGAATGCTGAAAACAAAAGGTATTACTGTTCCCACCCTTGTAAGAAAAAGAAAAGGGGAGGAGGTGGAGAGTAGGGCACTGTCATAAGATAGGAAGATGCAGACAGAGAATTTACAATGGGAAAGGAGGTAAGGTTCATGTGTTGAGCAACAAAAGAACTTCATGTGAATTTGCAGTTATCAAGCTTGAACTGTAATTAATTCCTTTTCCAGGCTCCAGCAATGGAGCATCACAAACCACTTGAGCTTCACATTTCAAGTTCATGCCATCAGCACAAGTCCTCTGTGGAATTATGGGTCAGTAATTCGTTGTTGTCACTATTTATTCTATGTATTAAGGTTGCCCAAACTTTCTCTGCTGAAAACATGTACTCACATACTTACTACCCCTGGACCATTGTGTGCTTGCATAAATCAGCATCTCTTTTCTTCTACAGCAGAGTGTGGAATCTATCCCAGTGGAGAAACAACAAAATTTAACTGCATAAGCAATTTTCTTCTATGTCAGATAGCTCCAGTCCAAAAATAATAGTTCTAAAACCTATTCATTTTTCCAAAAAGTTCCCATATAGAAATATAAAATGTCTATCTCTACTAAATTTCTTGGAAATGGTAATAAAAAATAAACCAATAATGAGGTCAAAAGCTTCATGTAGTCTGTAAAACAACCAACAATACTAACAGATTTGACTTTTTTATTAACCATAGATAAAAACCTCTGAAAATGAGATACAACAGCAAAGCTGATGTTATTAAAGCAGTTTGCAAGAAATCATGACTTTACAAGTTTCATAATGCTAACGTGGGGAGAGGAGAAAGAACAAGAAAAAAAAATCTAATTAGCAAAAAAAAAATCTCTCAGGTAGGAGTAAATGATTCTTAAAAAAAAAAAAAAAAATGGAGTGAATTTTGTTGCTTAACACATTAGAAGCAAACTTTCTACAGCTCCAAGAAATTTGCATACAGCAGCTGATACATTCTTGCAAACCCTTCTTCCCCTAGCTGATCTCAGTGACATCCGTGCACAAACAGCACTTGCAGGACCAGAAACTGCCAGACAGCCAAAATTTAAAAGCACATACAGCATGAAACAGTCCAAAAATTGCAAAAGTACCATAAAAAAAAAAAAAAAAAAAATCTACAATTCAAACACCAGCAAGTATCAGGCTTATACACAACACAAACATAATATAAAGAGCAAAATGCTGCTATAAGTGAAGGAATGCTGTGAGGGTTCTGACAAAAAGCCACCAGCCATTCAGCTATCCTGCAGCACAACAGCGCTGACAGAGGGATAGCACTCGCACTCGCTGCTGCTTGTAATTGATAAACATCAGTATTTTTATCTACCCCTTTTGAAGTTTTTACTTACTGCAGCCTACAGAAAAGATGAGAGCTTTTGAGATACTGCTATCCTACAATACACAGTTATCCTACACCATCCTATAGCCAGAGGACAATTTCTGCTGCTGAGGCTGAAGGTGCACTAAACAGTGCCTTGACTCAAACATTATCAACAACTTGTATTAATCTAAAAATAAAGCATGGTAAGAATCGCACACTACGTCATACACTTTGCATTTGTATAATCAAAACAGGAAAAAAAATATCACTAAAGAGCTAATCCAAAAGTTAGGAATGCGCTCTTTTTCAGGACCTGATACTGTAATTTCTATTCCTGCAGTGGCTCCATTTCACTAGGAAGTTTGAGTACTGCAGTCCCTCCCTTGAAAAATCTCTGAAAATACATACTGATTCATTCCTTCTTAGAATTCTACCTTGAAGATTTAGTCATCAGCACACAGACACCCAAGTGTATTTACTATATGGATTAATGATGCAGACCAAAAGAAGTGGCTATATTTTACTATGACAATCTGGCTACCATGCCTGCTCAATAAATGTACCATTGAACAATTTTTGTTGGAAACAAGTTCTTGCACATGCATGATGGCTGCCTTTCAAAACATAACAACGAGATTCATTTCCACATATAGTTTATATATTTCCTCAAATTTCCAGTGTAAATTGTTCATATCACGCTTTAAGTCTTCACATTTTCCACTCAAAAAAAAAAAAAGAAATATTGAGAAATATTGAAGTCTCGGGTTTGGATCATTTTGAAAACTACAGAGACAAATCACATTGCTATACCAGAATCTGCTGCATTATTTCCAGCTCAAATACCAAGTATATAAAAGAATTTACGTATATATATATATATACATATAATATACATACACACACTTATTTAAAGCAGAACACTGGGGTAAAAATCAAATCAATTAAATCCAGCAATACTCAATGGTAAATTAGATTAGGGGGGAACACCTCATGCCCAAAGGAAGCACTGACCATGCTCCAAGGGGATCTGCTGGTGAGAACTCAGGGCAGCTGTGGCCCTACTGCCCTGATGGACCAAGCTCAACCAAAGGCCCTCATCCCTTACTCCATTTGTTTGAAACTACTGCTGAGCCAGGCTGTTCGTGCCAGGCACCTGCTGGGCACACTGGCCAAGTCCCTGCTGCATCTGTCCTACACCTGCTGTCAGCTCCCTTTCTCCTGACATATCATTGCTGTCTGTTAGTTGTGATGCAAGCAAACAAAATAGAAATTTCTAGCATAAAGCTGAGGGTGTTTTCCTGAATGGCTTTGAGAATATGGGAATGTCTGAGCATGCATGACCTGCTGTGATCCCTTTAAGGAGCATCCTAACCAGATGGACTATGTCTCAGCACAACATACAGTGTACAGCATTTCTGGGCAGCATTCTAGAGCAAACTAGTACCCACAAGCTGGTTGCTCTCAAAGAGAGCCCAAAAACAAAGTGCTGGAACAAAACAGGGAACAACGTAAATTTGTAGTGTAGACAGACCTAACATCAGTAGGAAACACCAGGGTCCAATGGATCTCATAGGGCTAAGATGGTTAATTACTGCAGCAAGCTTGTCTGCTTTTCAAACTTAAGTCACCTTAGCTTTATTTCCAAAATGCAGTAAGAGACCTATAGAGAAATTATAAGTTAATCCTCTTTATACACTAAACTTCATGCAGCCAAGCAATTCTCAGCTGGTGGTGGATTTTCTGTGGCCACAGCAGACAAGCAACCAGTACCTCTGAGACAGATACATGACGGTTGACTCTAGTGAATGAAAGCCCCATGTTGATCCATATTTCAAACAAGTTTTAATTGTATAATGCCTTATAACCATCTTCATTTGTCTGTAGTTTTGCTTGACAAATGAAAAAAATCTTTCCCTCCCTGATTTTTTTCCTGTATATTATCCGTCTCTTTCTTACCTGGATTAAAGCACAAGCAAGCAAATTTTCTGAAAAACTAGCATATACACACAGGCATGGCAGGGCTTTTATTCGTTTAAAGGGAAAAAAGTGTTTTTCCATTTCAGAAAATGGACAAATAAAATCCTCAAATCTGCTAATCAGATCAAAGCAGCTGTATACTGAGCACTTGCTACTTCAAATGTCTTGAGAATGGAGATTTCTGGTGTAAAAGACAGTGTTAGGTTTGTTTTTAATAACACACTCAAGTTTCATACCTGTATCAGATCCAGAGTGTCAATAGCCACAAAAAAAAACCTCTGTCGAAGTGTTTCCCACTCAATAGTACTCAGCTGTGCATTTTTCTTTATAGCTGCTTCCTTTATTTTTTAAAAGCATTTTGCTGCAAGTAGGCAGCCTGTTATACACGAAGAGTGGACTTCCACTCTGCACTGTGTATCACAGTGCAAAATTAACTCCAAAGCACACCTGCACAGCTCTCAAAGTGGTTTTTTTTGTTGTTGTTGTTGTTTGTTTTTTTCCTTTCTTCCTTGATTTATCAATTTGCTCTGGACATTACAGAAACTAATCAGCATCTCAATTTCATTTTCACATACCATCTTAATTGTGATCATATTTAAATAGATAAATAGGGAGCCTTCATTGTAGAAGAGATCTGAAGAGTTAGTAAATAAAATTAAGAATCAAGGACTGTAAACTGATAAAAACTGGGAGATTTATCACATGAGAAGTGTTTTCCTGGTAGTATTTTAATTAAGATTGACTACAAACAATAACATACGACTTTTACAGGGTACATAGCCATTAAATAAATGGATGTTTTAATGCCGATTTCAAGGAAAAATGTACAAAGGTAAATAGATTAGCCTACATCATGGTTCAGAAAGCAGCACACATTGATTTCATAATGCCTAAATTTGTTTTGATTTTCAACTGTTTTAGCCAGCGTTTGGTCAAATAAAAAAAAACTAGTAGTGAATTAACAGGTTTTTTTGTTTGGTTGTTTTTTTTTTTTTTTTTTTTACAAGAACACCAAGTTAAACCAGGTGCATGCTGTTTCGTGCGCAAGCACAAAACCTACAAAAAATAAAAGAGAAACTAGAAGTGGTAAAAGCTACTCATGCAACACTGTTCAAACACATGACAACCAGAAGCGATCACTGAAATTCAATGGGGAGGGGGGGGGGGGGCGAGGGGGAAATATATTCTCTGCACAGAAAATTTATGTCCCAGGTGAAGCTGTCCACAATGAAGATAAATAGCTATTACTTACATCTTTAGGGCAACAACAATATACTCTAACATGCTTGGTCCAACATACCCATTATTCTGCCCTGCAACCCCTCCCCGTTCCAATCCCCGAAGACAAACCATGTCCTTTATATGCCTTTTTCTACATTGTGTAGCTGATATATCTTTCTTACAAGTAACTAAATTTGTAAGACATTTATCAGACAAGCAATCTCTTGAATTTCCCCTTACTGTTTAATAAAACAAGCTAAAAATCAATACACGTAGAAACAATCTTAGAGCTGTAAGTGACTGAGAGTACATTATATTTGATACAGTAGATAAAATAAAACCTGAGTGACCAGAGATCACATACCATAATAGCAACAAAGCCAACAGGATTATGGTAATTAAGTAGTAGAAAGATCAATAGAATACCTGCTGACTATCCAAAATATAGCAGAGGTGGCTCTTTGAAAATCTGACCCAGAGAACAGCCTGATACATATTTTTTTGTTAGCCCTGCATAATCTATCTTGAGGAAAGAACTTGGTTGTGTACTTAGCCCACAGGTGAACTGAAGGTGAATGTTAGATTTTTTTTTTTTCAACATTTATTGCAAAAAGCAATTTCAAGGAGTCATACAAAGCACAACAGAAAACAATGAACCAAAAAAGAAAATTAGGCAGATTTTTGTCGTCTTTTTCTGGTTTTGTTGTTATTGTTATTACTATTTTAATTCATGGAAGCACAATATCAATTTATTGATTATGTTTGCTTAGAAGAAAACATGATTTTTGATAGATATACACATCTGCAATTTCATAGCAAAACACAAAAATTAATTGCATTTCAGAAGTTTTGCTTCAGGATATAACCAAAAGTAAAAACTGCTTGTTGACTGTCCCAGCACAACTACAGGGGAAAAAAAGGGGAGAGATTGTTTTTTTATATTTGCTGCATATAACAAATGTGGTATATTTTGAACAAAAATTGGCCTTCACTTATTTTCGATTCATGCCTACATGCTGGCAGTACAATATAAATTCCACATTGCAGTAAAATCTTAAATTAGCTCAGGCAGAAAGCAACCAAAATTAAAAAAAAAAAAAAAAAAAAAAAAAAAGTCACAACCAACTAAAAATCCTCTCCATTAACACAGGACAAATTGAGCAAAATGTTCCATGAAAGATTTGGATTTTGTTTCAGTTATTTCATACAGCTATAAATATTTCTTCATACCATACATGGGAGATGATTTAACCAAAAACTACTATCAAAGCTGTCAATACTCCCCAGTAACCTTAGACCTCAGAAGGTGCCTCAAGGCTCACTCACAGCAACACTGTGTACTATAAACAACCCCAAAGACTTCTAAGCATCTTCAAAAAGTCTTCAGTGGATTTAAAAATAAACATGGAATTCAGTTTTTCTTAATTGTTCTTTCAATTATTTGTTGCACTTAAATATTACTTCAATATGGAATATAAGATCCTTATTACGAAAAGGAGCTCATCCCTTAAAAATGAACAGTCAACAGTGTCAGGGAAAACATGCAAATGATCTCTGCCCACAAATCAAAATAAACTTATTTTTCCTCCAAATAATCAGTTGTCCACAAACAAAAGTTCAGTTATATCTATGTGGCAAATTCAGTAGTTATTCTTTTTTCATTTTGATTAAAAAAGGAGAAAACGTGCAGCTAGTTACTGTATGGAAAGCAATATAACTGCACAGTGCAAGTCAAGCAGAAGCCTGTTCCTCATATTTGAAAATACATATGGAATAATGATGCTTCTTCAATACTTTCAAGTTTTCTAACATGAAGTATCATTAATGACTGCGGACACCAGCTTTGCTGTTAGACATCAATATTGCATGTTGTTGTGTTCCATCAATATTTTGTAAACACTCACTCAGAAAACATATTTCCAATGAAAGCTGAGACATTTTCAGTCACATGCAACACCCATCTCTCCAGTCATTTTATACTGGATCATTTTCCTTTAACAACTCTTTGCTAACAGAGAGGTCTTCAACACCAACAGGAGTAGCAGAGATGCTAATCTAGAGTACTAGAGAAAAAAAAAAAAAAAAAAAAAAGACTCAAGATGTCAATTGGAAGATAGGTTAGTCAGGAGTCAGCACTACTACATGTTACCTGGAGTTACAGATTTACAATAGGCATCAGCTCTAACCTCAGTCATTATAAAGGAACCTGAGTCACATACACACCCGTGAATGCTTGCTACAAATAGATGGAGCAGAGGAGTTGGATGGGACAAGGTAAGGCCAGACCGGCTGACAGTTCAGTGAAGTCACAGGTCTATCAGCAAACATCACAGATACCTTGAGATCACCAGCACCTAATACTACTGGCACTGACTGCATCATAATAGCATGATGTCACCACACTGCTGCCCAGCACTAACGCATACAGCATGACACAGAAGCAGAGTACGAGGTACAGAAGCAGCCGCGTGGGATCAGTATGATTGAAGCTACTGGAGTACAGCTCAAGCCCCTGAAGAGCTTTGCCAGGCAAGAAGCAAAATGTTTGTCTGTTAAGTGATATTCTTGGAAAATAAACCACCTATGTGCATCTGTTAAGGGCACACTAAAAACTTGTTGGTAGTGATTCATCATTGGAAGAGCCCTGTGAATACCATAAGAAAGCAAAGAAGTTTTAACATGAAAACACGACGAACAAGTCACTTTAGAATTATTAAATATTAAATTATTAAATATGTTGAGATGTAAGAGATGTTTAAAGTATTAGCATAAGCCTCAAAGTCCAGTTCTAAGAGACACAACAGCAGAGAAGTAGCCAGTTACTTCTGTAGCTATTTCTATATCTTTATTTTGTTAGACATTAAACGGAAGAGATAACAGTAATCGTACACATGCATGGCTACATACATACTATGTTCGTTTATTATACACAATCTTCATCTTTCCGTTGAGGCACAAAAGCTGATATGAGAGAAGAGAAAAAATGAGGAAACAGAATAGGATAAAGTTAAAAACATTTAAATTCAATCATTTTAAAAAGCATGAATATTCTTTAATTAAACCTAAAGCTTAAACATAACACAGGCTTAAAGTAGAAACACACAAGGTAGTAATAGGAACATAACTTTGTTAGCTGTGCCAATAATCATCACTACATTATCACAATAAATGCTGTGTGACTTAGCTTCTATTTCTTAATAAGCCATTTGGCCAACCCAACCATCAATAGACCAGTGGCATGGCACAGTACATCAATATTTGTGTTTCTAAATATTTTCTTTCACTGGATGTAGTCCCTATTTTTCTACTGAGACAACTGGAAGATATTTTCTGTATAAACATTCATGAAAAATAAATAAATAAATAAATAAATAGCAGCAACATAACATTTAAGTTGAAAAAAGTCTGCTTCCAAACATTACCTTGTTCTGCTAGATTATTGCACACAAGTATTTGTGAGTTTCTTGCCTCACCATTATTCCTATATTTTAAAGCTTTTCAATAGTTTGGATCATAAAGCCTCTTTTTCTCTTATCAAGATATGCAATCCTTCCCTGAACAACCAGAAAAGATATGAATTATGTCAGAGTCCCTGAGTCATGAACTCCTTCACTTATGTTGCTTAAAAGGGTGAAAGAATTGATCTTGTGAGGAAAAGACAAAGACCAAGGAAGCCACACCTAACATGGCACTGAGGCTGTACTGTTCCCAGGCTACATGCAGCAACAAATTACTCTCTCAAAAGAAGAATGCAGGTCTTACATGAAGTGGAACAATTAATTTCACGCTTGTCAGCCCAGTCTCAATAGTGTGTTGATTTGAATCAGATATTTGTGGCGCATTACTGCATGCAGTGGACTGTCTTGATGCCTCCTGAGCAGACATACTGCAATGATGACTATCATTGTAAAACAATCCATCAATAAGAGTAATTACAGTATTGATTAAAATGGCTGGTTGTTCATATCAGAATCAATTCTCAGGAGTTGCCAGAAACAAATATCTAATGGACTATTCCATCACTGCAGCAACTGAAACAGCTAATATTCTGGAAAGCTCTTTATAATTACTCATTGATTCTAGATTTCTGCTTCAGTAGTTAGCTATACCCTGCTTACTGTTGCTTGAAAGTCAGTCTTAGTGGTTGAAACAAGATTCCAATGCAAATTTATAAAGTGCTAGCATCTCCTAAAAAAGAAAAAAAATCAGAAGCACCTTATATAATTTCACTGAATTCTGCTAATCAGAGAATCTAATTATATTTCTTATTACATTGTTTCTGGGTGAGAAACTGCATTCTGGATGCCGACAGCTCATTTTACAGTGGCTGCTCTTACAGTACTCTACAATAGGCAGGGTGGAATGCATTAAGGCTCAGATTGTAAACAATAGAAAGCTTAACTCCATTAATGGGATATTTTCATGTACATGTCACTCACTGAAATACAGATTGTGTTGAGACAGCATCAGCCCTTAATGCTGCACTATAAACCCTAGAAGATACCTTCATAACATGCTCCTATTTCATTTTAGATTTGTCTGTTATCACAACCAAACTGTCCTACTCGTTAACGGCAGTTAAGATTATATTAAGATGTATTTGCATGCTGACATAATCTTAAGTAGCCAATAAAAACATATTTAAATTAATAAACTAGCACATTACACAGGCATAGCAAGAGACAGTATTATACCATTTCTAATAAAATACAATAAAATACTTTTATATAACACATTAGCATTATCATCAATTGGAAATCACTAATATTTCCTCTGATGTTTGCTGAAGTAGCATTAATTATACTCACTCTCTTTTGGTATTCATGTACCATCAATGTAATTAATTTGGAGCTTACTGAAGTGTGCAATGTTCTGCCTTATAATAGATTTCCCAGAATCTCAAACAACGGTCAACCTTAAGCATTCCCATTTTGCTATGGCTAAATACAGAGGTTGAGTTCAATACTCCAGTAACCTCAATGGTAAAGCAGAAGCATAGGAAATAACAGCAATCTGAAAGCTGTTTTTTAAAAAATGTTCTGCTAACAAGGTTAGCATAAATGTATTTCATATGTTGAGATGCCCAAGGTGAGATGAAATGCGTAAAGGCAACCAACGAAAACAGCATGGCTGAGCTCTGACTCCAGGGTGAAAAAGACTAGCATTGCTTCTACTTGTTTTTAATTGCACAGAGCATCTTTAGCAAATCATTAAAAGTCTTAGAACTGCAGTAATAATATGGAATATTCTGAAGCATTCATGCTTAGGAAAAAATAAATGAAATTTTGCAAAGCAGGAAAGGTAAGGAACAAATATTGCCTCAGATAATAGCACCCATTTATTCTGTCATTAATGATAATAACGGAACTCCATGAAACAAAACCTGTTTCACACCTCACTAAAGTTCAGAGGAATATTTTTTTCCTGGCATATTTTGGATCAGGCCTCATACCATGGAGCTCTCCATAAACACCAACACAGTGAGAACATCAGATATTTTAAATGTTTAGATATCTAAACATTTTTTCCTTAATATAATTCTATTTATACACTCTAAACTGTGCTCCACTTAATGCCATGTTACTAATGTTGTCTTGGCTTTTTTTTTCCTCAAAGGGATTACATTTCCACCTTAATGATATCATCAGAAGGTTAATCTATATTCATGCAAGATGATTTAATTGTTTCCTGCATCTAACAGCTGTGAAAATCTATCAAATGCAATAGTAGAACGGTCTAGAAATCTTAGTGCAAGAGCCAGCTGACACTACTATTATCACAGTTTTATTAATTTTAATCAAGAAAGAGCTATAATTATTCAAATACTACCAAACCAGTTCTGATAAATATCAACCTTTTAATAAGCACTGATATATTTTTAAATCTACAGCCACAAGGGTGAATAATCAGCAGTTCCTACTGTTTCCACTCGTCTTGCATCCTTCAGAGAAGGAAAGCTTTGGAAAAGCTTCTACAAACATAACATTTAAAATTTACAAAACTAGCTTTAAAACATTCTACAGAAACCCCAAACACAAAACCAGACAAAACAGATGGCAGATCTTCTGCAGAGAACCAGTATTTTCTGCAACATTTGCCAAACAGACGCATCTATTCTGTGCGAAGGGCACAGAGCACAGCATAGTGTTGCAGGACTAGCTTTGAAAAATCCAAACTCTAAATACAAGAATAAAAGCAGCCTTAAACATGTTTATTCTGTAAATACAGGTAAAAAATTATGACAGAATGCTTTCAAAATATGTCAGTAAATAATCGCTGTGAGATAGCTATAAATTATAGGACACTAGTTTACAGGAAAACTCCTGCAGAGGCCAGTCGTCTCTAAACCAAACGCAAAAAATGCATTCAGGATATGCAACCTTATGTCTTTTTAATTTATACTTTTAATGCATCATAATATTATATCTTTAAAGAGAAATAAAACTTCCTTGAGCAAAAGCTACGCACAGCTTGTGAATGAACACACAATCCTTGCCATCTCAAAACAGCTGACAGAGAAAAACAACCACCAATGCCTGAGGTGTCCATGTGCAGTCATTAGCACAGAATTAGTTCACTATTTCAGCAAATTATACTTTGTAAAAAATACATGTTTGCCAAAACGATATATATTGTTTGCTTGAAAAAAAAAAAAAAAAAAAAAAAGGCAACTTTCCTGCATCGTTTCTATCACTATCATTTAGAATTGCACAATAACAAACATAATAAAAAAGGCTGACATTGACACTTAGCGTTGATAATGACAGATAGAGTTATTAAGCTAGGAGATGTGCTTCTAGCATTTTGCAGCTATTGCAGGTTGTTGCTGTGATAAGACACCCCCGCTAAGAAGTGGCAGACAAAGTCAGTTTCACTGGAGCTGAAGCAACTCTCTGCACCACAGAACATCCCGTTTCTGGTCATTTCAAAGCACCAGAATTCTCTGGAGATAATTAATGCCTAAGGACAAGTTCATAGCATTACTACGTTCCACTCGACTGAATTTCACAAGGGACTGTTTCAACCAAGCTTTGCAAACAGACTGTAAGCCACCTAAATACGTTTTCCTAAAAGTCTTTTTAGCAACAGCAACCCCAAACATAGGCTAAGAGCCCTGTGAAGCCTGGGTGAACCACACACTACTGATGCTCAGAGAAGCCAATCCCCCAGTCGGTGTGCTTCTAAATTAAACTTGTTAAAACCTGGAAAACATTTATGAGTTTTAGAATTTCTTAATGGAATAGTATTCCAATTGTCTCTCTTCTTGAGATTTCACATTATAGATTCAGCCTCATGTTATCGATTCAGATAACAAAGAAAAATAATAAATTTTTTATCTTTTTTAAAAAAAAAATCTTCCTACATTTTGTTGCTTTACCCTTTGTTTAATGATACAGTTCCAGCAGAGGCATGCACACCTACACTAACTGACATTTTGATTTTAATGCTACCTAAACAACAGCTTATTAAACACATAAGAAAATTTGCATCACTGCGGAAAAGAAGTGGTAGAAACCACTTGCTTCCTTGATGCTTGAAACATACTATAAATTTTTGGCTTGGAGTGAATAGATCTTGTCAATACAGCAAGACAGCATGAGTTAAAGCTGACAAGTCTCTGCTCAGCCACAGCATAAATAAACTCAGAAATTGAGAACCTTGCCAGCACAACTGCAAACACTGAGACCTGAGCGTCCACTTGGAAAACAAGAGGAAAATTACTCTGTTGTAAGATGGGTGCAAAATACCACTTACACGAGAACTAAGCAGAGGCAAAAGGTTAAGCACTTGGCAGAGCAGATATGATGCTGTCATACCCAAGTGAAAATACCTTCCCTAGCCTGCTTCAGACATCCAGGAATGCAGGGCAATGACAAGAAGGATTCAGTGGATGAACTGTACTTCAAAGAAAGCAGGAAAAAAATAAATTAATATTGATAATAACTTGCTGTTCAAATACCATCCAAATGCTAAGATGCAAAGCCACCAGCATCTTGCAGCATAGTCAAAGTCAGCAAATTATACTACATATAAAGAACGTATTTATAATATAAAAATTGCTTTTAAATATACATCAGTTATTGCATACAGCTCCATCCATCAAAAATGGTAAGGCCAAAGGCGTAGCAGCACTCTGGGTAAGTACCCTCATATTCCATATTAATGCTAAAGCCCTTTTTATGAAACTTGTGGAAACTACTTGGAACAAACGAGATGCTCTTGAAAGCTAACCACAACATGATGAGAAATCTTTGTCCACCAAAACATCCTTTGCTATGATGTTTCCAATTTTCTCCTTTGGGGAAAAGGAGAGAGACATGATGAACCTGTAATTCACTGGGATTCACACTTGGCCGAGATCTGTAGCTCCTCTTGCTTTGACTTATAACACACAGAATTACAGTCCTCAGTAGAAAAAGCTTCCAGCATTTAACTGCTCTGATATATAACCCTAAAGCCACATGAAGTCTTTATTTTTAATTTGAGAAGCACAAAATTTAATTTTAAAATATGAATTTTGAATATTCATATTAATTTTTCACTTTTCCCTAGATGCAATAAGCAGTCTACTTGTTTTTGTAATAAATATTTTCAATAATTAGTTTCAGAGAACCACAATTTATCTGAATAAATTCAAGCATTAATATGAAGCTGACATACATTGTATTAAGCTGCTCTAACTGGGAAGAAAATTTAACAACTAAAATAAAATGATTAACATTCAATTTGTCTTGATACTACACTCTGTCACATGAAATTTTTTTGCAGTATGTATGTTGAACTATCAAAATTTTTGAAAGGAAAGGAATTACTAATTTTGTGAAACTATGCAATATTGCTTGCTATCACAAGAGATAGAAGATTTGTGCTTCTAGAATACAACAGGACTTGCTTAATTAGACACACATGCAGATCTTAAGTCTTTTTAGTTGCTAAACTACTAAACCAATGGCAATTAAAATATGACATTTAATGTAAAAGTAACAAGAATATTTACCGAGTTTCATTTAAGCACCCAGTGTCATAATCTGGAAATAGAAGTCTACTATTTATCTTTGACACAAAAAATGCCTATATCGATGAAGAAACTAATAATTGCTCAGAGATGCATAACACGTGGCTCTACAACATATGTAATTGTGATTATATCTGAATGTTTGCAGACTGGACAAGGCAGAGACAGAATTAGACTAATTTATGACTAAATTTAATCTTCATCTGATGCAATTATTATTTATATTTTTTTCCAACATCAATAGCACAAACCTGGCCAACCTAGGCATCTCTAACCATTGTTCTGCAAACTGCAGCATGCCATGCATAAATAAAGCTTGGCACAAATTATTATTTTTTCCTTCCTTACCTGGTGCATTATGCTAAATAAGCTGTTCCATTATATTTAAGCCAACCTTTATAAAAGTATTTCTAATTCCAATTTATATCATGCATTACTATGAAGCGCACATCAATGCTGATTAAGTCAGTTAATTCAGAGAACATTGCTTCTTCTAAAGACACAAATAGATTTGTCATCATCTTGTATTCAGACTCTTCTCAACCATGTTGCCAAGATATATTCACACGTCATTTCAGCCACTAATAATTTTTCATTTACCTATCTGACAAGTAATAAAGTCACCTGTAAGCTTTAATACAGCAAATCAGAGAAGCTATACTCATGAATATCTAATCCACTTTACACTTGCTTCTTGTTGGCCAGACAGCTGGTGTGCTGTGACCACTGCTTATTACACTAACACAGCTATTCCACTCTTTCCTAGAGCACCTGCACTGATGCAGTGTCCAGCTGTTCTTTCTCGTGTTACATTTAGACTTCAGACTTTTGGGGATAAAAATGTCTTTTTATTGCCCTAGGTAACTATACACAACTGAACCCTGAGATGCTCTAAAACAAACATGACAGAGTAACAAAATATACACCACATGAAAAATTTACAATTTATATTTTCTCTGGTTTGTCACCAGTATTGTTACTCATATTGTGGAAGTTTTTACAAATAATGTTTTTCAATTCAGTGGTTAAATAAAAGACTTCATCTTGAGTCGAAGTGTGTTATCCCCTTCTTGCCCTTTCATTTTGAAAATAAAACAGAGATGTCATTTTTGAAACAGAAGTGTGGAAACACTTCGAAGGTTGGGTTTCTAATATGCTAAGTCACAAGGTTTTGACTCTTCCAAAACATTCTGAAAGTGACAGAATTAAATGCTTTGCATTTTTTATGGATGTCATCCCACTACTGCATTAATAATAACCTGGGTACAAAGAGGAAAAAAATTAAATCCAAGTCTACGCAAGAGAAGACAAACAGGTATTTTTCAGTCTGCCTAAATAGAAAAGCCTTGGGAGTTCCTACTAGAACTGCTCCTGTCTCTGCAGAAGCTGTTGATATTGTCCAAGGACTAGCAAACTGTCTACAGCATTATGCTAGTTTTTTGCTGAGATATCAAACATCAATAATGAGGGAAGAGTCTCACTTCTCTTCCTTGGATTTGTCAGAAGCATTTTACTTTGTCACCTTGCCAAAGTTAACATTGGCACATGAAAACTCTAGATCTTGGTTAGAACCACCACCACGAGGACCACCACAGAGGGCTTGGAAACACTTGACAGTGACCACAGCAGCTACAAGAACAGAGCCCCAAGGAAAGAGCCAGCCAGTGGAACCAGCACATGCCCACAGCAGCTTAATGCCCCTGATGGCATCCCCTTCCCATCTGTTCTTCTCAGCCAAGCACTTTCTCAAACCAAAGGCTGCCACACCATCAGTCCTAAAGATTAAGTGCTCACAGCCAGAAGCAGCCATTTAAATCCACACAAAAGATGCTTACAACTGGACATATGAAAATCTGTTTGAGGCTTTATCTTTAAAAATGAGCAAATGAAAACCCTCAGGGAAATAACAAATGAACAAACCACATTAAAAAAGCAATTTAGCTGACAAACTTGAGCACTTGTGAACTAAGGAAAGCTTGATTTATAGTCGAAAAAGCATTTGCGCTTGCTTATGCAAACACTTTATATTGCAAGCTGTAAGTCTGATATTTCTTCATGAGATCAGTGACTTTGAGACCATCCTGTGCACTGAATCTCACAAACTAAGGTTTCAGATGTACAATTTTGCAGTTGCAATGCTTTCTCTGCAAAATTATTACATTTAAGTGCCATTTTATTCAATATTCAATACTAATGGTTTGCATCAATGAAACATTTCTATGGATACAACATTTTAGAGCTCCAGACGTAGATCTGAATCATTAACAGAATATCAGAAAAACAGACAATAATTCCAACAGCTGAAAAATACTGTAAATAAAAGCTAAAGCTCTGCCTTTGTATGTTTGGTACACCGAAGATGCTTAATGTTTTGATTCTACCCACTCACATCAGCTTCCACAATTCAGCATAACTTTTACAGAAGGGGCTTCTTTACGAAAGTAATGGGTTAAATCTTCAACCTTTGAAGACAACACAACTAATCTGAGAAGGCAAAGATGACTGAAATGCGGCTTTGTGCTCTTCAAACCCAATGCTCAACCTGACATAGGTGGTGACCTGGTTTCTGGATGCTGTCTCCCAGTTCTGTGAAATAGCTCTGCTCTAGTAGAACTGCAGAGGAGGCAACCTAAAATTTAATCCACTGGAAAAAGTCAGCCAAGTTACTTTGGCTATTATCAGTGATCTCAAGATAACTTTAAAAAATAATAATAAAAGAAAAAATAGAAGGCTTCTAGATTTCCATTCCACTGAAAAAAAAAAAAAAAAAATGACAATCATCTATAGTGATTTTATTACTCAAACTACAGCAAAAATCTCTTTGTTAATGAGATACATTCGGGAACTTGTGGTCAAACCCTATGATGGTTAACACAGTGAGAAGATACAAAACATCACAAAGCACTTGAGGGGACTTCCTCACAACATTAATTTTTAGCCTGGCAGAATAATACTCATTATAAGATCCCACAGATGAAAACTAATGTACTGTGAATTTTATACCACTTCATTATAATTTAAATTACTTTTTCTTCCTTCTTACATTTTCATTGTTTGATATACTAGAATACCTCTGCTCCTTTTATATAAAGCATAGGAATAATGTCAATGTTCATCAAATAGCGTATTAAATAAGTAATATTCAACTACATATGGATGAGTATTACCCAAGTATGTTATGCTACAAAATTGTCATTTCGTATCAAAATATGACTTGTATACCAAGACAAAGACAAACTAAAAAGTCAAGGAATCTTTTGAGGGAGAAAAAGTCAAAACATATTAATCATTCTTGTACACTATTTTTAAAATTGATATTTATGAAAACCCTCTCTAAAACTCTCCTTCCTACTTTTAACA
This sequence comes from Heteronetta atricapilla, assembly GCA_011075105.1. NCBI lineage: Eukaryota > Metazoa > Chordata > Aves > Anseriformes > Anatidae > Heteronetta > Heteronetta atricapilla. Next base: position 1,599,547 of record CM021742.1, read on the forward strand.
TTTATTTTCAAATCCTTTTGTCTTACCTATGAAATAAGTACATTGACTATATCATCACAGTCTAGTTTGTTTTAAGCCACCAGTGAAAAATTAGCTCAGTATCCAATGCATTTTACACAAATTCACAGACCATGGTACAGCACCTCTGGACACTTGGCAGTTCCTTAATGTCTTCTTTATTTTCACTGCAAAGGCTGTTTTGCAACATTGCAGAAAGCAGGAAGACCAAGTATTGGTGCCTTTTCTCTCAAGACATTCTATGATGTAGGCTGTAGTCTACCATAAAAATATTAAATTAATTGCTTTAACCATAAAGTTAGGTTGAGAAACTATTTTCCTGTGCTAAATTGCACAGTCTGAACAGTTCACTCCCAGCCTCTTGACATTTTATATGAGCAATATAAAATGTACTGAATTTCTTGCAGCACTACTGAAAACAGAAGTGTCTCATTACAGACCAAACAATTTCTGTATCACAACATGGAATGGATGTTTTGTTTAATCTCTTGATGTACAATCCTTCAAACTCTATTGCTTCCCACTCTGGTACGCTTACTGGAAGCTCTGGGATTGTCTGTGTAACAGCACTGGCTTTCATACCTCTTTAACTGTATAGTTTGATTTTTTTCCTTGCTTTTCAGAAAGCGTTTCTGAGCTATAAATATAAAACAAGTTTACAAAGGAAATGGAAAATACGTTTTTACATAACTTTGTGTTTGCTTTCACACTGATTTTTCTAAGTAGGTCAAAACCTTATAAATGATTACAAATAGCCCAGACAATTTTCTTCCATTCTTGGAGTCTCTGGTGTTCGCTTACTAATCCAAGTCCCACTCTACACCTGAGAATTTGAGCAAGGCAGAATCTGACTCTTGGTCAGCAATCCAAGATTCAGCACTTGAAAATAATGCAGGTGCTTCCTCAAAGCACCTGCAGAGCACAGGATACCTGCAGCTCGGCATTCCCCTTGCATGCTCTAAGCTTGCCTCCAAGCTGCAGGCTCTGAATGCTCTCCGCCCGTGGTGCACCTCAGCACCACCCCTCAACATCTGGCATGTGCGCCTGTGGCAGGCAGTGCCACTTCGCCAAGGCTGGCTCAGTGACGAAAAGGGCAGCTGGGTCTGGGGGAAACAGAGAGAGACTGGGGAGGTGAAGGGAGAGAGGCTGCTCCTTTCTTGGGCAGGCCAGGTGTCAGCAGCTAAAGAAGCATGAGTGGCTGAGGGGAGTGAGGGGAGGCCTGAGAGGGCCTCAAGAAGCCAAAGGCCTGCAGTGCAAGCAGAGCTGCTGCTGGCAGGAGACCTCATCTGTGCTTTACAAATCCTTCAGTGAAGTCCCTATGGGGCAGATTAAGCTGTGACAAGCCATGTCAGAGTCCCATTGTAACTGAGGTGCAGAAAGTACCTCAGATCACTGGGCCCAGATAAGGAGCAAGAAGGACAGGCACTCTACCAAGGTGTGGAGCAGCAGGGGCAGCTGGAGAGTGGGGCAGGGCCCAGGCAGAAGGAGCAGGCCCTCACATAGTGACTGCAAGTGCTGACCGCCCCCACGCAGCGACATCCAGCTCATCCTCAGGGAGCTGAAAACGCGTTAGCCCTTACAAAGGGCATGGGGCTGTGCTTCTTACTTAGCAGTTCTCAAGCTGTGTGGGAAATGACACATGCAGAAATGACACGCAGAGAAAAAATTTAAGATTCACTGCCCTGGTGCCAAAATGTCTGCCAGAGCAAGTTATATCAATGTGACAGCGCTCACACCAGAAGGGCATACTGCTTCAATGCCTGTGTTTCCACATCTTAGTTTGAAAAAGCCAAGAATAAGCACTTCAGAGTGTCACCTTCTATGCAGCACAACTTCTTTCCTTGGAAACTCATTTTCCTGCAAAAGCTTGATTTTTTTTTTTTCTCCAGTCCACTGGAAGTGTCTGCTAGCCCTTTTAAATATGCTGACCATGTCATGAACCTTATTTACGTATTAATAGCTCTCTCTCAAGGGATTAATTGTCTTCCCAGTGGAATCACACCACCAAACTTCTGCAGGGCTGTTCGGGGTCTGTGACAGTGACAGTTCGGGGTCTGTGACAGTCTGTGACAGGCAGTTCAGCAGCTCAAGCCTACTGTTTCTGAATTTTGGATTTCTCAGCACCTTTCCATGTTCTTAAATGCTTTTCAGTAATCATTGGCAGTATGAGATAGAGACAGATCTTCTAAACTGAGCTTACCCAGTTCAATACAGTTTTTCAATTTATTATTTTTAAAGAGGATTGCAAATTAAATCATTTAATTATAGAATTCTACAAAGTGGATAATTTTCACATTAAAAAGTATTTGATACTGTTATAAATGTATAAAACTGCAAATTGGAATACACTGATATTCTAAAACTCCTTCCTTTCAAAAAGAGAAGAAAAATACAATGCCAGTTTGTTCTCTCACACAGGCTATTCTGAATTGACATATGCTTAATGAGGTTACACATTTGTAGTCTCTCCTACGGCCACATAGGAGATTTTAAAGCAACTTCACAATATACCATGACTGAAATTATTTAAATATGCAATAGAATTCATTTGTATCCAAATCCTGGCAACCATGGAACTCAATGCTTAAAATGAGACTATCAAGTGTACTCAGTGTTCATGTGTTCATGTGAGGCAAGTTCAGTAGGTAATATGACAGAGGCTACAGTGAATTTCTGATTTACTTCAATACAAGAATCCGCATAGCAGATTTCAGATTAAAAAAAAAAAAAAAAAAAAAAAAGCGCCTCTTCCAGCAATAACCTATTTATGTTTCTTCTAAAAGGGATAAAGAGTGTAAGGGGAATAGACTAAGGAGAATGGACTAGAGCCTTGTTTTAGATTAGGCATTAAAACCTTTTTCTATTTGAAGTGTTGTAATAACCTTGTATTCATTCCAAGATTATTGGGAAAATGCATATACTTCAGTTCGCAATCTTTTTTCAAAGTATTTTACCCACTTGCTCCTTGAGTTCATTCTTTCTGTGAGGAGAGAAAAAAAAAAAAAAAAAAAAAAAGCCACACAATACCAGTCTAAACACTTCTCCAACGCAGAAGAAGAATTTCTAGAATATTGTTTGTCACAGTTTGGAACACTCTGTCTTAAATAACATTCATCTCAATGCTTTTTGGGCCCAATAGAAGAAAGTTATGGGCTTCTTGGTTTGATTTTGTGAATGTGTGTTTTGGGTTTGTTTTGTTTTGTTTTTGAAGACACGACTGAAATTACTATATCCTTTTCTTGCACTGCTGTTTCAAGGCCTCCGTCTCTACTATTTAAGACGTTTCTGCAGAAGCTGACAGTCTTAAAGTCCTCTGCTTTTGCTTTTGTGAAGTCACTAACTTTGATACACTTCATTATATAAGATACTAGTATCTTAATCAGCTAGCAAGGAAAACCTGGTTGCAGTGGAGTTCGTATTTACCCTTGACAGAACAGGATGATAAATTAAGTGTATCAGAGAAATAAGCATACATAGAAAACACTACTCAAGGCTGTAAACATAACTCCAGCATCCCCTTTACAACACTGTATAGAAATTACCATCTAGCCCAAAGGTGATGAAAGGCCAAAGACACGGTCAACATCTCAGCCAAAGAATGCTTATTTTTTCCATGTAGAAAAATCTCAAGTCACATATCTTAAATATAATCCCCTTTGTGAACAAAGAGGGTACAAAATCCTCCCTTTGAACATTTGAACACAGGACAAGTCCATTTCAGAAAAGAACACTTATTTTTCCACGTAGAAAAATCTCATCAAGACACATATCTTAAATACAGTCCCCTCTGTGAGAGAGAGAAAAAAAATCCTCCCTTTGAACACAGGACAAATCAACCGACAGAAATCTCTGCCGTTGCTGACCTCTCCTTGATCTTTTCTGCAAGCACCAGACAAACTATGCTCTAAGCTCTTTCAGAAGATGCCATCTCTCCTCCTGTAGCATGCCAATATCACAAATGTTCTCACCAGGAACACCTGCCAGCAATGCACCCGCAAATCAACTCCATTCAAGGACCACATGCTGTAGTGTCTGGAGTCCAACTGCTACTTCCCCATTAACCTAAATAAAAATCCAACTCCTGCACTGACACTTCAGTGAGACCTAGTGCAATCAACACTTGCAAACTGAGCCATCAGTTTAGTTCATCACTTCACACTCAGCGCAGCTACAGTAAATTGAAATATGGGAGGTGCTGTTAACACTATTCAATGGGATATAATTATTTAAACTTGACAACTGGACAGATTCAGGGCATTCAGAACTGACTCTTACAATGTAAGCAGAATCTGAGTTTCACAAAAGATGCAAGGCTCATTTTATCACCAGCTATTTGAGAGGGCAGGTCTAAGATTTGAGGAAGAATTGTCCCCTCCCTGTTTGAAAAAGCAGAGTGTTTGATAGACATTTTCCCTGCCCTTTGCACCCATACCAATTGGTATTGCTTTCATGCTTTGTAGGATGTCTCAGGGTTATTTGGAAGGAATCTCAAAGTGATTTTACAGTTTAAGTCATTTTTTAAATCTGCATGAAATAAAAGAACAGAATTTATGTGGTCAAAAGGCATGAAACTTCACACAACACTAATTTTATGACCTTTAGACTTTCTGTGATTTTATGACCTTTAGACTTTCTGTGCATTAATTATTTGATTTATCTTCATAATTGCAATATAAAGCTTTTGAACCTGGTTCTGTTCAAATATTTAATATTATTCCAGCTTTTGCTGTTGAGAACTACTTGTTTAAAGTTAATTTAAAAAACAAACAAACAAACAAACAAAAAAGCTATTTTCTTCCCTAAACAAACCCAGTAAAAAGGAATGCATTGAAGGAAAGCTATAAAACCAGGTGGGTTAGGTGACCTACACATCTTACCGAGTGCACACTTGTGCTCATACATGTATGTTGTCACAGAAAGTTTACACGCTGAGATCAAACCTCATCACCAGGTCAGATGCATCATGCCAAGTTTTCCAAGTTGGTCCACTGACAGATGATTTCCTTGATGCAAGGAGCCTGGATGTGGTGCAGGCACCTTCGCTGAAAGGGGACTGCGAGCTCACACCTGATTATGAACATTAAATGAAGCTATATTAAAGAACTGGGCAAAAGAAACATGTCATACTGAGACACCCCTTCATTACGTGTGAGACTCGATGTAAAATGCTCCAAACAGGACTCCATTTTGACATTTTAGTCCTTGAGAATTTGAGTGTAGTGATGAATCTCAAAAATGTTATCTTAAAAAACCTCTACTGAAATTAGACAAAGATGCACAAAATTAACTGTAAAACATTATGAAAGATGACTTATTTACAGAAAAGTGTGTTCTGTAACAGAAATATTGTGCTGGGATATTTCCCTTGGTAGGAATATAAATAAATTGTATCAATGGAGCGTGAGCCAAATTCAGACAATCCTTTTTGGCCTTACTACAGCAGCAGCTTTAGTGAGGACTCAGAAAGGCTTGAAGCCTCTTACCAAAAAAAAAAAAAAAAAAAGGATTATAAATCCGATTAAAGTGGATTAAAGGAAACATTGCACATTGCTAAAAATACCAAGCATAATTTAAAAACTGTTCATACGCTACCATTCCATTACACTGATATTTCCGTTAAAAACAATAAAAAAAGAGCTGGGTTTCAATCTGAACATATCTTACAAATTTTGTAGTGCATCTTCTCCATCCTAACGTCTTGCATGCCTCCATACCATTCATGTTTTCACAGGAGCAGCTGCAGGTAGGCACGTGGCACACGGGGGCTACTGAGCATTTACAGCAAGTTGAACGCTTTGGTGACAACAAGCCTGAGATGGATCTTCCTAACAAGATCCAGTTTATATACGCATTTTTCTTTTTTTCCTTTTGAATTTCCATATTTAAATAGGAAACACAATTAATGCAATTAACGAAGACTAAAGACAATTCTGTAGTAGGCTCATTTTGTTAAAGCCAACACGTACTAGGAATGGTCTTGGCTCTTGGTATTTATGTTGCTGCTCTTCATGATACTATCTGCATGCTTTCCGCATAAGATTTTCAGCCATACTGAACTTCTGAGTATTTGATACATCATCTTGGAGTGAGCCCTGTGCCTTATAGTAGGATTCTTTTTCCCGGGAATGTAGATTTCTGTGTTTAGGTTATTTCAGGATTTGCTTTATATTGTGATTGGTAAGGATTTACAGAATACAGATGCGTTTGTAAGAGCTGCCAATGCTTTTCACCAGCTTTTCTGGGAGCAAAACCAGAGCTTTTTAGATTCTTACAGTCACTCAGCTCTTAATCCCTGCTTAGTCTCTAACCCTTTAAACATTTCTGCTTGGGCCAATGGGTCTGTTTACGTTCACAAAATTATGCGTTTCCATGATTGTTTACAAATTTTAATACAGAGCGGTCCCAATTTTCCTCTCATTTAAAGCAGTGATGATTCAGAACAAGTCTGAAGATTTGCTTACACTAGAACTCTAGACACTAAATGTATCTAATCAAGATAGATGCAATTATTTCATTGATATACACTTTATACTCCAATACAGTCCAAAACCATTCAGCCCTGAAAAATAGCCAATGCTGGCTTTTTGTCACACTGTGAAACACATTTAAATATATTGAAAGCAGCTAAAAAGACAGCCATGAAACACCAACTTTGGATAGTTAAAGCCAGGCTACCCTCAGTTCTACCAAGTTCTCAGGTTTCCGTGAGAATGACCTCAGACATACAGCACCTCCACACCAGCATCCAAACACAAAATTCACTCTGGTGGCACTGCAAACAAGAAATTAGAGAGCTGAAGTGATGCTTGATCCCAGCTGGCCGCTCAGTTCTCCACAGGGATGCCGGATGAGAGATGCAAGTACCTTTCGTCACCACAACTCACATTCAGGATTTTAATATAGGCAGTCCATCATCAGGAGGACATTAAGTGTTACTCCCCTTCCTTATAACCTCTTGCAGGTGCTGCAATTTCTAAAAGCGTAGGGTAGGGGGGGCAATACATTTAGCAATCCCAGTTTAATCTAGCACTGCATGCAACTCAAATCTTGTTGTCATTAGGAATAGTCTTTCACCTGTCAATTTACTGCCAGCATTCCTATGTTTATAAATGAAATAATTCAGATCTTTTAGAATCTTTTAGAATTTCTCTATTTTCTATGCAACTAGTAGATGAAGAATCAAAAGCAATTTTGGAATAGCCAAGCATCATCTTCATTGAGAAAGCAAAAGGCTCATGTTTTCAGTTTACTCATCAGAAAGGGTTTTACCCATATTCTTCCAAATATTTCATTACAATCAAAATAGAATGGAAAAGAAAAAAATATAGCCACAACTCCTAGAAACCTGTATTTTAAAAGGTAAAAATTTTGAATTGTTGTAATACATTATTACCAAAAGCATTTACAAAATATCAAAATATTGTTCATTCTCCATTATAATAATGTTTCAAAACAGATGCAAATTGAAAAAAAAAAAAAGATTGAACATTCTGTAAAGATTTTAAATTCTCTGTGTTCTGAACAGAACTGGAATCATTGCTTTTTGAACTGAACATGTTTCCTCACTTTATATATATTTAAAAAAAAGGATGTACATTGCAGGATGTACATTTGTTTCTCTTTGTAGTGAAACTACCGGAATCAAAGCATTTCCGTTCTGCCCATGGTAGGAGTGACTTAATGTGCAAAATCAGCATTGGTACTACATAGGGAGTAGATGTTGGCTTTTAGAAAGCTGCTCAGCATCTCAGATGTGGCCACCTGCATAAACCAGTGAAGATAACTTTGGTAGAAAGAGGAGGTACTACTTCATGTTAACTACAAACTGTGCTTGAATAATACTACTACACTGATACCGGGTACATCAGTTTTTGTGTCAGAGTTAAACAGCACCAGGTAACCCGTAGCACTTGTTTAAAATGTTGAGGCATGGATTTAAGAACTTGGTAATGACCAAAATAAACATAACGTTTCTCAGGCGCCTAGGCGACCTCCAGCCAAAATGCCATTCCCCCCAGCTGCAGCGAAGGCCAAGGCTGGCCACTCACCCCTGAGGCACTCTCAGCCCCATGGGAGCCGGGGCACTGCAGCAGAGAAGCGGGGAGCTCATTGCTTCTTCGGGGAGCGCCCACAGGCGAGCACCCCCCAGGAAAAGGGCTGTTATCGGCTGTAGGCAGGCTCTTATCAGCGCTTCCATTAAAGCGCCCTGCACTGCTACCAGTGATAAAATTACCAGGAAGGAATTTTAAATGCATTATTGATTTACTGCTGGGGGGCAGGAGCCAACTTAACTCCTTGTGGTACTGCGTAAATACCATATGACTAATCTCTGATGATTTTCTTTTTAAGTTAAAATGCTTGCATTTTCCTTGCTAGCCATTAATAGGCACTTTTCCAAACACACATCATGCTGGGTGCCCTCAAGATCTTTTTAGGTAAATGACAGCTGCAAGTGGCCAGCCTGTCAGAGGTGACCCTCAGCATTTCACTGCATGCACTTCCGTTGTGCTTCTCTTGTTTGTTGGTTTGACATTGGTTTTAAACAGAAAAGCAAGTCCAACAACAACAACAAAAAAAAGCCAGCAAAATACCACACTTCTTGCAGACACTTCTGTTCTCAGTCACAAAAGCCTCATTTGTCTCATTTCATTCAAACAGCATATGCAGTCACTTCTTGTCTTTGCAAATGTGCTTCTGTTAAAACAGGAATTAACCATGCACAATAAATTACCGTTTGCCTGAACCTGTAAATATTGATGGCTCTTTAGTTTACAAACCTTACTGTAATTATTACTTGGTGCTGTTTTAATCACCATGCCCCTTGGGTCCATTACTTCAACATTTAGTTTAAAAATAATTTTCCAGATAAAGTACCTTCTAAACGTTTTTGTTTTCCCTCTAGATAAATCATTACATTAATTGTTTATCACAAAACTGCAGGCTGTCACAGGAGAAAACAGAGGAGTCGTATTTAATTCTATTTGATAGAATTCAAATGGAAGAAAAATTGAAAAAAAATCAAGACTACAGATTGCATACACCTTTTATGGAGTTAAGACTTGACAGTATCAAAATTTAAACAGAATAGAGGCACTTCCTAACATTATTTTCTTGACAAAAATCTATTAAGCAAAGTGTTAAATGTAACTAATTCCCTTAAAATACAGTACAGATACAAGAACAACTTGTGGTCAGAATATTTTACTTCTAACAGCAGATTTCAGGTTTTTTTTTCTTTCCTGCAACTAACTTCAGACAGAAGATCTAGAAATCACTTGAATTCATAACCTTTATAAAGCTATTGATGAAATTGTAACCACAGTGACTTTTGCCAATTAGGATGCACAAAACTCTCAATTATTCCAATTTCCAGAGTTAACCTCCAAAGTTAATACTGCTCCATCCACCAGCACTTGTTTTTCTTTTTTTCCCAGTAAATTAAGCAGAACTAACATGAAGTTCAGAGAAACTTCTGGCATTAGTATTCCACAGCTTTTTTTTTTTTTTAATAAACACTGTATTAACATGCACACGCTTCAAAGGTCATCACTGAAAATTCATAAAGCTGACATTTACATCACTACCCCAACCCTATCTCCGCAGAAAAAAAATAAATAAATAAAAATCATACATGCTTTGAAAAAAGAGCTGTATGAACTGCATGAGCAGATGGAGTGTCTAGCTAGGAAGAAGGCAACCAGTGTCCTCTACAGCACTGCTCCACTTCTCTCCTGTAAGCAAGCTCCAAAGATGGGCTTAAACACAGTGCCACAAAAACTAATGGCTGGCACAAAATCTTTACACTTTGATATCTAGACAACTAGCATAAATGATGGAGAGAGGCCATCTCACCATTTGAAACTGAAATCCAGAGCACTAGCCATTAAATGGTATGCCTTTTTATACTAACACTGATTACCAGCTCACTGGCATCAACTTTTTACCCTGGCTGGCTGAATTTGCTTTTCAGGATATATACAGAACACTTTCTATAGTCTAGAAGATATCTGGTTTTCTATTGTGCATTAGTTCACGTTTCATAACTATTCTTTAAAATCACATCTGCAATCTAAGGAAGCCAAGTTCCTGCAGTTTTGAAAAGATTACAGGAGGGGGAAGAAAATGAATAGGCCAAGTGATGTGAATATGCATGGACAAATCATTATCTGTTCTTCTTGTTTTCTTTTGGTATATGGGTAGAGGAGTAACATAAATCATTGCTCAGCATGCATTCAACTAGCTCCTCTTGATTCCTATTTAAATTATTAGAACAACACCAGACATGTGTGCATAAAGAAATTAGATAATTACACACCAAACCCTAGCATGTCTGATTCCTTTAACTCACCAGTTTGAAGGGCAAAAAGACAGACTTTGGACCTATATAGAGATTTATCTTGAAAATTGAATTAACTCAAATTAATGCTGCTCTTTACATTTTTCCCTGCAGACTTCAGTGCATTCAGTCCTCTGCCACTGTAATTGAATGAAATGCACAGATTAACATTGTTTACATAACTTCTCCTGAAATAAATATGTAGCTTTGATCTGGACCTGAAATGTTTATTTACCTTTTACAGAATTAAAAAAAAAAAAAAAAAAAAAAAAGTAGCTAAAAAAGTTAGTTCTCATAAGGTTTTATAAGTATAGAAAAATGAAATATTCCCAAGACTACTTGTCAAAAAAAATGCCCTTTCATTCACTAACTTTCCCCCCATTTGCTTTTCCTTGCTAAATTCAGGAAAGAGAAGGGGGAAAGTTAGTGAATGAAAGAAGAAACAGTAATAGCCTTCCAGAATAGCCTACCTAAGAATAAAGTTGCCTTACAGTTCATTTGGCAATAAAGACTGACCATAAGTACCTTTGGCAGAAGTGCATTATCCTTAAGAATTTTTAACATGACTTTTTCCACATTCCACCAAATCACATGGGTTTCTTTTCAGCTGTCAGTCAGAAATGTGGAGAATGTGAACTGGACCAATGTTGCAAAACATGTCTTAAACACACTTACAGCATTCTACTCTAACCAAGTAAAAAATGCTGATAAAAATAAAAACAAAAATGAATGGTTGTGTAGAGCTTTAAAGATGTTTCAGCTGGAATAAATAAACGGGTATGCTGGCAATAAAAAATGCAAAATGAGACTTGAACACATTATCACCATCATAACTTCAAAACTGGTGCAGAAGTACTCTTACAGCAGTGGAAATAAATTTTGCATGCTAAATAAAAACTGACAAAAGATGTATATGCCCACATTGTCAGCATGTTCCTTGCTGTCAAAAGCCAGTCTGCTGTCAAATAGATTATGTTCATTCGGCCTTTGGGAATACTGGCATCTTAGAATTTCAATTTCAAAATATAATTAGGAAAAAAAAATAAACATTAACATGGCTGTGGAGGAATATCTTATATAGAATACTTAATTCAGGATCAGAATTTTTCTTTGGTATTTTACTGGAAACCAATGAAGCAGCTAGAGATTGGGACATAATAAATGCTATACCACTACTGCACAGACTGGTTTTCCACTAAAACCCAAGTATTTCAATGGAAATGAGGGCAAATACCCTGCAAGCCAGGTACAAGCTAGAGTACAAACTGCAGCCACAAACCCAGTCAGTGAAGAACAATGCATGCATGGCAAAGGTTCCCACTCATACATTATGGAAATATTAGAAAGTATCATGATTCAAGAAAAGATTTTTTTCCATGCAACACTGCTTTTCAGCTTTTTTTCTCCATATAGGAGAAAAGACCTTGAGGCAGGCTGTCTAATAACGCACTAATCTTTTGCATCAGAAAGCAGAGATAAACGTTGAAACACATTAAAAAAAAAAAAAAAAAAAAAAAAAAAAAAAAGATAACTAAGTGAATAACAGATTCACTTAACCAAACATTTTATTTCCTGTATCTTGAATAATTAACAAAAAAGTGTTTACCAACAATTATATAACAGCTTTTATAGTAACATAAGGAGAAAAACATTCAGCACTGACTCTCATAAATAATTCAAGAGGTCTAATTTACCATAATCATGTCTGGCATTTATCTTCAGTAAATAATGTATTAGGCATATACTGTGCACTATTTCCTACTACAGTAACTACTAGAGAGCATTAGGAACAAAACCATCTGTGTTTAGCATTCTGTAAATCAGGCCAGCTCTTGCATGCATAAAATGATTGCTGATGAAGCCATTTACCTATGCAATTGATAGAAATGACATCTTCTAATGTAAAATTAAATGAAAAATGTAGAAACTGCAATACAGATGAGTTTTTTTGTGTACCATAAATATTCATAACTTCCAAACTGACAAAGCGCACCTCAGAAACCATAGGAACCACTCCAGGAAAAGAGCTGGGTCTTCCACATTCACTGTGCCACTGACAGGTTAATTTGCATAAGAGCAAATTAACATCTCAAAAGCCCTGTCCTTGCTAGCATTTTCAAGAAATCACCCACCGTCACATGAAAACCTCTGCAGCTACCCTGGCTGGAAGTGTGAGTTGTAGTGTAGCCCACGCCCAGAGTGGGTTGGCTCCTAACGCTTCATTCAAATGCCCTTGTCCCAACTATTTTCACCTCGATTAGCAGTTCCTAATTCCTAATAAATTGTAGCATACACATAGTGAAGACCAGGCTTTAGTGTTTTTTGTTTGTTTTTAAGATTTCATCCTTTTATTTGTTAAATCTGCAGTTTAATCTGTTGAAATTTACATTTTCCAAAAAAAAAAAAAAAAAATTTTTTTTGAATATCACATCTCCAGAGTAGTCAATGCACACGTTAAACAAAGTTTACATTTGTTAGAAGCTCACTTCCCTGTTTTATTTATTTTTTTTCCATTTCCTGCAAAGTGTTTGACAGATCAAAATAAGACAGCTTCTGAAACTCCATGCACTTTCTCTCTTCATATGATTGTGTTGTACACACCTAGGACTTTGTAATACAGTTTTCACATTCCAAAATACATGCTTCAGTACAAAATTTTATATGAATGATTTAAATTAAATCAATAGAGTACTTTCACACATAATTTATCTTCCCGGTGTCCTCAATTTAAGTAGTTTAATCAAAGTTCACGCAACTTCACAAGCATGATTTTTCGTTGTTTTTTTTTTTTTTTTTTTTTAGGACTCCAAGAAGCCTATGTAAACCACGCCACAGAGTATACTCAGCAGAATGTTCCTTATTTTTAAAGCACACCTGGGTTAATTTGTTTATATTCACTTTATTCTAAGTGCTTCTATGATTACCAGAGACGTGTTTGTCCACTCAACTCCTATGTTCAGGAATTAATTGAAAGGTATAGTTAGAATGTCTCACTAATTATAAAATATTCTCATACAATCCCTTTGTTGAGTCCTATCACCTGAATAGCAGCACTTTGTCATTCTTTACATGATCCCCTATAAAACGAACCAGCTTATGATCTTGAAAGACATGCCAGAGAATAGAAAATGTAAAAATAGTTCAAGAGCTGCTGTTTCTTTCACATTATTTTACTTGACTAGACCACTGAAATTCATTTAAAAGTCAGTACATATTGGCAGAATAACTTTTACTTTTGTACAGGAATGCATATTGAAAGACCAAGAAAAAGTTGAATACATGTGGTTTCCAACTGTGTCTCAGTTTCTTCAAACTGTAGGTAGAAACAAGCCATTTTAACATGACTTGCACTGAAATAACAGCATGCTAGAACACTGCTCAGCTCACCACTTAATGAAACACACGAGCAACCCAACAAAAAGGAAAGCCTCAGTTACAGCTCAGCAGGATGGAGAAGGCCTTTATTGACTCAGCCTGGGTAAATTACAAAACAGATGCATGAAAGAAGACAGACTGTTACCCTGACAATCTCTACCTTTTCTGCTGCATAATATTAAAATTTGAAGCTGTCTTTTTGATCAAGGTAGTCAAGTTTTGTAAGACCAAAGTATATGTTCACTTGGCCAAAACACCAGATCGATGACAGCTGGATTCAAAATAGGTTAAATAAAACCATCAGAACATTGGAATACAACAGCCATTGAACAGATGCATACTGAGTGAAGCATTCCACTGAAAGGAAAAATCACCGTTTTAATCAGGAAGAAACTTAAATTATGCTTGCTTACTGATGTTTTTAGGTCTCCATAAAGAAATCATGGAAGTATATTTTAAAAAGAAAAATACATCAATAGAATAAATAGAGCAAATTAGTTGAACCTTCTGCATCTGGACTGGAATCACATCTGCATTAAATACTATGTTGGGAGAGATGCACCCTCATTATGAAAGAAGGGCCCTTGAGAACAGAGAAACATATAAATACATGTGCTCCAAAGACTCAAAGAGCAAAAAGCAGAAAAGTAATTTACGGAGATAATGTGAAGGCAATACAGTTTGGATGACACTATATAATTTAATCACTTAATGCCGTAACAAGGCTTCCATCAAGAGATCTTTCAGTCATGAATCTCAACCAGCACAAAAATCCCAATTAGTTGCAGCAGTTTCTTAATCCTTACTTGTTTAATTCCCCTTTAATTTGTCAATGTTGATTTGGAAGCAACCATGTGAAGCTCAACCAGTAAATGTTAATAGTGCAGAAAATACTTACTGTAATATATATATATATACTTCGTCTGAAGCTATTAATATATGAATCTTGAATAAAAATGCAAACCAAGTGCTACATGCAAAACAGAATATAGATTGCATTTGTTCAGCATGGCATTTTATAACATCAAAGACCTATCTCCAGCTTCAGACTACTGATCAAAAAAAGAATCACTTTAACAGTAGAAATGCCTACTGCCAATTTGTGAAGTCCAGATAAAACCTAATTTCATAATCCATGAAGAAAAGGGAAAACATAGCAGGATCCTAACAATAGAAAATTACACCATCAGGATAAATGTCAGGCACTAAATAAGCATGTCCATGAAAACTTCATGCTGTAGACTACTGATGTCTCTGAACTACTGCCATATTCTCAAACAAAGACAAAGGCCGAGTATTCTGATATCTAAACAGACCATAAAGGAATTTGCAGTTAGAAGGTCCTTCACTAATCAACCTTCCACCACCATTAAATTCTGTCAATAAGACCCAGCTAGTATATTAATGGTACTAAAATCTCTGAAAGTTAGGAATAGTAGTCTATGGGATTGACCATGAGCATGGATTCACATCCATAAGGCTAGTGAGATCAGCCTTCAGTAGCACTGTTGTGGTGGACAAAAAAGGGAGGAAAGGGAAGAGTCCAGCAACAAATCCAAGTTTTCTGCTTGAAAGGTTTTAATTGTCGCTGAATTTGGATATATGCTGGTGAGTTCCAAAACTCCATTTTGTCATGTATTATACAGAGATAACCAAAGCCAGGAAACATACACACAGGAAAACCTGGAAGTGAATGACTCAACATCACACAGAAAAATTATAATGAACCCAAATTTAATATCTGCTTTCCACAAAGCATAGATACAAAAAAAAAAAAAAAAAAAAAAAAAAAAAAAGGAAAAACGCATGAAAAAGCACATCATTCTGAATATTACACTTGTTCTTGATAGCATTATACAAACACAAATAGATATTAATTTCAAGAGTAAAGTGGCCAGTAACAACTGGAATCAGCCTTACATAACTATTTCTGAACACATGTTCTCCTCTACAGCAAATATGTGGTTTCTGTATTAGATTAATACAAAACCATACAATAACAGGGATGTATTGGTGTAGATACTTTTCATAGTGGTGAAAAGTATTTTCATACTTTTACATATTGGTGTAGATACTTTACAAAGAAATCTTGGGTTTTTCGACCATGGGGCACTTTACTCAGCACCCGGCCTGATGGCCGTAGACGGGTCCCTATCCTTTAGGGGAAAAAGGATCCTGGGCCAGGAGCTGGCGGGGCTCATTGATAGGGCTTTAAACTAGGTAAGAAGGGGGATGGGGCTGAAGCATGGATTGTTGGGGCTGTGCCAGGGGGAACAATGGCAAGGCCGGAGGATAAGGCAATGGCCCAGCTGAAGTGCATCTACACCAATGCACACAGCATGGGTAACAAACAGGAGGAGCTGGAAGCCATCGTGCAGCGGGCAGGCTACAACTTGGTTGCCATCACGGAGACGTGGTGGGACCAGTCTCATGACTGGAGTGCTGCGATGCCTGGCTATAAGCTCTTCAGAAGGAACAGGCAGCACAGAAGGGGTGGCGGTGTGGCTCTCTATATTAGAGAGTCTTTCGATGTTGTAGAACTCGAGGCTAGGAATGACAAGGTCGAGTCCCTTTGGGTTAGGATCGGCAGGGACAACAAGGCTAGCGTCCTGGTCGGGGTCTGCTATAGACCGCCAAACCAGGATGAGGAGACAGATGAGGAGTTCTACAGGCAGCTGACAGAAGTTGCGAAATCTTCAGCGCTTGTACTCGTGGGGGACTTCAACTTCCCTGACATATCCTGGAAGCACAACACAGCCCAGAGAAAGCAGTCTAGGAGGTTTCTGGAGAGCGTGGAAGATAGCTTCCTGATGCAGCTGATTAGTGAACCTACCAGGGGTGGTGCCCCGCTAGACCTTCTCTTCACAAACAGAGAAGGACTGGTGGAGGATGTGATTGTTGGGAGCTGCCTTGGGCAGAGTGACCATGAAATGGTGGAGTTCTCTATTCTTGGCGAGGCCAGGAAGGGGACCAGTAAAACCACTGTATTGGACTTCCGGAGGGCTGACTTTGGGCTGCTCAGGACACTAGTTGGTGGAGTTCCTTGGGTGACGGTTCTGAAGGGCAGAGGGGTCCAGGAAGGCTGGGAGCTCTTCAAGAGGGAAATCCTAATGGCGCAAGAGGGGTCTGTCCCCACATGCCCAAAGATGAGCCAGCGGGGAAGAAGACCAGCCTGGCTAAACAGAGAATTGTGGCTTGAGCTGAGGAGAAAAAAGAGGGTTTATAATCTTTGGAAAAGTGGGCAGGCCACTAGGGAGGACTATAAGGATGTTGCGAGGCTGTGCAGGGACAAAATTAGAAAGGCCAAAGCTCATCTGGAGCTCAATCTGGCTACTGCCGTTAAAGATAACAAAAAATGTTTTTATAAATACATCAGCACAAAAAGGAGGACTAAGGAGAATCTCCATCCTTTACTGGATGCGGGGGGAAACTTAGTTACAAGAGATGAGGAAAAGGCAGAGGTGCTCAATGCCTTCTTTGCCTCAGTCTTTAGCGGCAATACCGGTTGTTCTCTGGATACCCAGTTCCCTAAACTGGTGGAAGGGGATGGGGAGAGAGATATGGCCCTCACTATCCAAGAAGAAATGGTTGGTGACCTGGTGCGGCACTTGGATGTGCACAAGTCGATGGGACCAGATGGGATCCACCCGAGAGTACTGAGAGAACTGGCAGAGGAGCTGGCCAAGCCGCTTACCATCATTTATCAACAGTCCTGGCTATCGGGGGAGGTCCCAGCTGACTGGCGGCTAGCAAATGTGACGCCCATCTACAAGAAGGGCCGGAGGGCAGACCCGGGGAACTACAGGCCTGTCAGTTTGACCTCAGTGCCAGGGAAGCTCATGGAGCAGATTCTCTTGAGAGTCATCATGCGGCACTTGAAGGGCAAGCAGGCGATCAGGCCCAGTCAGCATGGGTTTATGGAAGGCAGATCCTGCTTGACGAACCTGATCTCCTTCTATGACAAAGTGACGTGCTGGGTGGATGAGGGAAAGGCTGTGGATGTGGTCTACCTTGACTTCAGCAAGGCTTTTGACACCGTCTCCCACAGCATTCTCCTCAAGAAACTGGCTGCTCTTGGCTTGGACTAGCATACGCTTCGTTGGGTTAGAAACTGGCTGGATAGCCAGGCCCAAAGAGTCGTGGTGAATGGAGTCAAGTCCAGTTGGAGGCCAGTCACTAGTGGCGTCCCCCAGGGCTCGGTCCTCTTTAATATCTTCATCAATGATCTGGACGAGGGCATTGAGTGCACCCTCAGTAAGTTTGCAGATGACACCAAGTTAGGTGCGTGTGTTGATCTGCTCGAGGGTAGGAAGGCTCTGCAGGAGGATCTGGATAGGCTGCACCGATGGGCTGAGGTCAACTACATGAAGTTCAACAAGGCCAAGTGCCGGGTCCTGCACCTGGGGCGCAATAACCCCAAGCAGAGCTACAGGCTGGGAGATGAGTGGTTGGAGAGCTGCCAGGCAGAGAAGGACCTGGGAGTGATGGTGGACAGTCAGCTGAATATGAGCCAGCAGTGTGCTCAGGTGGCCAAGAAGGCCAATGACATCCTGGCTTGTATCAGAAACAGTGTGACCAGCAGGGCTAGGGAGGTGATCGTCCCCCTGTACTCGGCTCTGGATGTAGGAATTCCTACATCCAGATGTATTCCTACATCTGGATGTAGGAATAGAAGGTATTTTGAGCAAGTTTGCTGCTGAAACCAAACTTGGAGGAGTTGTGGACTCGAATGAGGGTGGAAAGGCCTTGCAGAGGGATCTGGACAGGTTGGAGAGCTGGGCGATCACCAGCCGCATGAAGTTCAATAAGAGCAAGTGCCGGGTCCTGCACCTGGGACGAGGAAACCCTGGCTGCACATACAGACTGGGCGATGAGATGCTGGAGAGCAGCCTAAAAGAGAGGGATCTGGGGGTCGTGGTAGACGGCAAGTTGAATATGAGCCAGCAGTGTGCCCTGGCAGCCAGGAGGGCCAACCGTGTCCTGGGGTGCATCAAGCATGGCATCGCTAGTAGGTCAAGGGAGGTGATTGTCCCGCTCTACTCTGCGCTGGTGCAACCTCACCTCGAGTACTGTGTGCAGTTCTGGGCACCACAGTATAAAAAGGACATGAAACTGTTGGAGAGTGTCCAGAGGAGGGCTACGAAGATGGTGAAAGGCCTGGAGGGGAAGACGTACGAGGAACGGCTGAGGGCACTGGGCCTGTTCAGCCTGGAAAAGAGGAGGCTGAGAGGAGACCTCATCACAGTCTACAACTTCCTCACAAGGGGGTGTCGAGAGGCAGGAGACCTTTTCTCCATTAACACCAGTGACAGGACCCGCGGGAACAGGGTTAAGCTGAGCCAGGGGAAATTTAGGCTTGACATCAGGAGGAGATTCTTCACAGAGAGGGTGGTTGCACACTGGAACAGGCTCCCCAGGGAAGTGGTCACTGCACCGAGCCTGACTGAATTTAAGAGGAGATTGGACTGTGCGCTTAGTCACATGGTTTAAACTTTTGGGTAGACCTGTGCGGTGTCAAGAGTTGGACTTGATGATCCTTAAGGGTCCCTTCCAACTCAGGATATTCTATGATTCTATGATTCTGTGGTTTAGTGGAGGACTGTTCGTGTTAGGTCAGAGGTTGGACTCGATGATCTTGAGGTCTCTTCCAACCTAGAAATTCTGTGATTCTGTGTGATTCATAAAAAGACAGACTAGACATCATGAAAGGTTTTGGAATCTACAAGGGCCAAAACCATCTTTAAATCATCAAAACTAGTTAGTTACCCTTATAACTGTCTTTACTCTAATTAGGTTATACAAGAGATAGATGTTAGGTCATTTTGGAATCTTATGATTACACATTATTATTAAATTCTTATAATTGTACCAATCCTTACCCTTTATCACATGGCAAACATACCTATTCATGCAACACTGACACCTCTAATATATCCTATGTACCTTCAAGCTCACAGAAACAGAAAATTATAAGTCTATAAACCTGCGTGGAGACACAAAATAAAGACTCAGAGCACCTGATCTTCCTTCAAATTCTTATGAGGGCAGGCAGATCAGTAGATTTAGGAGTTCAGTTTTCAAAGACTTTGGGATTTTTCTTTTCCAGTCACAGTATGTAAACCAAATCACTTAATTGCTAATCCACATACAGCACCTGCTTCTTCCAAATTCCAAGTACTTGCTCCCAGTTTGACTCATCTATTTCCACCTTTTCTTGATAGGAATGTGCCCCCAAAATGGTCTCTGCCAGGGTGGTTGCCAATGCTTGTACAGAAGTTACTGTAGTGTAGTGAACATTGATTTTAAAAGATAATGCAAAACAAAAACAGGAAGTGTGATTCAAATTCACCTATTGTAATATGCTCCACATCAGCATTAAGCTATATGGCTAGCATGGAATACGAGTGTACCTACACCATACAGACTATTAATTCAAAAACAGAACAGGTTATTGTATTAAGACTTTTTTTTTTTTTTTTTTTTTTTACCTTTTTAAGGGAAAATAGTCATTTCTTTTAAGTTTTTAGGAAAAAAAAATATTTTGATGATCTTTGCAACTCTATCACAGACTCTTTGCTGAACTGACATAGTATCCTGTAACTGAAAAAATTATGCCCGTTTTGTCATTTCAAAAGCCTGTCTTCAGATATTAAAAAAAAATAAAAGTAGAGCACAGAAAAGAACAATTGATTCAAAAGCACAGATTAACAATATTCATTTATGCAAAACAGTTATATTAAAGGAGAAAGTGAAATCACTAATTTAAACACTGAGAACACAGTTTCAGACAAGGCAGTAGCAACAGAAAACATTTGAACAAAACATTCCAAAATTTGAGTTGTGAGACCGTATGTCCTGAAGACTGGAGAAAAAAACCTCAAGCTTCATCTTTTATTTCATCTTTGTAACATTCCAAGACATTAATTGCAGTGCTGTTTTTCAGGATCATGCACATGCCACACCTTGCCAAAATATAGTTCACAGCTGTTTAAGCTCCTTCAGCAAGACACATGCATCTTGAAAACTGCACTGCCATGCAAAGGTCAGGCAATCTTCAGTTGATCTCTGAAATTACTTTCTAAACTAACATTTACAGCACCATAACCTGCCCATTTATTGTCCCATGTATATCTTGGACACCAGCCACATTTATCAATCTGTCTTCAGCCATGTTAAAACAAATATTACTATCAGAATTAGAACTGAGACAGAAGCGTTCTCTATCTGCCAAAATATCAAAATAATTTGAGTACTCCATTGTAAATAATTACAGCTGGAAAGCAGTGAATGCATTTCAGCCAATTAATCTAGACGTACAAAACATTACACAAAAACTGGATTGAAGTATGATGATCTTTGTGGAACACATGGTGACCAATTGTGCACAGATAAGCACAGACGCTTTGAAGAAAATGCAAGTATCTTAAAGGCTTAATCTCAAGTTTATCACGTATTTGTCTTTACCTTTTATTATTTCTCTGTGAGCTACCCACTAATTTTTGTCTTCAATTATGAACTTGCAATACAAACAGTAAGAGTTAGACAGGAGTAGGAAGAAAAGAGTGGGATGTCTTACCTGATAACGAATCAAATGTATTCTTAAAACAAGAATGAAGTTATAATAAGTATGTAAGTAAATACCTAAAACCAATGAACTGATATCCTCTCCCTTAACCCTGTTAACAACCTCACACACAAAATGTACACGTAATCATGCTCACCATCCCTGGAGGTCTTTAAAAGATGTTTAGATTTAGAGCTTAGTGATATGGTTTAGTGGAGGACTTAGTGTTAGGTCAGAGGCTGGACTTGGTGATCTTGGAGGTCTCTTCCAACCTAGATGATTCTGTGATATTTCTTATGACTTGAAGGGAGGAAAATCTATAGAAATTATTACTATATTAAACCTTCTGTTTATTCATCATTTTAATTATTGTTTTCTGACTTCAGCTTAAAATGTTCACCATTATGTAACAATGGCTGGTCATAAAGCATGGTCTTACACAACTAACGCAGAAAGAAGTTAACACATGAATAGTAAATTAGTTTTGGAACAAAAAAGTAGCATAAATGCGTAAGATCACAGCTATAACCTCACAATGTGCCTCTATGCATCTGCAGAGGATGGTAAAAATTAAGCATGTTAACAACTCAGTCAATAAAATACCTTCTTTGGGTAACCAGAACTCATCATTATTCTAACAGCTCTGCAGATTGACACTGCAAAAGAAACTATACATTCTAAATTAGATAGTTTGATTGTTCTTTTTATTATGAAATCCAGTTTTATCCTTGCCCTATATAATAATACGTTTTTGACAAATATTGTCACCAATTATTGTGTGTGAACAATAAAAATCTGCCTTCTTAGCAAGACAGAACAGTAAATGAAATTACAGAACTGATGTTGCAGTTTTTTGATATTTTGCAATAAATGAAAACCTCACACATTCTGCCTTTTTTTTTTTAAAGGAGATAACATTTAAATCAGACTTAACAAATCCAGCTGGTGCAAAAAAATATGCTTAAAACTAGTAATGTTTGCATAAAAAGGGGAGCAAAAAGGATTCAGGAGTAACATGCTACTCATCATCTCAGAGATGGGATTTCAAGGAGAGCAATGTATGAATTAAATGCTTATGTAAGATGCAGATACATACAGTTTTGGGTGGGAACATAAATTATACTCATTGTAAGTTTGATAAGCTAAGTTTTCTGAAATATTTGATAGTAAATTAGCTTTAATAAATGCTGTGTTACAACACTGAACTCCTAGAGTTTCCATAACAGAACAGCATGTGCCAAATTTTCTTATTCATCATAGCAAATCTCAAGCTGTTTGATGCCTTTTTAAAGGCTCATTTTCTGGAAGAAAAGTCGTTGCACATATATACACACTTTTCAATTAGAACTCAATCTATACCAATTTCATGATTAAGAGGAAATCCTGAAAATTGTTCAACCTCAAGATCAAAAAACAGAGTGAGAAGATGCAACATACTGGCTCCATCTTCAGTACTCAAGTCTCTCTTGTTTAAGGGGATGATCTCACACCTTTTGATTGCATAAGACTGGAAACATTAGGCAGGAAGGATGCATTTCCTGACTGCTTGCTTGAGAGGCCAGAGGTAGACCCCAGTGGGTAGGACAGCAAGACTAGTCATACAAGCAGAGCACTCAACTAAACTCAGCTTTGCCTTTCTCACTGCGTATTTTGAAGCTTCAGTTCCTCATGCTGCTTTTTCAGAAAAAAAGTGAGCACACTGTCCATGACAGCCTCCAGAGTGCTCATTCTGCCACAACTTGATTCCAGATAAGCAAAGCCATTAGATAACTAATGAGCAGAGCACATTGATATCTTGAGTTCAGCAGTTATGTCCCAGAAGAGAGGACTGCCCAGAAATGTTGTCTGCTTATATACCAATGTTTGTTAGAACTATAAACTGCCCTCCATACACTTTAAATCATACCAAAAAAAATTATATTATGAAAACTGAGCAACTGTGAAAATCAGAGGATTGCTATTGGTAGTTTCAGTTGTTTCTTCACATTCTCACTGTAGATTCAAAATCATCATATTCCATGCTATTTAAACTTAAAGCAATATATATAGATATATATATTATGCATGATAAACTGTGTTTGGACTCAAGATACAGGGAGATTTCATTTTCAAGTCACCATTTTATTTTATCATTGCATAAAAGTAATCTCCAGTTACAATAAGCAATCTGAAAATCGAGAGTAACACAAGAAAAGAAAATAAATCCTAAAAACCCTTCAGGATTTAAGTGATAATTTGAATGATATCTCTTTCTTTGGTAACTTTATCACCATATGGTGTTTTTAAAATACCTATTTCACTTGAGAATACCCTGTTAAATACACCACTAATTCATTTAGCAATTCACAAAAAGGCACAGTAAAGAATATATCCTAGTTTGCATTTTTCCCCCAAAAGCAAGAATAAATGCAGTTGAGGCTGGAACAGATGCTGTGGTCTAGTCTCATTCAGTGCAGCTGTAATTATATAATTTTAGCAATTAATTCTGACTGGGGCTTTGCTCAGCTCTGGCTGAATGCTCTGTGGTTGATTGTTCAGAAAGTGGCCTCATGTGACTGGCTTCCTCTCTGCAGAGACATTCAGATGGAAATGTTTCCTTTCAGCAGGCTGAAAAAGGACAAGAAATCCTGAAAACTCTTTAGGATTCAAGTGATAATTTGAAAAGCAAAGGAAGAGCAGCAGAAAAGGTTTCTACTCAAATCCTGTTAAAAAAAAAAAAAAAAAAAAAAAAATGCTTGAGCATAGTTCTGTGTATATCAGGCCGAAATTGAACTCCGTATTTCTACCACAGCTCAGAGTTATTTGTGAAAATATTTGAGAAGGATGAGCAGCCAAATCAAAGAGTTTAAACATCAATATTTGGTTTACAGCACTGGCCATCCAAATACCTATATTTGCATGATATTCAAAATATCAGAAGCAAATGAGAATTAATTCAAAGAGAAATTAATACAAGAAAAAGGCTTTCAAAAACTACTGTTGAAGTAAAAGACATGTTTAAATTCATATTTTGGAGCTTAATAATTGATGCAAATTAGTTAAGTGATCTAAACCATTTTGTACCATTCCTGCTTGAGAGGGAAGTGTCACCTTTCCACAGATATTAATGATTTCACAGCTTTTTCTGAAAAGTCTGGAATTTACCTGAATATTGTTTTCAGTCTGAACTAGAAAGTAAACTTTTTTATACATCATTTAGACAATAGCGACTGCCTTGCAGTGATGCTACACAGCAACAAAGCACTCAGATCCACTGCCTCTACAGTTCTTTTTACTTGTGTCAAATGCATCAAGCTACTCAAAAAGTGGCTCACTTTCATACAGAAAGCTCCAAAAATCACAGGAAGAATAAGACAGGAAAAGTATCTGCCACAGAACTATTTACAGAATATTTCAGTTAACCGAAAAACTGCAAGCCACGGTGATTCCTACCACACAAGGAAGCAGTTTGATACAATTTAATATTGTAAAGTTTCATTAAATAGATCTGCAAAGATTTACTTGTTTGCTGGAATATATAATTATTATATATTACATCCCATTCTTGCCATTTGGGGATGCATTTTTTTCATACTGAAAGTATATGAGAAGTTTTCCAACTACAAAAACAAATAGCATTTTAAGAATACTAGAAAATTTTAAATATAAGATTTGAAGTCAAAGACAACAGTGAAAGACAAAGTCAGTATGATGCACAAAGTCAGTACGATGAATGTGTTCACAGAGCACGCATGGCAAGACAATTTCAAATCCATCACACTTTCCATTAAACGGTTTTTAAGTTAACCTGGCAACGCTTGATTCTAGTTGTCATCTCATCAAAAGACCCTTTAAGGTTATGAAGCTCACAAAGTACATATAAATGTGCACAGTTACATTTTTTACCCACAGAAGTTTAAGTTCACAGTCCCTGTCCACGTTAACTATGGTTATAATGATTAATAGCACCAAAATAATTGGTGTCCAGTGCTCATTCATCACAGGGGATCCATTTCTTCATGCAGTTCCTCTTTATGTAATAAATACAGGACTTTCAGATTGTACCTGACAGCTTGATTAATGATGCTACAGTTAGTTTCTCACACAATAAGCATGGCATAAGTATTGTAAGTGTCAGTTGTTGGGCCCAGGTTCAAGTTGATTTACTACTCTTCTCCACTAACAAACTGTACAGGAGGTAAAAAAAAAAAAGTGTACGTAGTGTTTTTCTTTTTTTAATTAATTTTAGCTGTAGACAGTTCTGCAATTTTAGATAGAAGTTGGAAGAAAAATGTAAAGAAGCTACTGATAGCTAATCAGGAAAACAGCATGACTTTTAATAGTCTATTTAGAGCAACAGACTGCAAATTACTTGAATGATGTATCAAAGACTCACCATGTCAGCTTGTATTTCTAATTAATATATTTTTAAACAACAATAAAAAAAGATTGCAAGCAATACATAGCAGGGAGCTGCTGTACAACACACAAGAAGTAGCATTCAGATGTGGAAGTCTCCATTCAGGCTACACATCCCAGTGCATCAACATACACCTGAGCAGTGCAGGTTTCCCATCCAGGTTTGTTGTAGGAGGAGGTTCTTGCAGATGGAGTTTCAAGTCTAAATGAATATTTAGTTAATTTTAAGAGAATTTTAAGTGAAACAAACTCTTACAGGTGTCTTCAAGCATTTTTTTCAGCTGTCAGTTGATTTTTTCTATAGCTAAATAATTTTAATTATATTCCCAAAGAGTAAGACTAAAATTGTTTTTAATCAAGGAATTTAAAACTAATTAAACTAACAAATATAATCCACAAAGGTATGGTAAATTACTTCAAGAGACAGCAGTGAAAATAGTTTAGTACAGTTTACAGTAAAAATGTAATACCCATTTTATTTTCTTCCTTTTATGCACATGCAAGATGCCATGCAGGTGAAGAGATAAGCAATGCAAATACATCATTCCTCTAACCCAGTATGCATCCAACAAAGACCACTCATACTAGTATGTAACCAAAACTTAAATCATAGTCTCTCCTGCTTAAATCATACTCTCTCCACTCAGCAAGCTAACATGCAAACACTGTAACGAAGGGCAAACAGTCAAGAAACAAATTCGAGATACAGTGACATGCTGTGGATTTGTTTCTGTTCAGCATAGGAAGTTGCACCTGGGCTCCGATATTGCCCATTGCCCTGAAACAATCACAAATTACATTCTCATCCAGAGTCAGCATTAAATGAGGTACCTGGCATGGTGCAGCCAACAAATAATCATTATGAATGTAAGAATAGCCATACCATATGAACACAGTAATCACCCATACAGCATTCTGCAGCAGATGCACAGACAGTCTATAAAAAGGAGTCAAAAGGGATCAAATATATATTTATATATTCTCCCAATATATTCTGCTAGGCAGCAGGAATCTGATTTTTGAAGTTCAAGACAAAAGTAGCATTTGCTTAATATTTAATACTCTTTGAAAGACTTTCTGCGCGCATTTATCTAATTGCTTTTTGAACTTACACTTTAGCATCAGTAATACCCCACAACTAAGAATTGCATAATTTTGTCTAACGAAAACATCTTTGAATTGAATTTCATTCAAAGTTATTAAATTATTCTGTTAAGAAAAACAGTGAATAATTTCTTCATCACTTTCCTCATCAGTGATTTTATACAGCTCTCAAGCTACCCTTCCCTTTCTTTTCATCTCTATTGTACGCTAGTTATGCCTGTCTCAGCTCTCCCCCAAAAAGGTGTCCCATTCCTCTCAGCAGATTACACATTTGCCTCTCTACCTTTTCTCATTCTACTGAATCCTTATTGAGACGGAAAGACAGATTTATGTGTTTTTCAAAATTTGAGTTTAACATGGATTAAAAGTACAGCATAATAATTTTTGTTCTCTGTTCCACTCCCAGCAAACTTCATAAATAGTGATTCCATAAAGAGTGATTCTACAGGACTTGGTTGGACCACCAGACTTGTTCTTCTGCTGTAAGTTTGCAGGTAGTAAGAAAATGAGGACAAGAGAGAAGACATTGTTTTCTCCCTTTGCTACATTAACAGTATTGTATCCCCTTAAAAGAAGTAATTTCTCAACATTCCCCAAAGTTTTCCTCACTGTGACCTAACTGATAAACAATAATGGACATGGATAAATGGACACAGATCAAGACTGGCCGTATTACTTGTTGAACTGACCTACGTCTTGCAAAGCCTGCTAGCAACAGCTCAATGTTGCAACTTCAACAGTATTATTGTAGTGTAGCTCTTCACTCTTCTGGTTTCTGATGAACTCCAACAGTCATCAGAAGGAACAAGGAGATGCATGAACTCACTCATACGGAATGTATTAGAATATACTGATCAACTGTAAAATTTACATATGTCACTTTCCAATTGTAAGGCATACAACCTTAAAATTGCCCTTAGTCACATGAATATTATTCCATTTAACTGCATTCCCTGAAGAAGCTATTGCTTTCAGTAGTAACATTAAGCTTATGAAATAAAGACATCTGTTTTTTTAAATTTTCCTTGTTTTATATCAAAATATGCCATCCCAAGGAGGAGTACTGTTTTCATTTAATTTTTGAATGTAAATTATAAGACTTCAAGAGTTAGAAGGGCTGAACTAACACAAAGAGATATTTTTAAATTCATTTTAAATCTGTTCATCTTTTCATTCACTAACTCATGCAGCTGAAAGAACTCAGCTCACAACACAACTGAGTTGCTTAGTCTTATTCCCATTTCTACAGAAATATATCTTCAACCCAGAAACAAGCAGTGAAGGATTACAATTATTAAATAAGATTTTTAAATTAGAAACATCCATTTTTTACTGCATTTCTGCTTGTCAAACTTGTGCCCTTGAACTCAGGGCTTAAGAAAATAATGAATTAGAAATGATTCAACATTAAGATGTCCGATTTAATATTAGACTTTACACGCTTACCTAGACCAGAAGTGTTGATTTTCCTACCCCACCAACTTTTTTTGTTTGTTTTAGGAACATGACACTGATACGATCTTTATTTAATTTTCATGTTCAATGCTAATTATTAAACTGGCATTAACTAAGGGGATACTTCATGTGGGGAATATAAATACTGGGTTATTATTTGGGTTATTATATTGGGTTTATTATTTATTAATATCATTATTGGGTTAAACACAGGGAATGGTTGCTACTTAGAACTGAAAATAACCTTCTAATGGCCGAGATGAATTTTCTTGTAACAGACACTAATCGTGAGACATTGATGCATTTCAGTTCTTCCATGTCTCTGCAAAAAGTATCATAATCAAAACTTCAGAAAATCCAAAGCAGGAATTCTAGATGTACTGTTAGAATCCCACAATAACCGGCTTCCAATCTTGGAGGGGAATCCTAGCTAAATCTTGACAATTAGATTAATATAGAAAAAAAAAATTGATAAGTCATTGATTCACATTATCCTGATTTGTCATCAGACTGAGCAATAATTCACAAAGTTGTCTTAAATCTCATTTCTCTGCATGTAGAATTTCTGTGATGACTTCAGTATCTTCCTACAGGATAATTGGAGATACAGAGGTTGAATAAAGAATTCTTCTCGAAGCCACATATAAATATTCTCCCTTCTGTATATATATATATAAGTTTATATATATACATACATGCTTCTGAATATATATGTGTGTGTATATATATATATGCAGAAGGGAGAATATTTGTATTATATATATAATACATATTATATATTATAAAATATACATATATATACACATACATACACACACACACACGTATATATATATAAGTATATATAAGTATTTCTGCATACTAGGGAGGGTTAGAGATAGTATGCATCTGGAAAAAGCATTTGGCCTTCCTGAGTTAATAACTGCCAAGTATAAACATTACTTTGTCGTCTTTGTTGTCTAATCAGATTC
This sequence comes from Heteronetta atricapilla, assembly GCA_011075105.1. Lineage (NCBI taxonomy): Eukaryota > Metazoa > Chordata > Aves > Anseriformes > Anatidae > Heteronetta > Heteronetta atricapilla. The sequence goes on from CM021742.1 coordinate 1,628,768, forward strand.
CGGAATAATTCAACTTTGGGGAAAAATACCATTTTTTTTCATTAAGTTATCTTATTTTAAAAGAGGAAAAAATTTCAAGAATCAGTCTCATAAATTTTCTGTTTGAACAGATGTCTGTTTTAGCAATGTTATACAGTCCCTTTATCTTGCAGTTTACCATCTCACTTCAAGATTTTATTTATTTTTGTTTTTAAATAGGGACTGTTGAGATCACTTCTCAAGTATAGAATAAATTGGGTATTTTGTTTTAAACTGTCATATGAATATTGATTTTTTTTTTTTTATTTTTAAAAGCACTGGTGCTTTGTAAGCTCAATGGCTTTGTGCACACAATGTCATACTACACAGGAGTTATTTTTATGGAATAAGTCTATGAGTAGTTCCTATTTTTTTGTCAAGTCCAAGAGCTTTTACATATTTTTAGAATCACTTGTTGTTTGTTGTTTCATCTTCACACCATGCAAGAAAAACAAACAAATGGAAATCAGAGATTCTAAAGAGCAGATCAGCACTGCAACAATCTAGAAGGCAATAAATTCACAATGGAGGCAACACTACAGAGAAGACACAGGAATTTCATGCAAGTGGAAGTAGTACCTGCATACTTTGTCTACAGCACAATTCCCGTCCTTGCTGAAGTAGTACTAAGCTAAATTTAATACTGGGAATGTAGCCACAGACTCTATCAATAACATTGTTTGGAATCACACCAGATATTCCCAGGTAGAGCTGACCAAGGAAGTCTGGTAAGGGGTATGCTTTCTCTTTTGAAGAACACAAAGTTTTAATAGAGAAAGTTTCCCAATACACTGCTTCCTGATGTGATCAGGAACAGCAAAAAGCTCAGTGCCTAAACAGTCTCAGCATCACTGGAAGAAAATATTTCCATTACCAGACACATGGATTCCTTGTGTCTGGTAATTCCTTGTGTCCAGCACAGGAACTGCTGGAACCCAGATTTCTAAGACTTCTACTTACTTATGGATTGGTGCACAGTAAAGTCGCTGCCTGTCTGTAATAACCACAAACTTCTTTACTAAGAGGGAAGAACAGCAATAATAGGTTTGCTCCCAGGAGAGAAATGAAGGGAGAAAATAAGCATAGCCTGGTGCTTCTATGCACCTTCTATGCTACCCTTTCCTCCTTAAAAAGGAAAATAAGATAATCACCACATATCCAAAGAAAGCCTTACTTCTCTCATACACTGCAATGACTGTAAAGTCAGTTACAATTCCATTGTTCAATAACTGCAGTATAGTAAAACATCACACCCTGTAACTGAAAGACCTGTATGATCAAGTACCAGAACTCATAAATTTAAAGTATGCAAAAGATATTAGACAGTTAAATAGAAATTGAACTGCAAAGAGAAAACAAGAGCAGATAATTCAAGATCTTCATTTTGAATCAAAAGAATGCCCTTTTTTTTCCAAAAGGCAACTAAATATAAATATAAAACAGCTTGAAAAGATTTAATTAACAATTAAAAATATAAGCTGCAAAATACTTTTTTTAGTTCCCATTCTTTTCTGAAGAGTTCCCTTTCTTATCTTTCATTAACAAATTGGTAAATTGATCCTCACACTTTGAATCAACATGCAGCATTCAACGTACATAATCCTAATTTATTCTTTCCTAAGAAAATTTTAGAGCTTGATAGTGACAATGCTAAATTCTTCCTGTACAAAAAACAAAGCCACACACACATAAGGGACAGTAATTCTTCCTTAGAAACCTGATGAGTTCAGGAAACATTTTAGTTTCCAGAATCTAACATATGGCACTGTCACAAACTGAAAAGAATGGAAGGACAACAGGAAAGACTCCTTGGTAATATAATCCCTGAAATGTTTAGGTGTATGTGATGATGAAAAAAGTGAGGAAGAGAAAATATGCCTTTAAACTACCAAGGTGTGTAATTTACTTCAGTTACTAAGTAACAGTAAATCTAAAACAATACTTTAAATGGCATTGTCTCCTTTCTTATGTTAATGACAATTACATAATTCAGCCACTACTTTATCAATTCATATATAGACATCAGTATAATTTTCTTTTTTTATTCACAGGTTTTCAAGGTGAACAGCTAATAACCTGCAATAACTTATATTACTCACACAAGATTAATGGCATTGAGTGTAGAGTATAACAATTTAGTGCTGTAATCCTTCATAGGATATACGGGTGAATGAACACGATAAAAAGAAATCTGACAATGGACCTTGGGACCAGCGTGCACACAGTACAAGGAAGTAACTTAACCTTGGGCTTGCTCTTTAGAATAAAAGATGTTCAGTATGGAAAATATTCATGAACAGAACATGCATTTGCCTGTGCATTTTAGAGCATCTATCTAGCAGTTAACAGCAGTGGAACATAGCCATCCTGAGAAGTCAATTCTGTGCTGCTACCCAGAAAAGTGCATAAAAGTACCTCTCCACCACTCTTAATATTGTTAATTATTATTTTTAATATATATCTTACACTAGCTGAGCATGCTATTTCAATAAAACAAAACAAGTAACCTTAAGATTAAGCAATTTTTAAATTTGATAGGAAAGTTTCAGAGCCTGATGCAAAGTCCAGTGAAGTCACATAATTTTTAGTGATTTTAGTACCCTTAGACAAGCTCCATACACAATTTAAAAGGCTGTTTCTCCATTTACTTTCAGAATGACAAAAACCTCATTTGTATAAATGTTTCTATTCACAAAAAAGACATTGCTGTGTCTGGGGCAGAAGAATCAACAAGCACTGGAACTCGCACAAAGGAGCTCACATCGTGCGGTCTGTCCTGCTCCAGTCATGGCCCACCATACAGCCACTTTTACATGGAAAGAAAAAAAGTGAAACACTTTTCCCTTCCTCAGAAGTGTTCTCATACAGCAAGTAAAAAGAATATAATCTTAGGCAAACAAAAAGCCAATCACTACTGATAAATATCATCATAGATATTACTAAAAACTAAACTCCATTTCGGAATAATTATTAAACTTAACATTTATAGTTCTCAGATCACATTGTAGCAAAGATTTGAATTTCTACTATACATTTTAACACTACTTTTTGTAGAAAATTGCCAAGAAATTTAGTTTTCAGAGTCAATTTTCACATCTAATAGATTTCAATATGGAAAATATTGGCATATTGATACACACAATCTGTTTTGCATACATTATTTCCCCACATGGGGAACTATACTCCCATAACAAAAGAGAATCTCTCATTTTGTAGCAGCTAACTGCCCCTGAAAAGATGTGATAGCACTTCTCGGGTATTTCTTTACTTCTTAATCTGTACATAAATTCCACTAGGCATTGAGTGTCATCTTCCCTGTCCTCCAGGGAGTCAGTTTTTGGGTCTTTCTCTTAAAAATTAAAGTTAGAACAGAGGTACGAGTATCTTTTGCTTAAATCAGCTCTGGGGCTTCTAAAGCTATTTGATGAAATGGCAGCAAGAGCTTGAAAAGCATTCACCAGATGGTTACTACCTTGCCTGCAAGCAAGGTACATCATCCACACTGATAAATAAGCAGCTGACAGTACTGGATTGTTGCTTGGGATGAAAAACCGCAGGAAGAAACATTGTTTACTCCAAGCGTCCTTCTCCATTTATTTTCTGCATCCCCCTACCTACAAAACCCTGTCAAAACTTGCCACTTCCTTTTCAGATTCATTATGAAGTATCAGTTCCTAAGTCGGCTAAAGTCAGCAACTGTTAATTCACCTTCATTGGACAGTAGACTAGCAAGAGTCCACTGGCTCTCTCTGTACAAGAACGTGGCATTCTTCCTCTCCTTCTCCGGAAGTTAACCCCACTGTAAAATTGGCTGCCCCTAATTATCTGTTGTCTCCTTACCTAGTAAGGGTCCCCAGTAGGAATGCAAGAACAACAGGGCTATATATATATAGCCCTGTTATATGTATATATATATATACACACACATATATATATATATATTCAGATGTTTCATGATACCTGTTGTTCTTGCATTCCATGTGCGTGTATATACATACATACATATGTGGCATTCATAAGTAAGTCTTGCTTCTCTATATTAAGTCTCAAAACAGACAAGATAATGTGGTGGTTTCCATTCCCCAGTAGCCCAAGCTTTTCCTTCTCCATCCCCAACCAATTCCCACCACTGTAACTCCTCAGTACAACACTAACATACTCAGAAGAATGTTTTCTGCTGAAAGTGGGGAAGAGGAGAGTTATGAAGACCATTTCAAATGTGGCCAAGTGACTTTCTTTACAAAGGAATCAATTTCTAAAAACCACAAAACCTCAATATGCCAACAGAGGCAAGTAAAGAAGCAAGAAGCAAAGAGCTACAGGCCAAAGCACAGGTAAACCTGACTGCTATGCCAAAGTTAGGGTATTAATTGCTGACTCAGAATAAAGCCTTTTTCTCAGTACATGCCAAATAGCAACAGCATTTGTTAGAGATCACCAACTGCAGAGAAAAATATTACCGAATTAATCCTCATTAATTAAAAGGAAAACTCTGCACTCGTGTTCAAAGCTAATAATTTTCTTTGGAATCACACAGGACATCTAAAAATGACATTTTACTCAAAGTACTCATGGATGGAATGTGCCTGGAGTGGACTGATGAAAACAAGGTTGGTTGCCTTTTGTTGAGAAGGCAAATGCTGTCATTTTTATCGCTTACACCTGCTTTATAGATAAAGATTCCACTTTAAGCAAAGGAGCTAACCAATTTGAGCACCGAGTTCTATGGTTGTCAGCTGCTGGGGGAAAAGGCAATTTTCAGATGTTCTGTGATACCAGTTTGACTTGGTTTATAGCCAAAATAGCAAGAGTGATTTCAATATTTGATCATTCACCAATTTATCGTCTCTATTTAATGTATTAGCCATTTTTAACCTGGTAAATTTAAAAGCGCCTTCAAGAGTTTCTGCAATAATTTGACTTAATTGAGCCAGAATCATGTCAAGGCAAATATTTCAAGAACCCTGCACTGTGAATTTCCCTGGTTCCCTCTGAAGAACGAGATACTATGCAAGCCTAAAGTAGATGCCTAATTAATATTCCACTTAATCTTTTTCCATTTTGCAACTGTTATGCATTTGAACTAATTATATTCAAGTAACTCACTCACTAGAATATACATTACCAGCAGATACTTGTTTTCCTTCTTGTGTCATTACTATTTTTTAGTGAAACTACTTGGAGCACGCTGTGATCCTGCTGAGGACTCCCACATGCTAGCTGTTCTGTACAGGGCCTCGCCAGTTGCTTCCATAAAGGAGGCAGACATACCAAAAATGCAGATCAGGAAATAAATGTTAATGTGTTTTTTGTCATTCTTAGCTCTTGCCTTCAAAGGAGTCTTAATGAACAGACTTTGCAGCTCCCTCGTTGTGCTAGAATCACTGAGATTACCTTCATGTAACATCATTTATTACTGTTAGAACCTTTAACCAAAAAACACAAAGTGAGAATAATTTCTCTTTCCTGGGAAATTAAAGGCATAACTTCCTTATGCTTGTACCTCATTCCAAATATGAAGAAATAGTTTTGCAAAAAAGAGGCCAATAAGAAGATGTGTATGTATTTTTACCACTGCATAATAAGTTGTACTGCACAAAGCCATTTTTAGTGAAGAAGCTGGTACAGAATAACTAGAGATTTTAAAATTCAGCCTCTGGTTTATTCCACACTTCTTCCCATACAAGTGTTTGGAGAATAGCCAAATATTTTTTGCTGTATTTCGGCTCACGATACCATCATGGCAAAAGGAATGAGCTCCCCAAAACAGCCTGTCAAACTGAAATGCTATGATTTGCTAATGGCTGTGATCTACAAGTAAAACTAATGAACATAATGAAGCCCCACATTCTCTGCTATTCACTGTGTAAGTAATGGAAGCAATTACTTTCAATTTCTGGTCACTGCTAGCACAACATACAGCTCCTTGAAGATTGCAGACTCATTCTTATGCTTCATCAGCTTCACAGAGGAACGTGGCCACATTATCATTTGAAGAGGCCTAACAATGGTTGGTGGATATATTCAAATGCTACTTGTATATCTAATAAGCACATTGTACAGCATCAATAGATGAAATTGTTCACGTTTTTCCATGAATACAAATATTCTACTAGCAAGAACGTCAAACAAGCTAGAGCTGAAATAACAATACACAGAAAATGAATAGGAAGGACACGAACCACTTACAGAATAAAACGGACAAAGTAATAGAGTTTGTAAATGTAAAGCTACATAGTGAGCAATATAGTTAAAGCCTCTAAAATTTACTGACAGCTGGGAGCACTACAGAGCAAGTTTGCTTAGATCCCTAGCAGCAGGGGAAAAGCACCACGCTGCTGCTTGCTGAAGTCTCCCGTAGGCTCAGAACCAGCACTGATGGCATCTGGAGGACTAGTGCAAAGCCTTAGCCCTCTTCAGCAGAAGGGGTGTCTTGTTTGGATGCAGGATTGGATATTACTGTAGAATTCTTTGATGCTTTCAAGAGGACACAGCAATTCCCAAAAGGAAAGTGACTAATAAACATCACAGCACTGATCAAAGACATTGTTAGCTTTGTGGTTGATTTAGCTTTATGTGAGATATAAGTGCTTTACTATCTGCAAGAGCAAATGAAAACCTGATATGAAAGAAGTCTGGAAGGGAAGAGAGATTGAATCGACACAATCACATTGAATGATGCATTAGCACATGCATTACCCAAAACTCACGGGAAACCTAACAACATTTCACCAATTCCTCCCTTGTTATTGCAAATGCCCTATAATAATCATTCTTGTTCCTATGAAAAACAAAGAAAATAGAGATCACAATCTATTACATAGCACTTGCACTTCTACTAGCTGTTTGGGAAATCAGTTACTTGGCATTCATAAATAAATACTAGAAACTACATGGAGTTGATTTTGCTCATTATGTACATGCACTTGTTTTTTCTTGCAGTAATCCCCTTCCAAAGTTGTAACGTGAGTTTTTGCCCCCAGCCCAAAGCAGTGCTTCATTCATCTCTGATAAAAAGCATGACAGGAAGAGAAAAGATGTTTCATAAGACCTTTTTTCATATTTGTGAACATAACACTGAAAATGCTCAGTTGCTAATAGACAACTGCTGCAGCTATTCTGGAAGTTGTGTGGATACATAGGCAAACATTGTTATTTCAGACAATTTGCTTACAGCAGGTGCAGATGAACTCAGACTGCTCTGTGTCCAGGCTGGGTCCTGAACCTCTACAAGAGAAGGCACTGTGCCAAACAGACATGTCCTAGGATCTTCGTACTGAATTTATCTACGGAAATAAGGAGAAGAATCCAGTCTGCAGTCCAGTGTCCATACAAGGAGGTATATTTTTATCATGTCTCTGAGTTGGAATAAGCATTGAGAGTCCAAATTTTCAGATAGGAGGCTTCTAAATATAACAGTCAAGTAGGACGATAAAACAGCAGAGAATATAATTCAGAGTAAATGAAGGCTATTAAGCTTTAAGAGTTTAGATTCAAGTAACAGAAACAAAAACTAATAATAGGTCAGGAAGGGAAAGAAGGCTTCCCTCCATTCCTATCTTATGTTTTTAAGCCAACAGTTTCAAAGACAAATGCAATGGCTGGCAAGAAAAAATGATCTATGATTTGTGAATCAGAACATATGCATACATGTTCAAGAGCCACTTCATCTAAAAAGCAGGTACATTTTTTGACTGAGGAGATTTTACATGCTCATGCTTTTTTATTTTTATTTTTATATATATATATATATATACACACACACACGTATATACATAGCACATTTTTGAGATACAATCCCTGCACCTGACATGGGTATAGCTAGTAGTAGTAGTTGTCCTACACAAACTAGTATTTTGTGAGAGCTCTTTCTCAGGACCTAGTTAAGGCAATGATAATGATCAAATGACTGATTTTAGAAGGGGTCTGTTCCACAAAGTCTTATGAAGAACTAAACTCCACTGGGGTTTAGGGATCCAGACATTTGCGTTAGATTTGTTTGGTTTATGCTTTTGGTTTATGATTTTTGTTTGATTGGTTTTTTGTTTGTTTTAAATACATTCACTGAATCTTGTAGCCTGGTAACAGAACAAGATTTCCAAATCATATACAAGCATGCTCAAAGTGAGCCTTGGATTCTAATCTGGAAAATAAAACACCAATATATAAGAAGTAAGCTCACATTGTTTAAAAAGCCTGATCTGAATGGACATGTCATCTTTCGAATGATAACTTTATCCACTTCATCCCTTCATAGTTTACTTTTCAGAAGCAACAGTGTAATCTGAATCTTTGGAAACAGTCTATAGTAATCAAAATTATGTCTGACCCCTCACCTTTAAGAGCAACAAGCTAACCCTGTACAAATCTTTAAAATGCTTTAAAATGTCTAAAAAGAACTCACTGCTATACGTTCTTAGGGTCTTACTCATGCTGCCATCCTGTGACAAGAAACAGTAAATGCAGGAACAAAGTTCCATGGGAAATTATATATATATATATATATATATATATATATATATATATATAAATCTTTATTATATATATAAATATTATATATATATAAATATATTTATATATATTATAAAGATACTTCAGAAATACTTTTAAGCCTTGAAGGAAGTCTTGCAAACACAAAGCTTCCAAGTACTGTGCCTTAAAGGGCTGCGTAATTGCTTTATCATTCTCACAGTGATAAACTTCTCTTCATCTGTACTACAGACATGGCCACAAAATGAAGAAACAGTATTAAATAGGTCAAGCTCATAAGAGCTTATTATAGATCCAGTGTATTTGTGTTTTTTGTTGTTGTTGTCTTCTTTATTTTTTTAAATTATTTTTATTTTTTTGCCTGCTCTAACAGTGTAACACGTAACATTTTCTTGAAATACCTTACCTTGTGAAAGAGTGTCAGATTAAAATGCTTCTCCTTCTCCTGACTTGGTGAAGTAGAGTGCCCACCACACATGAAATGAGGTACATTGGGACTGGACTCTAAAGAAAATCTAAACATTAGTCTGAACTTTCCTGAAAAAAAAAAAAAAAAAAAAAAAAAAAAAAAAAAAAACTTTCAATTATTATTAACAGTAATGACAGTAAGGGAAAGATAAAAGCTCCATGGGTTTCCTGTGTTGACAAAGCATCTGATTTGTTGTGTGAAACATAACTTGATGGCAATGCAGGTTACCTTCATGTTTCAGTACATCAACAGTGAGTAAGACAGGCAGAAGGGGATGAGTGGAATAAGAGAAACTGTATCAGATTTGGTCTGTACCCTACAAAGTCAGAATCTTCAGTGGTTGAAATAACATCAGTGCTTAGAGGGGAAAAAATAGAGGAACAGTTCAGCAGGGAACATCAGGACAAATGAATGGCAAGCACTCACTTGAGTCTTACTGAGGTTATGATGGCAGAAACTCACTGTGCATGTTCTCTGAGAGGTGAAAAGCTCTCAAACTAGATCTGTAGACAGCCAGCCTGTAAACACAGCTGTAGAATCCCTTTGGGACCACGGAAGATGTCACCCACCTGACTGTGCCTGGCATTTCCACATTCAGTACCTTAATGCACTGCCCAGGATTTTCAGACTGGCAGCCTGCAGGCAGGCTGCTTTCCAAAGAAGTCACACAAATGGAAAATGAACAGATCGTAGACCATGCTGTACTCACAGCCGCTCTTTCGGCTGCCTGTCATACGGCTGTGTAGACGCAGTCATTGAGTCTATACCTTATCTGAGAAGAAAGATTGGCAGATAGCCTGCTGGAGTCAAAGGAGGCTGAAACAGTCTAGCTATTTTGCCTTGTACTGAAGATGGAAATTGCCAAACTCCAGAGCCACTAGCCAGGACTAAAATAAAGGGGGAAAAAATGTACAAGAACAGATCACAGATGCAAGATGCTCAGGAAAGCTTAGAAATACTGAGGGAGTTGTTTTTCAAAGCAGGACAAGATGTGTTAGCTAGAAAGCCTGGTTTACAAACAGCACTTGTTAAGGAGGACCTCTGGGAAGATCAAAGCGTGTACTTGAAAATTTGCATTCTCTTCATAGGAAGCTGAGTTGTCAGATTAATCAAGTGTTAGAAAATGAAATGCCAATCACCTTGTACATTAAGATCTTTTGCATGTTCACAAAATGTTGTGATTCTCAAGTTTAAAACTATAGCTGCTTATTACTCTACTGAGGTGGGGAAGGCTCAGCATGGAAACAGGTAGCATAGTGAAACCAGCAGCAGCTCCAGGCTAGGCAGTTCCATACACACAGCAGCAATGCACAACACCCCACCTGTGGACAGGTCACCCCAAACTGCTACTCACCACCCTCATTTACCTCATAGGTAAACTATTCTTGCCTACCTTCAACAATGCTCATGAGGTCAACAATATTCATCAGAAAGCATGCAGACGGCTCAGCACATACATATATTGTGTGTATATATAATATATATATAAAATATATATGTATATATAATAGATATTTTTATATAATATAATTTATAAATATATAAAATAGAAAAGCAAATAGCAAATATAGGTAAAAAAAAATTAACAGTATTTGTTGTCTCAAGGTAAGAAAAGAGATCATGATAAAGATAAGGTACGAAAAAAAGTGATTCAGCTGGCCTTTATGTCTGTATCAATATCACTACCTCTACAGACCATTATCAATACTACCAAACATCAGAACACTTGTTCATGCAAATTTGCTTAGAGAGGACAGACATGGATTTTAACTTTCCTTCAGCTCCCCAAATCTTTAATTCCAGTTGTAAAGCCATATTACAGTAGGCATCTACATGAAACATGCACACACCTCACACAAAACCTGGCTCAACTTATTTTATGCTATTAGGGCTATTCAAAAAAAAATAATGCTAAGTAGACATTGCTATTCGTTTAATACTTAATAAAACAAATTAACCCTATCTCCCAATTGGAACACCCTGAATGATATAAACTGAGTCCTTAATAATGTATTCAATAATTTTCTTAAGGAAGTCCAAATATTTGTACAGCTGATTAAAAGAAGCCACATGAAGACCTTTTCAGTCTATTTGAATACCTAAAACATTTATCATACAGTAGCTAGCTTTTCTAAAGAGCACAGTATTTCAATGTCAGGAAACAGAAACAACAAAAAAAAAATCCAAATATAAAAAACTATTTTTCAGAACAGCTTAGTCTATGTATGTATTTTTAAAAGTAAACAATGCCCTTTTGGTGAGGGAGGTGGTTTTTTTGGTGGTGGTGGTGTTTTTTTTTTTCTTCTTCTTCTTCTTTTTAACCTACATATGAAAAGGAATTTTTCTTTGAAAGATCTAATAAAATCTCCTCTGGATTGTTTGAAAAAAGTCCTGTTCTGCAAAGGTGAGGCTGTAAGATACTTGGCTTGTCTAGTACAATGAACCATGGTAGCTAATTTCACATCCTGTCTTTTTCTTTTTCCTTTATTTCTGTTTCATAACAGACTATCTTTAATACTTAGCACAAGAGCAATTCTTTTTTCACTTTCTCCACATTCCAGAAAGGTCAGAATAAGAGACATTTTTTCGTGTCTGGATGAACAATACCTGCAATACAACACCCTGCTGCAGAATTTGGATATTTTTATCCCTCCACACAGAAAAATAGTCGTTTACTGTTATTATTATGCCATGCTTATAATCCTATTTTTAAACATGCAGAAAACTATACAACAGCTACTGTTTTCCCATTGTAGCACAAGATGTAGCTCAGGGTTACGATTTTTTACAGCTGCACAGAGAAACCAGTCCAGTTACTTTTTTAAAAAAAAAAGTTACCATACTCTTTAAAGAAAAAAATCACTTTTTTTTTAAATAGGGCTTTACAACAACTGCAGGTAGTTATATGCTTCCTCTATTCCCTTTTTCATGCAATTGTGTTTTCTTCTTCCTCAAACACACATGCTATTTCATTAATACTATTTTAAATCCCAGAGAACTCTTCCACAAGCACCGTTTACGTTCTGAACTGATCCTGGAAAAGGTTATGTGATGATCCTATTCTGCTCCTGCTGCATAAAGTTTTAACTGCTTTTTACACTCATTCTGTGCAAATAACCATAGTTAACTCTTCTCCACTTTGAGATTTTATCCAAATACAGCATAACTACTTTAGATGTGAAAGGCAGGTTCTCAAGATGAAAAAATGACTTTTAAAATGGAAACACAGGTATTAGTAATAATCCCATCCTTCATACATGGAACCAATTGCTCTATCTAAACTCAGAAGTAATCTCACTACCATCCATTCAAATATTTCTGTGCTTCAAGAAGTGCATTCACATAATATGACTTATATACATCCACACAGAGGAAAATGTAAAGCATTAAACAAAGCAAGATCTAGGAAAAAAATGAGAAAAATAACAGATTTTGAACTGATATCAGAAATATCTGGAGTAATCTATACATAATGCAGTGTAGTTGTGACTTTTGCAGCAAATGGCAGGAGGTGACGTGAATATGAGAAATGCATCATGCTGGAGGACTGGGCTGTAGTCCTCTGGTATCAGAGCTGTAGGTACAGTGGTAAGTGAGGAACAACGCTCTGCTAACACCTTTGCAATCATCCAGCAGATGCGCCAGAGAGCTATCAGAGCGCTACACTGAGCTAGACTGTCTCAAAGACACAGTAGCATCTCAAAGAGACTACTACTGTCCAGGGTTAATCAAGAACAAAAACTAGTGGCTCATGATCACTCAACAATCCTAGCAACACACAGTAACAGAACTTGGGTTTACCCAAGTGCCATTTCCTTCTCATTACATTTCAAAGCCACTACTAATAAGATACTCCTACTCTCTGGGTAGATATGTGGAACTTTTTCCTTGCTGAGAGGCAATGAATGAGCCTAAGCATGTTTATCACAGGGGAAGAAAAAAAAAAAAAAGAAAAAGACTAATACGGTATGACTGTGTACAATTTTTCCAGAGTTTTCCTTCTTAATGTTTTTTCTCCGCAACATGGCACAAGGTTCTGTGGAAGGTATGAACAATTCTTCCAGCTTTGGAAAGTTGCATAACAAACATGAAAATACATTTGACATTATTTCCACAATTTTCTTTCTCTGAAAATATCAGTGGGGTTCAGATCAGAAATTACAGAATGAATGTAGGGTAGCAGCATAGGGAAAGAATCACTATGAACAAATAAAGAAACATTTAAACTTCTAAAATGAAATTGCTTTTTACATCTAAGTTCCAGACAGTCAAAAGCAACCAGCAATTAGGAGGTAGAAGACTGACAGAGATACAGAGGTCAAGGTTAGATACTATTTCTTAAAACATGACTATCAGAACATTTTAAAGAAATTAGAAGGTTCCAGTGAAACAGGATTTTAATAAAATACATAGCATACATACATACACACAAGTTAAAACATGAGTAAGTCACAGAAGAGGATTAAGACAAGCTATATTCTGAAAAAGTCAATTATGACAATATCAGAAATCTGAAGTGAGGACAGAGGATGGTGGAAAAAGGAAATGAAGAACCATCAGAAAGGAAAAAAGCACAAATGCTTAAGGTAGAAGCTATGTTGTATATCAAGGCACTCAAAAAGGAAGAAAGCAATTCCTCATACATAATATAATAAAGGAGAAGAGCTAGTGCTACAAAGTGATTGCTAACACCTTTGGAAGGGAACAAAGAGAAGAATTAGGGAGCCCATATGTTGAAATCACTAGGTGACAGAATTTTATTTTACCATTCACCTACAGGAAACATGATTCTATCCCAATTACTTTTCTTTTTAGGCAATTAAAAGAGGAAAGAAAAGCCATCTTTCAATTCTAACCTCCTACCCACCCAGAAGAAAAAGTAAAATTTGGCAAAGTACATACACTTTCACAGTTAAAAATAAATTACAGCTTGACTCAATATGAAGCCTTCAAGGAAATTTGTAATTACTCTTTGTATTGAAACCGTAACATTTTCCAGCCTGAAGAACATTGCACCCTCAAACTTCTACACCTCTTCTACTGACTACAGTCTCATTACAGGTAGCTGTCTCATTACTCTGTATAAGTATTGTGAATGTAAAAGAAAACTTCCTGATTGTAGATCCAATCCTTTTGAGGTTTATATTATAGTCAGCATGCTAAGAACTAGTTTAAAGGCTTGCAAGAAGGCATACAGTCATAGTAGATACAGACCTACATATATATCCCAGGTAAATGTGTTTTTTTTAACTTGAATGTACAGTAACTGGCTGCCACAATCCAGCAGTTTCCTTTCCTCAATTCCCTTCTCCACACCAGTTATGATAGCTCTAAATAATCAAGGCAGAATCACCCCTTTTTAAAAAAAAAAAAAAAAAAAGTATTTGTGCTACTCACTACTTTGCACCAGTATTCTTCATTAAAAGCACATATGCTGTCACCAAGATCAGCCTTATTTCAAGTACAAAACTACTGAAGTGCTACTCATATCAACAAGCAAAGTAACTCCATCTGCCCCCATTTCAATTGCTTCTGAACTGATGTGAATTTAAATTGTGTTAATTAGTTTACCCTTAAGTGAAATTGAAATGATAGCATTAATCCTGCATTAATCTGTTTTTTGTTCAACTTGCAAAGACTTTGGAAACAGACGCTATATTATCCAGTCTCCAAGCCTGTTTTTGACCAGGCTACTGCTGCTACATGGCATGGTGCAGAGGATTGACCTGTTCAGTCAACCAACCATTCATTAATTCATACTAGTAAGCCATTTGACAACTTTTTTTTCCTTTAAGTGAATTTCATATACAAGTATCAATCAAAACATTTCTAAGAAAACAACATACACTACCAAAGACAAAAGTGGAGAACTCTGCTCACTAAGTGTGGAACCAGACATCCTGCAACTGATTTGCACAACATCAGGGGCAAAACCACAAATACATGTGATTTTTTTGTTGTTGTTGCTGCTGCTCTTGTTTTATTTGAAGGCTTCCAAAGCAGAAACAATGCTATTTAACTCAAATTAATGAATGCATTGGCTAGCCATCGGACATGTCAATGTTTAAACAAGCAAATAAAATATGAAAGGATTATCTTGACCAAATTAAAGAGTTGTGCTACAACACTGAAAGCCTTGCTATTAAATAAGTAAAGTTCATGCAATGCAAACCATGGTACAGTCTGCCTGGATTTGTCTTAATTGCACCAGGAATCCATAGGTTTTTACTAGACTCTTGAGAGGAAAATACTAGGTAGGCACCAAGGATGCATGTGAAGAAAGGGAATTTTGTACTTCTCAAGATGGATTTTATTGAAGATTTTTGAGAAGAGCTGAGTTAGCAGCTGCTTTTGTCAGACAAATTATGTTTAGAATAATTACAGTTTGCAGTTATGATTCCTGTGCATTTGTAAGCCAAAATAAATAGAGTGCAATCACACAAATAAAAGTCATACATAATTCTATAGATCATCATTTGAAGTTTTTCAACATATGTGGGATTGGGACCTACAATGACATTTTCTACAGCTCATGTTCACACAAAATTCCCCAAACATCTTCTAATGCTAAGGAAGTTCTACTGAACAAAAACATATTTATATTAATAACATGCTTAGGGTGGACTTCATAGAATTAATACCAGGTTATGAGTGCAGTGAGACTCCTATTATTACACTGGGGCTGTACAGATAAAAACTTCAGAGAAAAATTCAAATCAATAATTTAAAAAATGAAAACATTCAAAATATTAAGTATCTGGGAAGCTAAGTACAAAAAGAACTATGTTATTTCTTAGCAACATTCAGTTTAATTTCAGATGCCTTTCCTAAATTGAATTTTACATTTCTTAGTATGATTTCCTCTTCAGTTTAGTTCTTGGCAAAAGTTTTTAAATCACATGGCACTCATATATTTGAAAAAAATAACCAATTTGACTTTCGGACTATGACTTACATAGTTTTAATATGGAAATTGTTTATCTAATATATGTCAAAAATAAGCACCAGTATACAGACTTTGACTCAATTTCACACAAATATATTCTCCACTTGCATTAACGAGGTTAAAAACATGTGCTTCAAGTCCTTCTGCTTTTTTGACCTTGCAATGCATTCTGTTCTTGTCCATCTTATTTCCTTTGGTCTCCCTGTATTTGCCTTTAGCTGTTTTAAATGAGATAGTATCAGGAAGCTGAAGTAGACTCCTCCCAGCAATTTGCCCTGTCTGAAAAGACTGTAAAGTCACTTCTACTGTGAAGAAAAAAAAAAAAAAAAAAAAAAAAAAATCTTCCAGTTAATATTTGAGCAAATTCCGTTCTCTTTTCCTTCTTCCTGAACATGCTAAGTTACAACTAAGCATCTTCACTGTTACTGGAGAAATAATCAGCTCCTCTTTCCAATAACTTTCACAGCATATAACGTACACCTGTAGATGCTCAAGTATTTATTCTTCCTTTTGAAAAGTGTAACGTTCATTGAATAAAAGACCATTTTAAGGACAATACCTGTATTTGCATAACCTTCCCCGTACTTATGCACTGAAGCATTATTAAGCCATTATTCATTCTGTTTCTGCATATTTTGTTCCAGCTGGCCAGATCCTTAGTGCAGCACTGCCATTACCTCTGCTCAAGTCACTGAAAAAAAGCATTAATGATAAAAGCTTCCAGAGCAAAAAGCAAAGGCTATAAACAAGTCGGAGCACAGAGAAGGACGGAGTGTAAAAGTACATGCAGAACATAAATTTCTATGGTAAATATAAAACAACTAATCAGCTACCCATAATGGGACGAAGAAGGTTACCTGGTTTTCAATTTAAGTGCTTTTGGCATTTGTAAATTTGACTCTGTAACAAGTCTTATTTGGTTGGATCTTACCTGAAAGAAGATTTTAAAAGGTCATTCTGAAGGCTCTCATGAAAAAACAGTGCAAAACTTCAGTTATGGAAAAAAATGAATAGTAAGTAGTACCAGTGTAAATGAACTAGCATAACAAAAAGAAGATCACAAAAATAAAAATTAGTTTCCAGTATGAGCACAGCATATCACTTTGAATTCAAAGGATAGGTAGAATAAACCCTCTGACAAGAAATGGTTCTGTTTCATTTGCCAGCACAATGCTACATGGAAATGTCAACCACGGACACCAACTATCTACAGCAGAAATAAAAGGGGGGTTGTTCATTTCATAGTTTAGGGCTGTAACACAAAGCCATTCATCTTTTTAGCTGTAGAAGAAGTTTTCAAGTCTGCTTCTGAATTAATGCTTTGTAGCTCTTAGAGGTGCTAATTTCCATGCACTTTGTCTTGCTTCCCTAGTGGTGTTTTCACCACCTCATTTTCCCCACACAATAAGCACTTTACTCCCAGTCCAAGGACCTTTAACATTTAGAGAGTTAAGGAAAAAGACAACATTTATAGGTCCATTTTACAGGAAAAGTTAGCAAAGATGCCATCATTTGCCAGTAAGGACAGCGATTTTGGGGGAGCCGTGCTTGCAGCTTTAACTTTCACGTTAAATTTTCTGGCATTCTGGACAAAATCCAACCACTGCCACAAGTTCTGAAATTTTATGTAGGACATTACAGGTGTTATTTAACTGCCTGAGCAGTCCATCAAGAAGTTATCACAGACCTAGGGTGAGAAGCCAGATCTATCTCAATTGTAGTCTTCTGCCTTGATTTTTACAGAAAACTTAAAACAGAGGTGGCCAACAGATTTTTTTTTTTTTTCTCTTCATGTTTTCCGTAGTAAGTTCCAAAGGGTTGTCAGATCTTATCTTTACTTTTACTGTGAAATTGTGCTGCAGTTTGTCATGATAGCAGGACATCTGTAACACGAAGCAAGTACCTGGACTTTTTGTGCAGTGCCATCTATAATCTCTCTTTTTGTACTTCATTGAAGAAACTGCCAAAGATATTGTAAAAGGCACAATGTACATAGGGGGCAATAAATCTGTTGGATGCAGATAGTCAACGGCTGCAAGTCATAACATAAAGCTTTACTCTTAGCCTCCTACAGTTTTCATTATCAGTGAATGATTTCTATTAGTGTGCTATGATAGTATCATGTACAAACAGCTCAGCACTCTAGATTTGGTATAGCTGTCATAAAATGATAGCCATTTAGCTTCAAGGTAAAGCTGAAGTTTGAATATTCCTACTTTTCATCTTTGAAGCTTCATCACTTGAGAAGATAATTATCTAGTTTTGTGACCAATGACGTGTTCCCAACACACCAAGCTTTAATACCCATAGTACAAAGATCCTTTTCTGTGTCTTGAAAATTAGTGACTTAGATTGCTTGACAAACTCTTGGGAGTATATTGAATAGCCAAATGTGCAGATACAACCTAGAAGAACAATAGGAAAACTAGATGCTGTAGCCCTGACCAAGTTTTTCATAATGCCTTCCAAATAGCTTTTTCACAGTGCCTTTTATTTAACAGGCTAGAGATAGTATTACTATATAGTTCAATGCCTGCTTTTTAAACAAACAAGTCAAATCCTTGTTTGTATATGAAAACTTGAAGAAACTCCTTGCCAGTTACAGCAGAATAATATAAAGTGAAAACAGATGAGGCATAAAACCTTCCACCAGCTGACAAGTGATTTCTGCGCAACACTAAGTTCATTTAAGGTACTGTGGTTGATAAATACAGTAAAAGAAAAACATCTACAGTAAGATGGCAGGGAGATAAAGTGTTTGGTTTAGCCCTAGGTTAGAAGGGAAGTGCCTGTGCTACCATGACAAATTGAAAATATAAAAAGTTTTCCAATTGTATGCAATCAGCTTAGTGGAGATTACTCTTGAGATCTCATAAATTATGAGAACAGTTACATAGCCCTTTTGTGAAAAGAGGAGTGTCTGTGGAGGAAAGCCTACCTGAACATTAAACAGGAGAGAGTTTAGATTAAAATCTTGTGATGTTAATGCAAGTATTTTGGAAGAACAAGACAGAAAAGAGGCCTGATGAAGCAACTGAAAGATGATATGACTGGGGCATAACAGAGTTGTAGGAGAAACAAATATATATCAAGTGAGAAGAGAATCAAAATCCTAACTAATACAATCAATAATTCCCTAGGTCATACTCAGAGACTTGGAAGTGGCTAAGTCCACAGGCAGTCCACTGGCATACACAGTAAGCTTTCATGCCAAGCTCATAGGTCTGTGAAAATTCTGCTTACTTATAAGACTAGCAAAGAAGTCAGCTTTAGACTAACACTTATTTTCTACCATGTGGAGAGATGCAATTCAAAAGTCAAAGCCTTGAGCTGATGAAACATGCATAGACCCAACAGAAAAAAGAATGGTGGCACTATATATTTTTATATAAAGAGTATTTATTTGGAATTGTCTCATTTTTTAAAAAGCTTCTTAAAAGTAACTGAAAAGTAAATATGGCATATGGCCTGGACTACAGAATGAAAACAAACCATTGCTTTTTTGATTTTTGCCAAATGAAACTCATTTCCAAACAAACATAAACAATGGTTCAAACATCCAAACAACTTTTATGGAAATGTCAATCTCTCACTAAGTTATCCATCTGTTTACTGTGGTTGAAAATCTTTCAGCTAAGGTCCACAGCATTTCTTGTGATTTTTATTAGCCCTTGCATTTTTATCAGTATTTTACAATAAGGGAGGCAATAGTATAACATACCATGGATAACATGAAGCATATAGGTCTTCCAGACTGAAAAATCAAAAGGAAAAGGTATAAAAGTACAAGTACACTTCAAATTGTATTTATTTAGCCCTGATCAAAACAGGGGCAACTGCTTTTGCGAAAAGACAGGTGTGTCTTTATTAAAAGTTTCTTAGAGCTGCTTTTGTATTTCTATTAGCGTTCAAGGATACAAAAATCAACAACAGCCTGACTGCCTTCTGCAATAAAACTACAGCTGTGAATGAGTGCAGAGCTGTGGGTGGCATTTACCTAATTTCAGAAAGGCTTTTGATATCTCCCACAGTATCTCAGTATCTAAATTAGGACAACTATAGTCTGTTTGAGAGGACTGCCAGATGGGTGAAAAAATAGTCAATCAGGCTCAAAAGGTAGTGGTTATTCACAGCAACCCTGGAGGCTATTTGCAAGCAAAGCTCCCCAGGGGTGTATACTGGAAATTCTTCATTTTAATGTGTTTATTAATAATCTTTATCATTGAAGATGGAGAAGATTTGTCAAGATTGTGCACACCACTTTACAAGAGCACTTGAAGGTAGGGCATGCATAACAGTGAACTGCTGGGAGAGGACCTATAAACAGCCTTCTAGTACCTACAAGGAAGTTAGAGACAAGAATAACCAATACTGTTTATGGGGATGGAGGAGAGAGAGGCAGCAAATAGTTTTTCATCCTGAGAATAGCCAAGCTGTGGAATATGAGATTATGGCATCTGTCTTTGAAGGTTCTGAAGACTGGACTCAAAGACCCCCAAAAATGTGCTCTGAAGTCTGCATTGACCTTACTTTGATCAGAAACTTGAGTTAAGTAACCTAAAATGTTTTTCCAGAACAATTATTGCACAATGCCAAAAAAACAGAGTTCCACAATGGAAGAGAATTAGAAGCAGTAGAAAGAGGGAAGATGAGAGCTACTTTTTGATTTAGTTTAGTTTTGATCTGGCCAGAGGTAAATTCAGTATCAAGGTATTCAGAAGAACATCAAGCAGCAATCTCAACTTGCAAATTCTAGAATATTCACATAATCTGCCACCTGCACAGAATTCAGGGAAGACCATCAACTCCATTTTTTGGTTACTCCAAAGGAAAATATTTTATGAGGCTATTAGAAGCCCAAAAGTCACTTCCACCTTTTTCTATATGCCAAGAACAAAGCTTTGATGAAGAAACTAATGTTGCATATACAAGCAAGAACCTAAAGAAACAAGAAATCAAGTCTGCACATGTTAAGCCCCAGTCCATTGAAGGAATTATATACACATACTTCTCACTTTATAACCCCAATTTATGAACCAGATAAGGTCACCATACCATGTTTGGTTTTTTTTTTTTTTTCATTTTTTTTTTTAAATGGAATTGAGAACAGTTTGTTCATACATCTTCTACAACCTTTTCTTAGGTACTCTAAGAGCTCAATCTAGTTTGAAGGATAATAGTGACAGTTACCGTTCTAAGTGCCTCCTGCACCACAAACTGATAAAAGCAAAACTTCATCTCCCTGCAGCCATCTCCTTTATAAAAATAAGGCAATGTGTGCTGCTCAGGCAGTCCTATTTGGAAGATACATTTAAAATGTACACACATCCCACCTGTAGGCTTGTCCAAGATTTGTTTTACACATACAGATATGCACCCAACACTTACTTCACTATAAACTCAAATCTTTCTCCCTTCATACTCAGAGTACCACTGCTGAAATAGCCTTATTTTACCTTTCCCTGGTTAGACAAGTGATTTTTGTTTTAAACTCAACTGCTGTCCATGGTAAATTCAAGTCTAGCTTGTTAAAGCAGTCTTAAATTCTATAGCTACTGCTAAGATCCAGCTAAGGAGTGCATGAATCTGACTCATGTAGGAGGTATTTATGACAGCTTAATTCCTGTGCTCTGGATTCTACTGTCTGCAATTTATTCCCAGCTTAAATTTAATATACTGGTTGTAACATCTATACAGTCTGGTGTGGACAAGCCTTTGTCTCTCTTGAATAATCCCATTCTCCTAGCGCTTTATAATATCCTCCAAATCAATGTGTTATTTATCAACTATCTGTAAAGTCCCAAGAGATCTGAGGGCAGGATATTTTCAGAAAACACCTGTCCCTGGAATTCAACACTTCGAGAAAGGTACCCAAGATCCTTCCCAAATTATCTGGAAATATTAAAAAAAAAAAAAAAAAAAAAAAAAAAAAAAAAAAAAGCTTTACCACACAGACTTTCTTCAGCTACAAATATTGTAATGAATTTGTCATTCACAAAGGAATTACTTAAGCTTTGGGAAGGTGATAACTGGGCTCACAAGAACATCCACCGTAAAACATGCATAGAAAAAGCAAGATAGGAACTTAATGAGAACGATATATTAAATTGGAGTATTTCATGCAGACCTTTCCATGAAGCATCTATAACAACCTTAACAAAATAGTCTATCCTACACATTATACAACACAAATTATATATTGGTAACCATTTATTATCAGCAACAAAAATTGTACCCTACAGAACAGTAATGACATTTGAAAGTGTAGAGTATTGATTAGCAGTTGCTTTAAAAGTGAATCACCATTACAATGCAGCATCTACTCATGGTTGTATACCTTCACTGCCAAGATAATCTGCTTGGAGACCGGCTCTTTTAACCTTGAAATGTAAGCATTTTCCAATACAGGATGTAAAAACAATCAACCATAAATGCATTAAGTAAGGGAATTAACATTTGTTCCCTTTCGAGATCTGATACTTTGGATCTGATACTTTGGATACAGTTGGATTGTCCACTCGATTTCCATGTTATTGGAAGTGCAATGTATACAAACAGAAGCCATCTCCTATATCTGTTAGACTTCACCAAGATAACATATTTACTTTTAATAATATAACTAAGAGGGTCATGCTGTGCTTGCAAAACCCAGAAAGACAGAAAATACTGCAAAACAAAGAGTACTGATAGCAGAAGAGAATGAATTCACTATGGTTTAAAATAGTGCTTTCATTTTAGTTAAGAAGAAATATAAAACATGATGGTTGATATTCAGGCTGATTTAGACTATATTTTTAAAACATTATAAGCACCAAGAAAGTATTACTCCTGCCAAAATGTTCAAACAACAAAGTACACATCATTCAAGATGCAGTTCCAACTCACTGAAGGAAAAAAAAAAAAAAAAAAAAAAAAAAAAAAAAAAAAAAGCCTCCAATGCCTTCAGAGAAGGCAAGACTTCATCACAAGAAAGGAGAAAAAAAACACTTAGAAAGAAAAGAAAGTTACGTAGCACTATGATATTTTCTTCTACAAATCAATATGCTAACTGAACGTTGGTGTTAGACGTACCAAGTTTTCCCCAAAGTGCAGTTTTTACTCTCAGAAAAAGAAAATAAGATATTCATCCAAAAGAATCTACCTTTATGTCTTCACATAACAACATTAAATACACAGCAAAACACGCAAGGACTCAGAAATGGCTTTAGCATGGAGAATAGCTTTGTGATTTACATAGCCTGGAAGAAATGAAGTGGACAGGAGTTCAAGTCCTGCAAGTTGCAAAAGTCATTTGCATTAATCATCAGATTTTTAAAAAGTCACATGTGAATCTTAAAACATTTTAATAATTTATTTTAATTCAGTGAGAGGAGACATTTTACATGACCCAAAATTCAGGAGTTCAGAATTATAATGAATTAACTTCAAGTTTTAGTAAAGTTAATATGATTTACCTGCCTATTTTTTGTTTGCTTTGGTTTGTTTAAATCATAATCATGTGTACAGGGGCTTTTCTGGTAACTTTTTTTTTTTTTTTTTTGATAGGGAAAACATCATTTTTGTAGGATTAAATTTAATAGCTCAGCTGGCAAAAGTTTGAATTCACATCCAAAAAGGCAATCCATGTCTACAGTTTAAAGTGCATAGCTCAGTCCTGCTGACTTTTCCTTCAAAGAAGGCAGCAGTAGCTGCAGTGTCTTGAGCAAAGAAAAAACAGCCTAAGGAGACCAGAACCAACATAAGGATGAATAAAAGAAAAGCAATTAATGTCAGGATGATGGGACTAAACTTCTCTAAGAATTAAAGTCACTATTATACATTTTAAAACTAAAGATAGATGTACTGCATGAATCAGATATGCCAGCTGAATACTAACTGCTCTAAGTCACCCTTATATTAATTTTGTACTGACATTTTCAGAGTTGTAAGAAACAAGATACAGCACTAGTTGGTAAGACAAAATGTAGTTCTGAGCCTTTAAAATAGGCATGCTATACTGATCCAAAGATTTGCTTGTAGAAATACATTGGATTTGAGAACTCCTAATGCAACAGAGATTTTGTTTTGATGAGTGGGCATATGCAGACCTTAGACTGCTTGAAATTACGTAACACTGAAGACTCAGTTAAGCAACTTACATAATAAAAATCTACAACAGCTTTAAGAAAGATGGTTTTCAGCAAGAAACCTTATTGGCCAAACCAACAAATACAAGTTTATTTTCAGTTAAAAACTGTTCCTACATTAGTAATAAGATAGACTGTTCAAGACCAAATCAAGAATTCAGGGCTCAGAGTACGCTTTTTTTTTTGCCCCATATAATTTTGAGAAAGCACACTGCATAATCAGAGACTTAGACCTCATTGATATTAGAAAAGCCTTACTGCACAAACATTTTTTTAAACATTAAATGAAGGCAAGTTACCTGCACTTTCTACTTGCATTTTATTACTGTTATTTTGCAACAGCATAGAACTCAAAGCACAACGTTATCGTGTATATTAACATGAACATTAGCATTCCCCAAATCTACTCCCCCAAAATTCTAACTGTAGCAGCAAAGCAAATACATTCCTGGCACCTAAACCTTGCTTTTTATCCTATACTTAAAAACCCTGGCTTTTCCAGCAGGCTATACTAACATTCAAACTAAACATAACTGGTGTTTAAAAGAAGTTTAAAGATGCGTTATGATTTAAATAAGGTGGATGTCTCTTCAAAGTATAAGGAAAAAAATGTTCTGTTGTATAAGGAAAAAAATGTTCTGTTGTATAAGGAAAAAAATGTTCTGTTGTATAAGGAAAAAAATGTTCTGTTGTATAAGGAAAAAAATGTTCTGTTGTACTGTACTACATGTAACCTAAGAGACAATTAAAATTGGAATCAATTCCTAGGCCCCAGCAGTATTTGCTAGGTAGGTGAAAAGCATGCATGTCTCTACAGCACCAAGCAGCTTCTTGTGTAATGCCAAATCTACGTGACAACTGTAAAACCTCCATAAATCAAATAGCTGAGGAATAATATTGTCCTATTTTCTTCTGTTTGGTATTTTGAACACTGAATGGCCTCCCTCCTCTTTGGAAATACGTAACAGAATTGAAATGCAACATTTTGAAGTGCTAATTGGCTTTAATCTCATCTTCGCTTAAGTCATTTACTGAGCTATCATTTTCTGAAGTATTTACAGCATCTGTATTTCACCTAAAGCTAATTCCAGGAAAAATAATATATCCCACATACTGTTAGACGGTGTAACATACTTAGATATTATAATAATATGTTAAAATGATAAAATATTCAGTTAAGATAAACAGTGTTGCTTTTTTTTAAAAAAAAAAAAAATGAATCGTGATGAAAATATCCTTATATATCTTTTCAAAACTCAAGAGGACAGCATTTCTGGTTACTCATTTGATATTCACAGCACAGCAATATATAGGAATTGCAATAAGTATATCAATATTCACAGCTACAACCTGGCAGAGTTCTGTTTGAGTACCTCACATAACTTCATTTGTTTAATGAATTTTCAAGATGTGTAAAATAAATTTTATTGCGTAAAGTCTTTCAATAGTAGAGCGTGTTAACAATGCCTGGATTTTAAACACATTCCTTTGAAAGTAGTGATCCTTATATATGTTAACAGAATTAATCAAGTAACCTGTACATTAATTTTTCATTTAGTAAGCCTTTAAACTAAATGGCACTACAAAGCAGTTGGTAATTGAGAAATCTATAATACCCAGATACATAATTATAAATATGTTTAATAATTTCATTTATTAACAATGCTTAATTCATAATTAGAAAGGGGATTCATCCAGAAACATTAGAAGTCACACTGCTTCTAGAAGTGGAATCCTGACTTTAAAGAGACATTGACTCTAATCATGGAGCTCACAGTACATACCAAATGGATTCTTGGTGCCTGGCTAGTAAGGAGGAGGAAAAGAAAAAAAAAAAAAAAAAAAAAAACACCACACTTGTATTTAAAGCACTACTGTGTAATCACTACGATTAATTGTTACGATAACTTCTGCCACTGATTTCTTATGTTGAAAATACTCGTAAATCTTGAAGTTCACTATGTTTTTATTCATACAAGCTTACAACAGAAATATGCTTAACAACAATACAAGAAGATACACGCCAAAGTCATCTGTCATCGAGGCTCATTTGCCATGACCAACAGGAAGAAATAGCAAGCTTAAAAGGACAGAGAGATGCAGAATTTTAAATAAGAATGAAAAGCACCAGAGGTTTCCTCAAAGTACTCTAACCAGAAGGGAAGAAAAAAATAGAGGATATGATAATGGAACATATAGGCTCTAAATACCTGTCAAATCTGCATTTTGTCTTTTCCATTTCATTCTATAATGAAATGCCATAACAAAAGCAAGAATCAAAAGCAAAATAGCTTGGAATGGGCATACACTATCCACCTTCAAAAACAGGAGCACAGATTTGTCAGTGAAGTAGAAAGGATGCTAATGAAAAAGGTAAAATGAATAGCTTCCAATTACCTACAATTATAACAACCCATAGCAAGAAATTTTCCTACTACAGAGGGAAGAGTACAGCTGTCTTCCTTTCTGTAACATATCTATTATGAGGAAGAGGAGAATAATGAAGGACCTTACTGAATCTTTGTGGATTTTAGCACCATTGCCAAACACAGCATATTACATATTTTTCTGGTAGATAAAATTTTTAAAGCTATTTTAGTGCAAAAAAGGCTGCATAGAGAGCAGTTACAAAGTTAAATAAATCTACCTGTTTGTTAGGGCCCCCCAAAAATTAAAGCCTTTTGATAATACTTGATTAGATACTAATTGAAATGGAAAGGTCCATCTGCTTCATGCATGTCAAGAGTTCACACAACAATGTGATGAGAGTACACAAAGGATGTGAACTAAAAGCATAACAAATACTGAATGTCTTGACTTTCAGATTAAAATAAAAGTTGGCTAAATATACTAAACACAAGCTATTTAATGGTTTTGAAATGTATTCAAAGACCTCAAATGTATTTTTTCTTAACAGCTGTGTATTCCAGCTTAGTGAAGTTCAGGTTTTGCAATCCTGGATATACAACACTGAAAAGACAGATATGACTATGGAACTCGCACATTTAAGTATTAAGTTAGGTGCTTCATTTTACATGGAGAGCATAAGCCTTTTATTTGAACTGTTACATATACTGGCCATAACATAATTTAACAAGTATACAAAAGCCTTTCAAAATCAGTGCTACAAGGTGAAGCTATTTCCTTCAAACAGACAATTTAACGTGTTACTCAGAACTCAAATATCACATCTAAAAGCAGCAGAAATTTAACATATGGGTTGCATGAGTGGACTACAGTCACAGATTGTCTCATTGTTTTTCCATTTCCATATCACATATTAAACACTGCAAAATCACAGTCTTAAAGTTTTTAATATATTTTAGTCTTTCATGATGCCTTTTCCAGCACCACTATAAAAATAAACTACCTACAACACAGAACTGCAGTATAGGTTGCATATTTAAATTGAGGACTGTATCTAGTCCAATATCTACGTCATATTCAAATCCCCTCTCATTACCCCCCTGGCCCACTTACACAGACTTATACCAATTTCTCAAGTTTTTGCAATACTTCACTAGCTTATTACCCAGCTGTGCAGCTGAGCAAGGAGATAACCACATTCATTCCTTTTATCCATAATGATGTAATACATCCCAGCATCGGGTTGAGATGATTGGGGAATAATGGGATTGTAAAAACTGCAGAGATGACAAACAGTGCAGCCTTCTTTTCCTGACACAGTCAATTGCATAAATACAGCACAGGGTGAAAATAATAAAATATGTCCTAATTCTGCTCCTTGATTGAAGTTACCAGTTTTCATAAGGAGCAGTTGTTCCTACACAAAAATATTGTCATCACAATGCAGCAACTAGATGAAATACCCGCAATCTAGCCTTCAACTTTGACTTCAATAAATAAACATTGGAGTTTACTTTATAATAATAACAAAAAGAAATCATCCTCCCAAAATACAACTCATTATAATCAAGGAGCCTCCAGATAGTGCAGTGAAATGCAAAGAGTCATCAGGGACTAGCATGCAATACAAAAATAGATCTTGGACCAAGGGATGCACTGCTCTGCTTTCCTATGGAGGAAAAAAAAATAAAAATAAAAAATAAAATAAAAAAAAAATCTACCTCCATTTTCTCCTTAAAATC
Source organism: Heteronetta atricapilla (assembly GCA_011075105.1). Taxonomy (NCBI): domain Eukaryota; kingdom Metazoa; phylum Chordata; class Aves; order Anseriformes; family Anatidae; genus Heteronetta; species Heteronetta atricapilla. The sequence continues at coordinate 1,656,926 of CM021742.1, forward strand.
CTTACTTATTACAATTAAAGAGATCCTTACCTTCTGCAGGAGCTGGGAACCTGAGTACTTGGCTGCAATAGATTTGATCTCCCCACCAAATGCTGAGGCCCAGAGCTTTACACTGTGAGGGGAAAAAAAAAAAACGAGACAGGAAGAAATGTAATACACATGTCATAGCAAGCAACACAGACTGTAGCAGCTTCAGCTGCACTCATAAGGATTCAAGCAATTTTGCATTAAAGAGCTCAAAGGAACCTAGGCACAGCAAAGATTAGCAGAGCTGTTCAAGTACAAGCACACGGCAGATGCTTTGCCAAGGTAAGGCCTGTGATACGGAACCACCTGCACTTTTAAAAATTAAACAATCAACTTATACAAAGACATGCTTTTGTACAATATAATCTATGCCTTCAGAAAGAGGAGCAGGTAGAACAGCAGAACAGTTCTGAATGATAACTTCTCGCATGAGTTAAGATAATATCAACTATGCTAAATAGAAGCGTTTAAGGTAAGACTCCACAGCCATGTATTCCACAAACACATGCACTAGAATAAAATTTAAGTACTGCCACGCGTGTTAAAGACTATGATTTCAGAAACAGCTGACAGAGAAGCAAAGGTGCCTTGAACAGTCAAATACCTGCAATAAATAAATAAAAATAAAATAAGAACTTGAGTAGGCAAGTTCTCATTCTTGACCACGGTCCTGAGAGAAATAGCATGCAAAGACTTACACAGACAAGGGGATCTGCTGCTCCGATCCAACCACATCCACTAAGGCTGTGTTAAAAGCAGTCCAGAAGATAAAGACAAGACCCCAAAAAGCCCGAAGAAGATTCAAGTTCCCTAGCATTGTGTCTCCCTACGCCTGAAAAAATGTGGGGAAATTCAAGTGAATCTGAACGTAGCAGCTGTGGGGTTTTGCTTCTAAAGCCTCTTCTCCCACCCTTGCCCCCCTCCACTAGGGCGCCACTGGAAGAAGTCACAGCTCCATCCTCATCCTTCCCAAGAATGACCCTCTCTGTATAATGGAAGGAGAGGACCAGAAGCGAAGCTCTAATGACTTGAAAACTATTGTGTCCCTGGTAACAGCAAAGCGTTCTCCGGCACTACTGCAGCCACTTGCACGTAGTTCTTTACAACTCCGCAGTCAGCAGCGTGCCGGAGTTACTTCAGCGACCTGCTACTGTTCCAAAGTGCCCTCAGCAGCAAGCGAGCAGCCTCTCGATTCCAGCCGGGGGCGGCTGTCTTTTCGCGGGTCCCGCTCACTTGGCGGCAGGGCAGGCTGCCTAGAGGTCTCCTCTCCCTCGCCGGCAGCCCGCAGCCTCCAGCCCGGCCAGAGCGAGCCCAGGCATTGGGCCGGCGGTGCGGGAGCAGCAGCCTTTTAACGGGATGGCGCCGAGGCAGAGACAGACACGGGAGGAGCCGCCCCGGCGGGAGGGTGACTCCGCACGGCGGCAGCGGACCGAGGATGCTGCCGGGAGCCGGCCCCTGCGGGACGGAGCGCTGCACATCGCCGGGGGGGGAGGGGGCTGCGGAGCCCGAGGCGGCCCCGCCGAGCCCGGCCCCTGTGTCCCGGAGCCCGGCCCCGGCTCCCTCCCCGCTCGCCCAGGGCAGGGGGCGAGCCGCGGCTCGGCGAAGGAAAAGAAAGAAATGCAGCAGAAGTGAATCGGTGCGGGCTAAGCGGCGGGAGCCTAGGAACGGGGGAGCGATCTGCGCTCGCCAGAGCCCCTTGCCGGAGACAAGAGCGGCTTCCGAGCTCCGCCACGGCGAGGGCAGCGTGGGGAGCCGGAGGGATTGGTCCAGGTATTTGGGTTGTTAGTGCGATTGGGAGCCTTCCCTCCCTCCCTCCTTTTTGCTTTTCTTTCTCGCCTTCTGCTCCCTTCTCACCTTCTCCAAAGGCACAGACTTAAAAATAGCGGTTGAACTTTAATGGAAATAAGCGTGGCAAGACCTGGGGATGAGCTGAGCCCGGGCTGAGTCATTCTTGCATCACACGGTGCTGCTCCGCAGCCGCTCTCGGGGGCTTGTTTTTTCCCTCTCGGGCTAGAATTAAAACCCCCAGAACATTCACCTTGCCTTTGTGTACTGTACTTGTTTAACAGTTCCTGTCTTGAAGCTAGATATGCAATACATGTATTTTTTTTTTTCCCCCACATTACCATTTCTAAGAGCACCAAACAGTTTGCTTTAAGATACCAAAAATCTCTGATTAACACCTGGCTGATGAAATCTTTCTGCTTCCCCAAATAGAGATGAAAGTTTAAAGTCAGGAAGACGGGCTTAGATAAACCGTACAGAACAAGAGCGTTATAGTACACCGCAGCTCTCACCACACACCAGCCATCGCCCAGGGATAGCCAATATATATTCCTGCCCATGCCACCGCCTTCATTTGAAGGCAATGAAGGAATCTGTGAGAAGGGATGCTGGTGCTGTTTTGTGCGCTATTTAACTGCTCAAAACTGTGCTGTTACTGTGGATTTTCTAAACAGTGTTTTAAATATACTGCCATGTCACCAGGTGTTCAGCCTACCTACAGGCAGAAATATAAAAATGCACATGGCTGACTAACCATATATAATGAATTACATGCTCCTTTGAACGTATTACATAAACACTACTACTTTCAGAACTTGGAAGGAAATAGGAACTGAGGTGTACTGCCTCACTTATCATGCTGGGTTTTTTTTAAGCTTTTTTTTTAAAAAAAAAAAAAATCAAAACCACACCAGGGTAGAGAATTGTAATACTAACTTGTAGGACTCAAGTTTCATTTTTACATTAACACAGATCTTCACCTGTCTCAGTTAAGTCACACAGTTCACTGATGACAAGTAGCAGCTAGCTTCATTCTTCGAAGAATTATCAGAAGCCCTGGAAACTTTCTGGAGGCACATACAACATGTCTATGTTCAAGAGCCCAAGAAATGTAACATACATTAAAACCACCACTAATTACTATGAAAAGATGACAGTCACTTGTCCAACCTTGACTATTTATTAGACACTTACTGTCATACCAGATTCATATTTTATACTTTTTCATATATAATCTGTCAGTTACAATCATTAGTATAAAAATCTTATTTCTACTATCATTAGTCTCAGAAAAAAAAAAAAAAAAAAAAAAATCGACTGATACTCCCAGCACAAGACCAGTAACCACCTTTGGCTTTAACAGAACTCTGCATGCCTCATCCTATAGCGTGCTCTCTGCATCTTGCATTAACACACACCGATAGGTTCATGAAGTTATTTGGTTCTTTTCAATAGGGCTTTCTGCTCACTGACTGTGCTGTAGCAGTGGTTTAACACGTGCACATATAAGCTTCTAGAAGTGGCAAGTTTCCTGTCACAGGAGAAGAGGGCTGGCATCATGTCCTGGCCCAACTACCACTGGCTATGCCCGGAACACAGATCGCTGCAGGCAAGACATCAGGTCCAAAACCAATGTTACAGTTTCCACCACCACCACATTGTCCTCATGAGGCGGATGCAGAAACTTTTCCTAAAGTGGGCTTGCATGAGGACAAAGGAAAATAAATAGTAAAGTGCTAAGTTTGGCCAAAAGGTTTGAATCCTTTATAATGGGGAGATAGTAGTGTGCATCGTTATTAATGCACAGCCTTGTGATGTTCTAGAACAAAGTCAGAAAAAAACTAAGTTTCAGAGAAGCAAAATAATTACGTTAGATTTTGGAAGTAATGTAGCATTTCTATCACGCACTTACGCTTTTATAGATCAAGACTCTTCCAGATTCAGCTGTTAAGTGCTGGTCCCACTAGAAAAACGTGCATATGGATAGCCGATCAGAGAAGTGATGCTCTTAAAACTGTAGTGGCAGCTCAGCACTAAGTGCAGAAAAGTTATTTACATGACAGTGGCCTCAGAAGCAGAGCCCCTCGTACAAGTGTACTAACTTGGATCCTCCCCCAGCCCGTTTTTAAAATACAAAATATCACCTGCTCTGTCTGATGATCAAGTATAATGGCACATTTTATTATCTCAGAAAATGAAATAATCCACTTCCTCTATGAAAGCAGAAATTCAGACACACAAATTAGCAACTAAGTGTTGCAATAGAAAGTCACAGGCGTAGTCAGAAAGCTGATGAATCTCCAGAGCTTTTGCAGTGAGCCACATTCAGAAAAACAACCAAGGGACTGAAAAAAAGAAAGGGGGGGGGGAAGACAGGTCAAGTGCAAAGGGTAACATGAGATTTAACACAAAGGCTGAGGCAGGAAACAGATGAAGGGAAAGCCCAACAGATAGACAGAGTAACTTCACCTGACAATTCCCATTGTTTTCCTCTGTCTACCTATATTTAAACTGAGAGAAGGGTGCATGAATAGGGTCATATTTGCACTGGTGTACTTTGAGGTCTTTGATTAGACACATATCAAGCCCTAATAAAAAAATAATGGAGAGACTTAAGAGGGGTAGAACATATGGTGCATGGGAGAAGAGTAGGAGGAAATGATATAATTAACACAAATGTTTATTGTATTTTTTTCTGATGCTTCTTATCTATAATCATTTAATTTAAAGAGAAAAATAACTGCAGAGGGTGAAAGTGCTAAAAGCCCTGCTGAAGATGCAAGTGACTTCCACAAAAAGTTTATTAATAAAGGTGGAGAGGAGGGAATGTCTCACTTTAGCTATATTCCACATATCAGAAAATTCAGATACTGCAAAAATAGGTAAGTCTTAGCTACACTGCACATTGTGGTGTTATTAATTGCTTTGTACTGTATTACTCAGTGGTTCTAAGCACAAAGCTTTAAATCTTCAACTGTGTTCCCCACGGTGCCTTTTGTTTGGACTAAGAGATGAAGATGTTCCCCCCCACACATACATCTTTAAACTGTTTTCCCAAAATGATGACCCTTTGAACAGAGGAAGTGGAAAGTACAAGGGGGAAAAGAGGAGGAAATGAAATATTAAGTTAATTGTATGAGGGAGCTATATGCCCTATACTGAAAAATTTTCCAGCCTTTAACCTGCATGCCACTTTTCCCTTATTTCTTTAAGTATGTTTTATATAGACACAAATGGAAAATGAAGACAGAGGTAGAGGGATAACAAATGACATTTCAGCTTCACAAAGCACTTTGAGATTGTCAGATAAAAGGCAAAACCTGAATGCTCAAGATTTATTTAGAAACAACCCAATAGTAGAAGGATTCAGTGTTTGCATGCAGTGAGAATAACGGGTTTCCTTGTTTCAAGTGAGCTGTACATCAGAGAGTAAGAGGCTGCATTAGACCTATTCTGTAGAGACAACATATGTACATGTATTCTTTGAATTTTATGAAGGTCCCATGTGTATAAATCTAAGTGTTTCATTAGTCAATAAGGAGGCATTCCCATACCATTTCCAAGCCACTTACAACAAAGATTGAGGTTAAGTAACATTACTCATTGGATTAAATTATCACAATTCCACATAATGCACATGAGCTAGCAATTTATGAAAATAATAATGCTACGAAATTTCTAAGCCACATCAGTATTTTGTAAGCAAGTTTGTTGTGTCATCATCTGGTTTGCATATACTGTTTAGGTCCAATATTTCAGTTCACAAGAATATTAATGATATATGCAACCTATGTTTACAGATACAATCTGTTACATGAGAATAAATGCAGACTTGAAAAATGCTAATACATACAGTTAATAAGTAGCATTTTAGGCTACTGCCATGTTATCTTCAGCACACTTCGACACCAAATAAACCTCACAGTTTGCCACAAACCCTCAGGGAATTCATGGTTAATTTAGCTTCTACAAAGCCTATGTTCAGCTGGCCTCAGCATCTCCACAAGGAGTTAAAATGTAAAAGAGCAAAGCATTATCACATCCCAGCCTGAGAGCTCACACTGCATGGCAAGCTAGAATGCTTTAAGCTAATGATGTTTATAGCTAACCAAATCCAATTTCAGCAGTCCACTGTAGCTCTAGTCTGTTCATGCCATTTTACATAAGCTTTGTTTATTTTGAAATTTCTACTATTAAGACAAAATGTACATTTGGTTTCTTTTGAGTGTCAAGCTAGGAAATGAACTCCTCACTAAGCAAATAAATTACCATTTTACTCCCAAGGCTAGTGCTAGGTTGTAAACGTTAATGCTTTCAATGCATTCAAAATACTTCAAGACTGAAGACAGGACCTAAAAATGAGAAACTATAATTGAGGGCTCTAACATAATGGAGAACATATAACACTATGGAAACAAAAAAAATGAGCATTTTTTCCTCAGACAATATAAATGAAGCCTAAAGGCCACAACATATTTGAGTGCTAATTACTATTGTGTATACACTAGAATGAAGCCCCCAGTCAGATCTACAATGGTTTGTCAAAGTTCATCTAAACCTTGCAAATTCCTCTGACAAGAGTCCCGAGGATTGACTTTAAACCCAAAACCCAGACTTCAAAAAGGTACAGAAGAGCATTGCTCTTACTTAAGATCTTTGCAGTAGTAGGGACACAGACATTGGATGCCAAAAATGATGTATTTAAGCATGGAGATGACTCATTAGAAACCTGCCCAGAACCAAAAGGAAGTAGTACTGAGAAGACTCTCAAGGAGAGCTCCTTTTGCATCGATTGCTGAAGTCTCATCTGTTGACCTGTTGTGTCTTCAAGGAGGTTAAGTCTCCAACCATACAAATTAATGCACCCTGCAAGCTTTAGAGTAATATTTTCAAAATATTGCCTTTACTACGAAGTTGAAAGCAGCATGGGTTTTGATCCACAAGACAGCGCTATGTCAAGTAATTACATAGAGCCATTAGGCACTTCAGAAGCCTATAACTCTGTCACTGGTTAATTCCTGCTTCACAGCCATGAATTTTGAGGTGGAAATACAACTTTTCTGAAGTCTTTAATATCAGATCAAGGAACTGGCAGTTCAGTCAACACAACACCAGTTGTGAGATGTTAGTGAAAATGAGTTCTGTGTAATTCTAGGTGAATCTGTGATATATTTCTGCTCTGTCATTCTTGTGAGTCTTATTTATTTATCACAAGAATTGATCCTGAAAAATCATACTTCTCTTAAAATACTATTGGAAATAGCATGCATGTAAAAGCAAGCATATGATTATTAATTCCATTTGCTTGTTACAAAAAAGAAAGAAATCCATCAACATACAAAAAATCCTGAAGAGCAAGGATATAGGACTGTCTTAAATACCTGATCACAGTTGCAGAGTAAGACCTCCAAAGATTATCAAATGGCAAACAAGTTCCAATTAGACTAAAATAATATTGGGAAATGGTAAACATATTTAACTATTTGAAGTTTAAAATTAATTTATTTAACTTTGAATAAGAGAAGTTAGGTAATTCATTAGTTGTACTCAGGTCACAACAGCAACCTGGTAAAGCCTACCTAAGACTTACTGAATCAAACTTCCCTTCTTCAGTGGTTACTGTTACTTTGGGTAAGAACCAAATTTAAGATGTTTTGTTTTTTTTATTATTATTATTATTTCCCCACCAACACAAGCTGCTTGTTCTAGCAAGCATTAGTTGAAACCTTCCTCCCTATAAGCTGATGAAACAGATCTTGTATTAGGATTGTACTCCTCCAATACCCAGAATCAGTGGAAATGCTGGAGTTGAGCATAATGAATGTCTCTGGCACCGCAAAGAACAACACCCTATCACAGAAAAACCTACAGGATTGTCTCTCACATTGGGATTTCAAATTGACTTGTGTCTAGTGGTCCAGTTCTGTTAATCTAGCTTGACACCGCATACCCTGGGATGCTCAGGCTTCATTTGCTAAAAGCAGTGGGTTAGTTTAAAAATGAATTAAAGTAGGTGTATGTTTAAAAGATGTAAAGTAAAAGCAAAACTAATGGCCATAAATATACTAATAAGGAAAAACATTTGCCAGAGCATGCATTTCTATTTCACAGGCCGTTAACACATCATGTCACTAACACTGCCAGAAAGACACTCAGGCCACATTCATTACTTTGTAATGTCTCTCTCTATTTTAAACAACAAAACTAAAAATTCAGGCCATAATATAGCCATCCTTCCTACGACTGCACAAGGAACAACTGCCATTTTACACTATGATTCTACTCAAAAGCAACCAATACTAGGTAGGCAATAGCAAGTATACAAGAAACAAAAGTCTTGAGACAAACTTTTCTAAACATTACAAGCAACAGTCCACCTCAGTGCTCTGGGTTGCTTTTTTCCTCACTCTCATCAAGAAAATACTTACACTTAATCTTTAATTTATTATAAATTTGGGGACTAAAATAAAGAATTTGATACATTTGATCAAAGAGGTTATGCTTTATAATGAACTACAGAAGACCAGCGACACCACCCTTTGGTTAAGGTGATATTTTGTTAATCAGTAACGTATGCCATTTATCAAGGACTTCACCCCACCCCCCCCCCCCCCCCCAAAGGGGGGGGAAAGTGCGGGGAAGAGGCCTTACACCTCCCAGACACCACTAGAAATAACCCTCCCCATATTCATTGAGGATGGGCTTAACTCTCTCCAAAACTGTATTTTTGGAATTAGATCTGAAGGCTGCTAGAAGAAAGTGAAAGGACATCTTGTCAGTGTTTCACAGGAAAGCTTGAGATAAAGCTCAGAGCTCCTCCTGAACATTATGCAGTCTGGTACACAGTTTGACCTCTGAGAAGAAAGACTCCCTATTTTTCCTCCAATGTTTATTCCCCCCTCCCCACCACCATCATTTTATTCCTCTACAAACCCCACTACACTGTGGGTTTGTAGAGAAATATTTTTATCTATTTTTAGTTGTCAGTTTTCTCTATTGCCAAGTAACAGAATGGAATTCCTTTTTTCCCTCACAAAACGATCTAAAATTCCCTGAACAGTTTTCTGACTTCTTTCATGCCTAGATTCAATACTCACAGCCTCCTCTAAAGATTTAGCACAGGCCATGTCATCCTACATTACCTTCCAACTTACACAGACTGCTGCCCAGTCTTACTGCTGGAGAACAGAAAGCACTGAAATCACAACCTCTGGTCACTTCTGTCATTACCAAATCCAACCTACAGCAGCTACCCAGCCTCCAGAACAGGGGGCGTCAGAAATTCATGCAGAGCCATCCATATCAGATGCACTATGCACATTTGATGCTTGCCTAGTAATCAAGCGCCAAAGCCACCAGCTCAGTACCTATTATCATCCACTACTGATTGAGACCACTAACCCACTCAGTGCATTGCTAATTCGCTTTGGTTTTATTTCTCACCAGGGAACCTCCACCCAAGGTGTCATCTACTTACTGTTTAAAATTCCCCTCCCAGGCAGCTGTTCCAGGAAACTCCCTACTTTCTTTCAAGCTATAAGATCTGAAGTCAGTTTATTTTTAAAGGAAAAGAATAATTATCACTGCAAGACTTCAACAGGAGTTCTTTTTCGTTAACAGCTTTGTGGTAGTACTCGCATAACAGAGTATGTCTGCATTCTGAGACACTACATCTACATATTTTCATGTAATATGTTAACTGGTACACATACTTCAATGCTTTTACATAATAGATACTTTTGTAATCACTGTAGTGATTTGACTTACTGCTTTCTAGGTTCAGAAAAAAGAAATCCTAGGAGGAGATTAAAAAACACAGACATCCATGTTCCATACAAATCTATGTAATACTTGAATATTAAAAGTTAGAATTCTTGCCGATACATTTTATCGGGATGCTGCACCATGGCACAAGATTGGAAATTCATTGCCTACAAGTGAGAGAATAGCACTAAACAACTCAGTCCTGACGAAGGGACTCTTGAGACAGCTTCCCCCATTTGAACTGTGCGCCCCTCACACAACAGCAGGTAATGGCTGGCATTACTAGCTCTCCTATTCTTGTCCTTACTCTGCTAAATGAGCAAATCAAAGTTTTAAGAAAAAAAGAGACAACTGTACACAAGCATACACACACAACTGAGATTGAAGGAGACTGGGGAGGGATAAAGTTGCAACTAAGTACTTTTTCTGAATCCTTTAGGCCAAGCTATTCACATCAGTAAAGGCACAACTGGAAAATCTATGGTATTACACTTATTACAAAGCTAGTGGATCTACTCCCATCTCTGTTGGTTAAGTAAGCTAATTAACCATAGGCAAAGAAAAGCAGCCAACACTGCTGAGAAGCTGCAGAGCTCTGAAGAGACAAGATCTCCAAATCCAGGCAAACGAAAGGCTACTACCTGTTTCCTGAGACAATGCTAGAGGTTATTCCAGGTATAATCAGCACATGTCCAGCCTTTAACCTACTGATGCATACAGTCAAGACAACCCTTTAACAAAGCTGAACATCTCTTTCATACTATCCCAGGGAACATCTGCTAACATGGCTCTGTTGTCAGAGAAAAGCAGACACTCCACAACAGCATACACTTCAAGCAGCATTTCTTAGAGCAGCAGCTACAGCTTCAAGAAAAGTGTAAGACCAGGGAATTGCAATAGCTGAAGACAACATATGTCATCTTTCTGGGCATTTTGCCTTTGCTGAATTACAAAGAGAACCAGAGTTTTACATTTTTGAAAACTGTAGATGAAGCAATGAGGGATTTATCTATGAAAAAAGGAAGTGTCCTAACTGACCTTATTTATTACAATTGGTACAAGCACCACCCAGCATCCTGCCACCCCCACCGAGACTGAAATACAGTAGTGCGTGCACACACACTCTTTCAGAATACAAATTGCCAATGGGGACAAGTAATAATCTCAAGGCTTGCATCATTTCACAGCCGAGTTGTTTGAAGACAGGCTAGCCATTACATAAAGCAGCTGTGTTATTTGGCTTTTCCTTTTTTTCAATTATAGACTTGAGCTGTTTTTTCTAAGTCAGTTTAAACTATTTTTCTCATTACAGATTTTTTGTTCAATAGGCAAGGAACTTAGCTATAGCAAAACAGAAAGGCTTCTGTTCTCTATATGCCAATATTCTAGAAACAGTAGTAGATGTGAAGCCTCTTAGGGTTTTCTAAATACATTATAGTGTTGGCTGGATTTCTCTAGTACACAACAGAAAGATCCATCTCAGAAAATGTGTGTGACCTCTCCTTTCACAGAGCTGACCAACTGCAGCATTCTTTGTGCATCTTTGTGTTTCCAGACAGCATAAGGAGCAAAAACAATTTCCTATTTGAAAAATAGCGGAATCCAACAGTAATGCCAAAGTAAACTTTCACAGATTTAGTTTTTATTGCCAAGAATCAAAGGGTGTGCTACTACATTATGAAAGCAAGAAAAGTTTTACAGAAACACTGCAATCTGAGGTGGAAGTGAAGCCAGGTGAGGACTAGTGTTTTGTGCATGCGTGGTTTTGTTTGTTTACTTTATTTAGCTGTTTGGATTTTCATTTGTCTTTTTTTTCTCCCATACCGGCAAGCAAAATTTAATCACAGATCTTCAGGTAAGTATGAGTAGATAGGAGTTAAAAGTATACTTTAAAGCAGTGTTTTGTTTGTTTGTTTTGTTTTAAAATCCTACACCAACAGGACTATTCTTTTTGGTCTCAAATATTTCATTCTCAATGATCCTTCACCAACAGAACACCTACTCATTTTCCAAATGGAACGGACTTCTGTTGTTACAACAAAATATATTATCTCTGTACTGGTACTAACACACAGAGACAGAAAGTGAAATAATTGAAGAAAACCCTTCGAAGTTTAGGATTTAGGAAGTAACTTCTTATGTTGTAGATATTTTCTGGTGCTGTGCCTTTAGAACCTTAACTTCTCTTCTTCATCACATTCTTAACTGTCCTTTCTCTTTCCCTTTGTTTACAACAATGTTTTTCTTTTAATTCCACTCTTGTTCACTTTGTTTCTCCATGCTTGAGAAAAACACAAAATAGTCTTTAATCACACCAAGCAGACCTTCATTTAGTCTTCCTACACATCATTACTGACAAATCAGCATTTCCAAAATTTAAATGCATCATCTCCTTTTGGTGCCTAACTTTTTGTATTTTTGTTTGTTTGTTTGTTTTCTACTGAAGCTCTGCACTTCGAGCAAAATTGGGAAGCTTATGATAAAAGTACTGTCCTCCTCCCTTTCCCTGTGCCACCCCCAAATAGCAGGTCTGGGATGTTTGAACAGTCAGAACTATTCTCCCTAGTTCAAATCAAGTCACACCAAGTGTTGTAAGCTCTCCTCCTGATGGACATTGTTATGTTGCTTTAAAAACAATGGAATCCTACCCTTTGTAGGAGAAAATATTCTGCAAAATCCATTACTACTCCATAAAAGTCTCATATGGAGGTATTTACATAATGAACTGCAATTGCTCACATTATATTTATCTAGTGAAGAATGAACCTATTGTGTGCAGCGAAACAAATCTGTTCTGCACTAATACACGCACATAGTAAGTTACCTAGTGAAATAACACATCAATCACAGGTTAACACTCAGTCTGCACCCATATAATGCCATTTCCAGGTCATTAAATAAAACAGCTGCAGAATCTGCCATTGTGCTAGACTGCCAAGGCTCAGTAAGAGGTTAGGAAAAAGATATGCAGTGAGCTTGCAAATTGTTTGTTGTGGGCTGGGAAACCTATTCTATTAGAAAGGCTGTGAAAACAGTCCTCGACTATGAAGATTATGTACACACTATAAATATGCCTCCACTGGAGAAGCCCTTGGCTGCTAGCTGATAGGTACAATGCTATATAGAAAGTACCACCATGACAGCTGGAGTAGTGATCCACTAATTCAGATCCTCAAACCCTGACTCTGAACCCTTCTCAGAGAATTTTTTTATTTACTTACACCACAGACCTACCTATGTATTTTAAATTTTAATGAAAACTTGAGAGTGGAAGAAGTCTTAATCATTTCAAAAGTTCACAGGTTAATTAAAGTTAGGCATTTTGTAAGCATACACACAATATTCAAATTACATACAAAGCCTGCCAGCAAAGTGAACTTTTATTTTTGGATTAGAAGGAGTTTTCTTATGTATCATAGGCATCTGAGCATTGTCTGAGTTAGATGTGCACATCTTTACCTTGGGCTCCCAAAAAGGGGATTCAAAATTCAAACATCATTCACTAAGGAGTGTATGAAGATCAGATACATGTTCCTCTGTAACCCCTCATTGAGTCTCTCTCCTCCTCTTAAAAACACACGTAGGGAGACTCACATGAAACCCCTTTGGTTACTTGCTGGGCTGACTGCACTTGCATGTTTGGATACAACTAAAATATACGACAGACATAGGAGGAGGTCAAGTCACCAGTAGACTAAAAAGCAAGATCTATGCTTAGAGCATCGGTTTTGAACTTTTGTAATGTTTAATTCTATTTCTCAGTGATAAAATCCATCATTTAGCACCAATTTTCTTCTGTGACTTAAGATGGCATAATCTTCGCACTGCATCTGCGTGGGTGCAGTAGGCCTCTACACAAGTACCACCTCTCAGCTTGCCAGTGAGTTTTTCTCCTCACAGTCCCTGCAACAACACCGTGTAACTGCTGTCACAGCATCTCACAGCACAGAGGCAGAGTCCCCTCACAGTGAGCCGTGCAGCTGGGCAGAAGGCAAGCTCACGTTCCAGGCTAAAGCAAAGCAAACTGTAGCTGTGGAGGTCTCAACTCACACATATGCCGTTAGTTCTATACATACATGTACTACCCAAAAGCAAAACTCTAACAAAAATACTACTGCAGCAACCACCCCTCCCTTTACAGTTGTCTTTTGTCTCCCTTGCCATGCTCCTCACCACAGCATAGAGCAGCCAGCAAGTTGGCTCTCCTTGGGGTATGCCAGCTTGAGCAGGCCCTTTTGCCAGCTTCAGGTTTTCTTACATCCCCTCTTATTAGCAAGGACAGAAAATCCACTTTCATGTACACTGAACTAATCTCTTTCCTCCACAGTCCTGGACCTTCAGCTTCCCCAGTTTAATTTAAAATATATTGAAAATTTCAATCAATTCAGTCATATGAATGCAGAGTAAGTTACTGGTGTTAATAGAAGCCTAGCAGACAGCTCTCTCAAGTATCAGTCCTTCATATCATCTAGAGCTCTGTAGAGCGGATACAAAATTAGCGCGGATACAAGTTAGAGCGGATACAAGTTAGCGCGGCAGTTCGCGCAGGCAGGGCGCGCAGGAAGGGCAGAGCGCTCCCCCTACACACAAACAACACCTCGTTAACAACAGCCGTAACTAGGCGATAATGGTCGCCACCAGGCACGGCGCGCTCTCCAGAAAGTCGGTACACACGCAGACCGACTACCCGTTAAAAAATGCCGCAGTTCAGGTCACCGGATGCAAGGAGTGTCTGAGCCTGTTGCTGCCATCGGCGGGAGGCAGAGAAACTGCGTGCGTGAGGTGCGAGCAGGTGGATGACCTGGTCCGCATGGTGGCGGAGCTCAAGGAGGAGGTGGAGAGGTTGAGGGCCATCAGGGAGTGTGAGCGGGAGATAGACTTCTGGAGTAACTCCCTGCAGGGCCTCAAGGGGAGGTGCCGAGGTGAGACTCCTCAAATGGGGGCGGACCCCCTGCCCTGTCCCTGTCGGGCAGAGGGAGGGGATCTGGGAGCTGAGGAGGAATGGAGACAGGTCCCTGCTCGACATCGCAGGCGATGCTCTCCCCTTCCGGCCCCACCTTCCCAGGTGCCCTTACACAACAGGTTTGAGGCCCTAGAGATTGAGAGGACGGTGTGTGAGGAAGAGGTAGCAAATGTTCCCAGGAGGATGCCTGGGGCGAGGAGGTCGACTCCGCGCCTCAGGACTGCCTCCACCAAGAAAGACAGGAGGGTTACTGTTGTTGGTGACTCGATTCTTAGGGGAACAGAGGGCCCTATTTGTCGGCCTGACCCTACCCGTAGGGAAGTCTGCTGTCTCCCTGGGGCCAGGGTCAGGGACGTTGCCAGGAAGCTTCCTAACCTGGTACGCCCCTCTGACTATTACCCCCTTTTGATAGTCCAGGCGAGCAGTGATAACATCAAAGAGAGAAGCCTCAAGGCTATCAAAAGGGACTTTAGGGGACTGGGTCGGTTAGTGGATGGAGCGGGAGTGCAGGTGGTGTTTTCGTCCATCCCTATGGTGGCAGGGAGGGGTTCAGAGAGGACACGGAAAGCCCACCTGTTAAACACGTGGCTCCGGGGCTGGTGCCAACGCAGAAATCTTGGGTTTTTTGATCATGGGGCACTTTACTCAGCACCTGGCCTGATGGCTGCAGACGGGTCCCTATCTTTTAGGGGAAAAAGGATCCTGGGCCAGGAACTGGCAGGGCTCATTGAGAGGGCTTTAAACTAGGTAGGAAGGGGGATGGGGCTGAGGCTAGGATTGTTGGGGCTGTGCCAGGGGGAACAATGGCAAGGCCGGAGGATAAGGCAATGGCCCAGCTGAAGTGCATCTACACCAATGCACGCAGCATGGGTAACAAACAGGAGGAGCTGGAAGCCATCGTGCGGCAGGCAGGCTACGACTTGGTTGCCATCACGGAGACGTGGTGGGACCAGTCTCATGACTGGAGTGCTGCAATGCCTGGCTATAAGCTCTATAGAAGGGACAGGCAGCATAGAAGGGGTGGTGGTGTGGCTCTCTATATTAGAGAGTCTTTCGAGGTTGTAGAACTCGAGGTTGGGAATGACAAGGTCGAGTCCCTTTGGGTTAGGATCGGCAGGGACAACAAGGCTAGTGTCCTGGTCAGGGTCTGCTATAGACCGCCAAACCAGGATGAGGAGACGGATGAGGAATTCTACAGACAGCTGACAGAGGTTGCAAAATCATCAGCTCTTGTACTCGTGGGGGACTTCAACTTCCCTGACATATCCTGGAAGCACAACACAGCCCTGAGAAAGCAGTCTAGGAGGTTTCTGGAGAGCGTGGAAGATAGCTTCCTGACGCAGCTGGTTAGTGAACCTACCAGGGGTGGTGCCCCGCTAGACCTTCTCTTCACAAACAGAGAAGGACTGGTGGAGGACGTGATCGTCGGGAGCTGTCTTGGGCAGAGTGACCACGCAATGGTGGAGTTCACTATTCTTGGCGAGGCCAGGAAGGGGACCAGTAAAACCGCTGTATTGGACTTTCGGAGGGCTGACTTTGAGCTGCTCAGGACACTAGTTGGTGGAGTCCCTTGGGAGGTGGTTCTGAAGGGCAGAGGGGTCCAGGAAGGCTGGGAGCTCTTCAAGAGGGAAGTCTTAATGGCGCAGGAACGGTCTGTCCCCACGTGCCCAAAGACGAGCTGGCGGGGAAGAAGACCGGCCTGGCTCAACAGAGAATTGTGGCTTGATCTTAGGAGGAAAAAGAGGGTTTATAAGCTTTGGAAAAGTGGGCAGGCCACTAAGGAGGACTTTAAAGAAGTAGCGAGGCTGTGCAGGGACAAAATTAGGAAGGCCAAAGCTCATCTGGAGCTAAATCTGGCTACTGCCGTTAAAGATAACAAAAAACGTTTCTATAAATACATCAACACAAAAAGGAGGACTAAGGAGAATCTCCATCCTTTACTGGATGCGGGGGGAAACTTAGTTACAAGAGATGAGGAAAAGGCGGAGGTGCTCAATGCCTTCTTTGCCTCAGTCTTTAGCGGCAATACCGGTTGTTCTCTGGATACCCAGTACCCTGAGCTGGTGGAAGGGGATGGGGGGCAGGATGTGGCCCTCATTATCCATGAAGAACTGGTTGGTGACCTGCTACGGCACTTAGATGTGCACAAGTCGATGGGGCCGGATGGGATCCACCCAAGGGTACTGAGAGAACTGGCAGAGGAGCTGGCCAAGCCACTGTCCATCATTTATCAGCAGTCCTGGCTATCGGGGGAGGTCCCAATCGACTGGCGGCTAGCAAACGTGACGCCCATCTACAAGAAGGGCCGGAGGGCAGACCCGGGAAACTACAGGCCTGTCAGTTTGACCTCAGTGCCAGGAAAGCTCATGGAGCAGATCCTCCTGAGAGTCATCATGCAGCACTTGCAGGGGAAGCAGGCGATCAGGCCCAGTCAGCATGGGTTTATGAAAGGCAGGTCATGCCTGACGAACCCGATCTCCTTCTATGACAGAGTGACGCGCTGGGTGGATGAGGGAAAGGCTGTGGATGTGGTCTACCTTGACTTCAGCAAGGCTTTTGACACTGTCTCCCACAGCATTCTCCTCAAGAAACTGGCTGCTCTTGGCTTGGACTGGCGCACGCTTCGCTGGGTCAGAAACTGGCTGGATAGCCGGGCCCAAAGAGTCGTGGTGAATGGAGCCAAGTCCAGTTGGAGGCCAGTCACTAGTGGCGTCCCCCAGGGCTCGGTGCTGGGGCCGGTCCTCTTTTATATCTTCATCGATGATCTGGACGAGGGCATCGAGTGCACCCTCAGTAAGTTCGCAGATGACACCAAGTTAGGTGCGTGTGTCGATCTGCTTGAGGGTGGGAAGGCTCTGCAGGAGGATCTGGATAGGCTGCACCGATGGGCTGAGGTCAACTGCATGAAGTTTAACAAGGCCAAGTGTCGGGTCCTGCACCTGGGGCGCAATAACCCCAAGCAGAGCTACAGGCTGGGAGAGGAATGGTTGGAAAGCTGCCAGGCAGAGAAGGACCTGGGAGTGCTGGTGGATAGTCGGCTGAATATGAGCCAGCAGTGTGCTCAGGTGGCCAAGAAGGCCAACGGCATCCTGGCTTGTATCAGGAACAGCGTGACCAGCAGGGCTAGGGAGGTGATCGTCCCCCTGTACTCAGCTCTGGTGAGGCCGCACCTCGAGTACTGTGTTCAGTTTTGGGCCCCTCGCTACAAGAAGGACATCGAGGTGCTTGAGCGGGTGCAGAGAAGGGCGACGAAGCTGGTGAGGGGCCTGGAGAACAAGTCCTATGAGGAGCGGCTGAAGGAGCTGGGCTTGTTCAGCCTGGAGAAGAGGAGGCTCAGGGGTGACCTTATCGCTCTTTTTTAGGTACCTCAAGGGAGGCTGTAGCGAGGTGGGGGTTGGCCTGTTCTCCCACGTGCCTGGTGACAGGACGAGGGGGAATGGGTTTAAGTTGAGCCAGGGGAGTTTTAGGTTAGATGTTAGGAAGAACTTCTTCACTGAAAGGGTTGTGAGGCACTGGAACAGGCTGCCCAGGGAAGTGGTGGAGTCACCATCCCTGGAAGTCTTCAAAAGACGCTTAGATGTAGAGCTTAGGGATATGGTTTAGTGGTGGGCTGTTAGCGTTAGGTTGGAGGTTGGACTCGATGACCTTGAGGTCTCTTCCAACCTGGAAAATTCTGTGAAAATGCTACCAAATTCACTTCACAGAGACAGGCATTTCTCACTTACTTTGTATATGGATGCAAGTTCAGAAAGTGAGACATGCACAGGATGCAGCAGAAAGTACATTGGACACTACTCACAATGTTCCCTATTAAAGAAGACAGAGCAAGATGTTTCCCTTCCTTTTCATTTCTGATTTCACTGTCCTTACCACTCTACTAATCAATGGGGAAAAAAGGGCCTGATAGCATCCATTTACAATGAAGCAGAAGTTCCCCGTGTACTCACCATTAGTACATACAGCCTTGGCTAGCATAAAACTCCGGTTTTATTCCATTGCTATGCACATTATCAAGGCTAACAATCCCCTTCCAGGGAAGGGCTGCTGAATATCGTAGATGTATAAATATATCACTGTAAAGACATGTAGCCTTGGAGAGCTTTATCACAAACTAAAACAAAATACTTGGTCTGGTTTCCAGACTTTAACTCTTCAGTGAGCGAGAAATAAGAATTTAGATTTAAGATTAGATGGTCCACAACTCCACAGATTTACTGGAACATGCTGTCATGAACATCCCCCTGGATGAACCAGGTCCTTGAGCTTCATGATGCAGTACAGTAATCAATTCTTGGTCTCCAGGAATGGAAGGAAGAAGGGCAAGCATGCTGATAAGCTAATGGTACATGGAAATTGCAGAAAACATTAGCAGCTACCTCCACATTATACATCTATTTCTGCCTTTGCAAATGAGTTGTAATATTTGCTTAGACTTGCCATTGGATTACATGCTTCCCACAGCCTTTCTCCTAGGAAATGGTCAATAAAACACAGGAATATCCAGTATCCAACCATGCAGAGAATAGATTAAATACCAAGAAAAATAAGCCCACAGTAGTAGATCAAATGTACATTTGCATGGAGTAACTTCTAGTCCTTGCTACACCACTGCTTCCAAAATTTATGGTTTAAAAAGAAAAAACATTCTTTTTATAGGAAACAAGCAAAAAAGCTACTTTGCTCTAACTTTCACCACTTCCTTTTCTTCACTTCCTTCTTAAGTGGAATGAGGTCTCTTTTCAGTAGTTTAAGTTCATGCTTGACACATTTTAGTGTATCATTTTTCCCCAAAAAAGGGGTGCCTTTTTAACAGCCTAATGTTAAATGTAGACTTGCAATAACATACAACTTTTCAAAGTCTTCCCCTAATTTTCAACAGTCTCATTCAAATCTAGTCAATTACTCTATGTACAGGTTGACACAGGTTGATTCTAGGACATATTCTAGGACTTGACTGTTCTGATTGTTTACATCACGCTGAACTGTGCAAACAGAGAAATTCAAATATAAGGTTTAAAAACAGGAATCCATTGCAAAATACATAAAAAATGGAAACAGAAAGAAGTACAACTGTAGCATGCCTTACAGTGCTATTGGCATGCATGCCTGATACAAGTTCTCTGCTAGAGAGAAAACAAAATGCTTGGACACAAAAATCAAGCAGTGACATTGCAGTGTCACATACAAGTCCAATATCTTCATACAAGTTCTCATGCTTAGAGGTTTTTTTTGTTTGTTTTTTTTTGAGAGGCAATAAGATATAACAACTCCTTACAATGTTATAAAATCTGTAAGTCTGCTGTTTAACAATGAATTGAAATGGAGACAGAACACAGTGAGAACAAGGACTATGCTTTTTGGTGCCTTTTATAGCAAGAATTATACTTTAGGAAATGTACTACAGCTAAAACTAAATTACTGCAAGCTGGAATAAGAAGTGGAACTAATTCATTACTATGGAACTAAAATAGCACTAGGACAGAGTATGTGAAAAGTTACTCATTGAACAGATACAACATTGTGTATAACAACTTCACATGAAAGGAAACTCCAGGCAGATACGTATTCTCAGCATCAGCAGGTGGCATTAGCAGAGCATATTTAACAAGTTTTGTCCTAGCAGAAGCTTTAGGCTACTTTAAAAGCTTGGCAACTTTGTGTTAATTAAATTGTGAAGTGGCTAACAGTGACACTAGTAATAGTTGCATTCCTGCAGGATGTGAATCAAACCTGTCAGTCTCTAAGGAACAGGCTAGTAAACCTCTGGATTGAGACAAGCTGATTACTTATTACAATGAGAAGATACTGTGAATTTTCTACTGTCAGCTGAGTCCCCTTATTTTAAGATGAGAATATACAAAACCCACAAAATAATATACCAGCTAAATGTTAAGTATGTGAACTAGGATACTAGATGTAACAGTACCAGATTGATACAGAGATAGTTATGGTAACTGACTACATTATTGCTTGAGCAGGAATTCCCAGTATCAATAGAAGTACTGTTTAAAACCTGTCAGGCTTTGACACTACCAATTGGAAAGGTTTTTACTTCTGGAAAAATTTGGCAATAAAAGTTGCCAATCCAAGTGGGAAAAAAAATACTAAGCACAAAATTAAGATCTTTTTCCTTCATTTCAGCTTTTACTTTGTGCCTCAACACTTTACTTTTCTGTAATGGTTACTAAGATTTTATTAGTACAACCATCCTGAACTTGCCTAAAGACAACTTGTTCTTCTCTCACATCACCTGTGATGCATTTCTAATTCTTTTGAGTATAAAAGACTCAAGACACAAAGAAAATTAATGCTTTGTGACCATTCTTATTCATGACCAGCAAGACCAAACATTTGATGAGATAAAAGCTTTTATGTACATATACATATCTGGTGACATAGCCCTGCCAACTACAGTCTTAGACTGGACCTAGGAGTATTTGGTATTTCCATTAGCAGCTGAACAAGCTCAGAGTCCTATACCAACCAGGAAGAATCCATTCAGATCAAGATCTTCCACACATTTGTGCGTGAAGAAGCTGTGGTTTGTCCACACACCTCACAGCATCCACAAAGTAAGTCTGGCTGTTCTGGTTTAGGCAAGAAGTTGCTCTAGTCTTATAGCCTATGTCCAACAAAACATATAAACATACATTTAGCAATGAACAACACCATCATTTACACTAAATATCCAGTTAAAGCTTTCATCTCTAAATACAACATTTCATTTACACTTGGACTTCACAGAATTTCAGTCCACAAGCCTAAAATCTGTTCCAGGGAAACTGTCCAAGTGCTGCTGATGCACAGCACTGCTGCCACATGACTGGCAGCACACTGCATCCGTCATCTTTAAGAGCACTCTGGTAACCTGCTTTCCACACAGTGTTTAATGAGCTTGCAACACAATCTTATTTTACTTAGAATAAGCATTAAAACAGGCTTCTTTATGCAGAACTCTCACCTGGTGACTTCATACATTACTTCACAATTTCTATTTTCCCCTCACTGTGCTAACTGAGGACTGAAAAGTAAAAGACAGAGACCTCTGTTCTGTAATACCCCAGAAAACTCTGTTGAAAACTCCGCAGACAAAGGAAAAAAATCTAGCAGATAAAGAATTAAGTTATTAAAAAATAGGTGTGAAAAGAAACAATATACACACCTCCCTCATCATTATATACTGTTTCTTTCCTGCTATCATGAACATAGTTGTAATTAAGAACAATTTTCTTTTTGAAGTATTTGATAATTGTCCTTCAAAACATGCAAATTCATCCAAGACAAACATTTTCTTTCTGCAGTCCATCTGGTTCATTAAGGAATGAACCTTGCATTAAGGTGGCACGAGGTGCTAACAAGGGTACATTCCAACACTGCAAGTTTTAAGTACAGTCTGAGAGACAAGTTAGAGTCCTTTCCAGTCTCATAAGCCACACAAAGTAAAGCCATACACAATTATTCTGGATGCCTGCTGCTGCAAGAAGTGAGATGAAAATATTTTTTATTAATTCACCTTGCAAAGTAGGCCTTGAACACATTAACATGAAGGTTTTAGATGGTGCTATTAGGCTAATTTGTATTATTTCCACAGTAATTTAAGTGACTTTCCTCATTTTTATCAGAGCTTTGTTTTGCTGTTAAGCCACTGTTGCCTCTCACCCATTCATAACCATTAAAAATAACAGATCAGTGAGACTTAAATTCATCCTGGGTAAACCCCTTATTTTATTATTAAAAATAAAAAAATAAAATAAAAAAAAAACAGGCCAGATAACAGTAAGTTGTCTGAATGGTGGGACAGAATTTAAACAACTTACCTAGTGAATGACACAGGGCTGACAAGATGGCAACAGACGCTTAACAGCAACTCCCTTAAAGGCACCCCCCAAAGAATGCCCAATTTATTCTATCTCCATAAATTATTTTGTTATTCTCTAAGAAAGGGGAAAATAAAAAAAAAATAAATAAATAAAACAGCCTACTTATTCCAGTACCAGCCTCCTTGAGGGCCCAAGCTTAGACTCCCCAGCAATGAAGTGAGCAGGATTCTGGGGATTTTGTCTCAGCTTCACAAGTTTGCTACTTCAACCCCACCCCCATGCCTCCCCCTTTCCTGGTGAACAATGGCTAAGGCCACTTGGCAGAGAGTTCTGGACTGTGACACCCACATCATCAATTAATGTCAGCATAAAGGTCAGAGTCACCACATGCCAAGGCCCAGAAGTTTTCCACTTCGCTCCTGAACCTTTCATAACCTAAAAAGGAGCTAAAACCAGAAGAAGCAGAGACAAGGTATTTGCCAAGCCAACATCTTCAAATCAGGATGTAAGTATCCCTGTAGCATTCACAGTCAAGGTCCTTCCAAGGTCCTTCCAGCACCCTATGCTGAATGCACAAGCGCCAAAGTCCCCACACTTCCCCCAACCATTGCCATCCTGCATGTTTTTTTGCCTATGATCTATTGCCAAATGACTGTAAGCTGTTTTCCCACCTAGGGACTGCTACCACCAGGTTTCCCACCAGGTTGCCCAGGGCTTCATCCAACCTGACCTTGACCTTCAAGGATGGGGCATCTGCAGCTTCTCTGGGCAGCCTATGCCAATGTTTCATCACCCTCTGAGTAAAGAATTTACTCTTAACCTCTAATCTAAATTTCTCTTTTTAGTTTAAAATTGTTTCTTCTTGTCCTAACCCTATCTACCTGTGTAAGTCACTTTACATCTTGTTCTTTTTTTTTTTTTTTAAAAAAAAAAAAAAAAAAAAAGCCCACTCAGTACTGATAGCCTCAATGAGTTAAATTATGAGTAGTTTGCAGGATGAAAAATGTTGTATGGTTTAACAAAGTACCCTCCTGACCCAGCTAGGTAAAGGAACGTCTAAGTGACATTTGTGCTGTGTCTTGGGCTTTCTTTGTGCCCAAGCTTAGCCAAAACTCATTTGCCCTAGATATTCCTTAACATTCTTTGTGCTTATTTAAGGGGGGCAGGGACAGATTGGAGCAACAAACCAGCATCAGAACAACAGAAGTTGAAAACAAACACCTGACTGAATCCTATTCCTCACTTAACCCAACTGATGCCATTTATGGAAAACTCAAGTCCAGAAATCATCTTGAGAAACACACACACCAATAGGAGAAAGAACAGAATTCAGTAAAAGCATTTAGCCAACAGAATTTGGTCAGCAATAGTTTTAAATACACATTACATAGTGTTTGGATTACATCACAGATGTTTGATATATCTGTTCTCATTCCAGAACTGCCTTTCCAACCTTTGCAAACCGAAAAGCAGAAAGCTGACATACCAAATAAGCCCTCTTGATTACGTTCTTTCTGGGACTGGACAAAGAGGATCAAAAGGTCTGGCTGAAGTTTCCAGCAAGTTAAGAAAACTTAGGTTTAACTGTGTTTTTACTAAAATAAAAAGATAAAGTATCTTCAGAAATATTTCTCTGGTTCTTTTTTCTTGAAGAGAATGCAAATAGCTTCACAGGAAGAAGGCTTCAGGAAATAGATGACAATGGAACAAGATCGTCCAAGGCTCTAAGGTATCTGCTTCCCATCAGGACCAAAACAAAGACCTATGCCTCACTCAAAGGTACGCATACCTTAGACAGGTAACATACAAATGGATCAACAGCTTTTGATGGTGATGCCTAAAGGTTAAAAAGAAAAAAAAAAAATTCAGAAGAAGGCACTACTGAGGATTTGTATCCTAACGATGTAATGGAGAAGAACCTTTGTTAGTATTTCTGTGAACATTAGTTTCTGATGATATTGCATCGTTTTACTTTAAAACATCCTGCAAGTATTGCAAAACGTTCCCAGCATTTACCAAAAATAAATTAATAAAACAGATCATCCATTTGCCTGCATTAATTTACCATTAAAATTGCAGTGGCAATTCAGGACTTTTTTTTTTTCCAAACCCCCAATCTCCCCCCCCCCCCAAAAAAAAAAAAAAAAATCAGACCAGAATTCAGAATTAGACCAGATTCTGAGATGTTGTTCAAGCATCTATAAATAGAGATAGACATCTGCTATGATTTTCAAAAGCATCTAGCAGTTCAGATGCCTTACTTGGTGAGAATTGACTACAATTGTGTTCCACTCAAAAGCAGCAGCCAGCATTTCCATCCCAGAGTAATAATTCTTATTTGGTTTATCTTAAGCATTATCTAAAAAGTGATAACAGGCTGTAAAGCCAGTATCTGTCCCCCAAAAATACAAACCACCTTCATTAATGCCATGTACGTTTAAATTGTATCTGAATAGCACTAACCAAAAACTGTACTAGCCAATGCTAGCATGTCTGCACATCCTACACATCCTGTACCCACATAGCACAGAAAAATAAAAATAAAAAAAATTATTCAGTCTTGTCTTTCACATAAGCACTTTTTTGAGTAAGTGCATGAACTGTTTGAAGAGCAAGTAATAACAGAAATAGTAGCTTCATTTACAGTGAGTCAAATCTGTATGTTAACAGGATCCACCTCTGAAAAGCGCTCAAGACTTGGTTCTTGATTTTTAATTCTAATTTTTTTGGGGAAATCTTTACCAGTTATGAAAACAGTTTTCAATTACAAATCAAGTGTTATTAAAATGAGTTCTTAATCCAATAAGTGTATCTTTCACAAGATCTATTACTTTAAAGCAATTTAAAAAAGTTTTATTCTTGGCAAGAAGGAAACAAAACAGAACTTGGCTACTAAATCCCACAGAATTTTCATTATTTTTAGTATATATGATGGTGCAGTAAGAGGAGTGTTCTCCACATGTGAAAGTTATTCTATATATTTCTACCATACTTTCTTACTTTTATCCTACTGTTTTCCTAAAGAGCTAGCCTGGTCACTACCAGACACAGGTAGCAGAGAGAAGGAACCACTGTCCTGGTCAGAGATAACCATTTCTCTATCCAGCTCAGCATTTTCACTGCAGGGAATAAGTCCAGTGAGATCCATATTACAGACGTAAGTTGTTTTCCCATTACAACAACCTGCACAGAAATAACGCAGCCAATGTAATATGTATTACAAGCTCAGAATAAAGATGACCAAAAAACTGTAACTACAGTTGACAAAACCTGAAAAATAATTTCACATCATTATTTGAATCTATAAAAGCATTTGCTACTATTTTATTCTCCAATCCCCACCCCTTTACAGAGGACTAAACGTTTAGAAAAATGATGTCTCAAAAGAGAAAAAGCAGAGCTTGAATGCTCTAGTATTACTTGGAAAAGGAAGTATCATATTCTGATACAGAAGACAGCACTTCCAATTTGAAAGGTCTGCTGCAAAGATTGGCTTGAAAAGCACAGTCACAACACCAGGGAACAGCAATAACTTCCTGGGTTGCCAGACAGCAACTACAGGATCCTGGAGATAACTGTTCTTAAGCAAAGTGGGTGACAGAGACAAACATTTCATGATGCAATCCTGTTCATCTTTAGTGAGACAGTATCAGGTCCTGTTTCCCTGAACACAGCAAAACCTAAGCAAGGAAGCAGTCTCTTTGCTCACTGCCAGCTCTTCACTCTGGACAGCTCATGCACTTGTGCTCTCTGTACTGACTTCTTCCCCCCAGCCGTTGCAGGCTCCTAGTGCCATGCATCAGAAATGGGCTCCTGTACCCAGAGTTTGCTCTACATCCTATCTTCCTCCACATCCTCAGCTGTTTTTACATACATAATGAATGAGAAGTAGAGGATCTAAAACACCAGTCTTCAATGTTAGAGTCCAGTCCTTTTTGGATGTGTGTACATTCACTGTAAAGCAAAGTTCAAACTTGGATACAGATATGGTAACATTTCTCTTCCCCTCAAGAGGGGTACATAAGAATTAACAGCGTATTTAGATAAACATTTATACTGGGATTAAGCATTTTATGGTTGACAGTACCCTTTCTCTGAAAAGTGATGCTGAATTTGAAGTCACTCACCTAGTAAGCATAAGCATGGCTAGTTAACTTACTGTTTTTGTTATCACAGATTTGTTAACATTTTATCACCAAGAAGTTGATACAAAAAATTGGTGGTCTTACAGTGACTCAAAATTGTATGATGATGTAGTCTGCAGGAGCCAATAAGCATCTACACTGTACTTGTAGGCAGCATAACATTACTCTACAAACACAGCTTTTTTTTTTCTTTTTTTCCCCCCCCCCCCTTTTTACACTGCTTGATTTCCTGGAAGGATCAATGCATTAAGTCACTTTCACTCACAACTCAAGCAGGCAAGGAACTCTTTGAAGTTTTTTTTTTTTTTTTTTTTTTTTTTTTCCCCTAATGATTTATCTTTCTAAAAACAGTCTGACATTCTGAAATTTCACAATGCAAATTCCACAACAGGTGTGACATGTCTCCAAAAGCACGTCTCTCATGCTTTATTTCTGGGCTTCACTCTTTTTCCACTTAAGAGACCTTTAATATGTTTTAATGTTTCCAACACATTTAGAAACTACAAAAGCAGCATCCATTCATCAAAAACATGAAAACCTAAAGACAAAAGTTCAAATAAAAAACTGAAGAGCCACTTGTGTCTCTAGCTTAAGGCTGTCATGGAAAGAAGTATATCAAAATAGCTCCATTAATGACTGCCTCACATGCACTACAAAGTTTAAAGCCTGTTACCAAGGTTTTTTTCTCTAAAAGGAATTCAAACTTCTGTGTAAAAGAAGGTGAATAAGAAAATATACAAAAAAAAAAAATCAAAATGGTTTCATTTCAGAAGCCAAGTAATATGGCACTTTTCAGCAACACAGCAGAAGAGACGCCATAGTTTTCTCCTGACCCTTGATAAGGAATAAAAAAAAAGGAGGCAGGAATAATCTAAAAAAGCAGGAGATAAAAAAAAAAAATAAATCAGTAATCACTGACAACCTGTAATATTAGGAGAAGCTTAGTGAATGACTCTGTTGTTAACATACGTTAAATCTTCACTTACAAGCACATTTCAACATTCCACTGACAAACAATAAAGATATGTAAAAAAATCATTACTTTCCAAATGTTTGAAAATATGGTCAAACTACATTAATTGTTTATTTTAAGAAGCCTACTAAAACAAAGAAGCTATCAGCAGCCATTAAGCCGAGAACAAGTAACATGCCAGTAACAGTCAAGAAAAGCCAGGAGTGAGCAGATGAGCACATAGAGGCTGCAGAGCTTGCAGCGCATCACTCCTGAGAAACCTCAGGAGTTGCACGTGCTTTTAGTTATTAGTGAGTAACTGTGTAACAGAGAGAGCCTCCATTTCTCTATCCAAATGGTGGCTTGATGTCCTTTCTGGATCCAGAAGAACAGACTGAGGATTAAGCTGAATTGCACTCCTCAGCCTGTACTGCTGACAAGTCACCTGAATTAAGAGCCACCCATTTGGGGTCATCATAATATGCAGCTTCTGTAAGCATGCAACAGGAAACTGTAGCTGTTGAGTCTCCAGGCTTTTGAAATACAAACTTTAAGGTCACCAATACAATCCAATTTATTTTAACTGGACTGATTTATACCATATAGCAGTCAGAAAACAAGTTCTAAAATATCACAATTCTCTTATTTGGGCAGCAACCTTGCAACTAGCTTGCAGTTCTCAACACTGAGATAGAACAATTTGCCCACAATCATAAATACAGTTTAAGAGCAACAAAATAAAAAAGCAAATAGTTAGCATTGCCTTCCCCCCCCCCCCAAAAAAAAAAACACCACCTACTGCTCCTGTCATTCTTATTTATTCACACCTAAAAAAAAAAAAAAATGGAAATAAAAAAAAAAAAAAAAAAAGACTTCAAGTGTGCAGTGGAATTACCACTGCAGAGTGCAGTATTGCAGTGCAGTTACCTTTGAGTTCAAGTCAAAGAGTTCTGGTAAAGCCCATGTGTGTTCACTGGTAGGTTGCACTCATTTTGGAATGGAAAAAAGCAAGTTCTATTCAAAGCTCAGTCCCATTTTATCTGGGAAGAATCCCCACAGAAATTAAGACAAATAAAGGAAGAGATAAGAAGAACAAGAAACTGCTATTGGAAAAGAACAAGGCAAGCACCCAAATCCCTTACTTGCGCAGCAAATGAAGCTAATGGATCAAACATATCATTTAAATAATCTTGGCCCCATAGCTCTTACAGTTTGGCTATTTTAGGTTTCTTTTTAGATAGTCTTCATCAAGCTGCAGGAATTTAAAAGCAATTTTACAATTTCAGTGTTTTTTAACATCTTAAACTGAAAGCAGAAAGATACTTGTACAGTAGAAGAATAAGAGAAATTGTCTTTAACTCAGCTAAGAAAAGTCATTAGCTTTCTTATGCAAGATTCAATATACCACTACGAAAATCTAAAGTAGAAACAGACAAAGTTTTATTGGATATTTAGAGGATTAAAGGTACTTTAGATGAAGAATGATGCATGATGACCACCTTCTTCCACAACTTTGTTTTCTGTTTTGTTGCCTTTCCTCTGAAGGCCCCTGGACTACAGGATTGAAATCAGAAATGGTCAGATCTGGCACGACACTTCCTGCATTACTACAGCCTGACCTTTTGGAAGGCTCAGTTACTCTCTAAATATAATGAAATATATACACTTACGCTTTGACATGACAAGATAGCTACAGAAGGTGATTTTATAAGTCAAAGTATTACTTGTAAATGTATTTTGCAACAAGGAATTAGAATTCTAGAAATGTTGAAGATGTTGCATACCTGAGCAAGGACTTGAAAACTCAGGCAAGCTTAAAGAAGTCAAATATGAGCAAACAATTTCTCCATAAGGTATGCCAGTCCCTCCCAAAAAAGTATGTTACATCAGACAAAAAAAAAGGCCACCAAACAGAAGCACTACACAATACTAACTGAAATATAATAACAGGTGAAAATGCTTTGAGCAGGTCAAAGATTTTCTTATTCTA
This sequence comes from Heteronetta atricapilla, assembly GCA_011075105.1. Lineage (NCBI taxonomy): Eukaryota > Metazoa > Chordata > Aves > Anseriformes > Anatidae > Heteronetta > Heteronetta atricapilla. The sequence continues at coordinate 1,686,372 of CM021742.1, forward strand.
GGTCACTTAAACAATGAACTCTTTTTTTTTTTTTTTTTTTTAGCAAATTTATATTTCTATATATTTTAAAGAAAAGGTTGGCTGACTGATGTTCTGTCATTCCTTTGTGTTTACAGCTCACTTACCCCATGCCCACAGTGGGATGTGGGAGAGAACTGGGGGGTGTAGGGGGTAAAAAGTCATGGGTTGAGATAAAGACAGTTTAAGAGGACAGAAAAAGAATAGAAATAATAATAATGTAATAAGTAGAAAGCAAGTGATGCACAATGCAATTGCTCATCACCCTCTGACTGATGCTCATCCTGTCCCCAAGCAGCAGTCCCCATTGCCCCCCCACCCCCAGCCACCCACCCCACCTAATTGCTCAGCACAATGCTGCATGGCATGGAATAGCCCTGTGGCCAGTCTGGGCCAGCTGTCCCCTCCCAGCTCCTCAGGCACCCCCAGCCCCCTCGCAGGCAGACTGTATGAGGAAGTGAGAAGTCAGCATAAGCACCGATAAGCAACAACTGAAACACAGGTGTGTTATCAGCATTATTCTCATCCTAAATCCAAAACACCAGCCACTAGGAGGAATTTTAACTCCATCCCAGCCGACAGCAACACAAGCTCAAAATGCCCACTACTAATATGTGGACCTAAAGAGCAGAACATATGCAGATTAGCAGTGTATCTGGTGGTGTTCCTCTTAGTCTCTTCTCCACTTGCATAGAACTAAGGTATCTTTTATATAAAATACTATGCTTGGATATAGTGCCTCTTTCAACACACAAAACTTACTGCTCTGCTTTAAGAATTCAAGCACTAATATAAATGAAACTCTAACTTTCTGTTAGTTACATTCATTTGGATATTAAGTATTGTAATACTTTGCCAATATGCAAATTATGACTATAATAATTTTTTAAAAGTCAGTGGCAAACACCAAGAATAAAAATGAGTTCCTTGTGATAATGCCATAACAACAGATTTTCAGCTTCTGCTATTGTTTGTGTCAAATTAACAGTCTACTCTATAAATGATACTTATGAATTTACAAACTACTCCTGTTTAGCTGCACAACTCAATATTTGTTCCTTATTTCAGGACCATCTGCAAACTATTTCACCATCATAATTTCCAAGGAGTTTAAAAAATGCAGTAGTATCTTTTGTTTTTATTTAAAAAAAAAAAAAAAATAGCCATTTAGGATTTGTATCTTCTACCTACGGCCATAACTAAAGAACATAATCTTGTATAATTTGATGGATTTTTTTTTATTGTACTTAGATGTAGTAAATCTCAACTTGGTATATAATCATTCCTTTGCATTGACCAATTATTTGAATTATGTGGAACTTCAAAATAAGTCATGGTCTCTTTCTGTGAGGCTACACAGGCCTGTTAACCCATATCACAACAGGTACACAAAATATAAATAGAAATACTAAGTAGACAATGTTAATAATTTAACACTATATACAGAGCAAAATTTCTAAAAGTCACCAATATCAGCAGCTGCAAGACCTTTGTAATAATGTATTATAATATTTGGCCGTTGCTCCTTTCCTTACATTAAAGGCAGATCCAAGTACAAAGGTTGCTTAACTAAGCAGAAAATGTGTCCATGCTGTCACTTGCAGGTCCAACAGCATAGAGCTTTACAAAAGTTACTATTATACTTCATCGTCCCATATTAGCCAAAAGAATCCCCAGAAAGAATTTGAAGACATAACTTAATCCCCCTCCAGAGAAAAAAAGAGAAGTCCCTTAAGGAGAGGGAAAAAAAAAAAAAAAAAAACCCACTCTTGCTAAGGAATAAAAATTCATTTTTTGTTTACTCACAGAATTCTAGGATGGCAAGATTTCTCACCAGTACTGTTGAACAAACACATCTACCTACCAACAAACTCTCACCCCAGCACAGGTCTATTAAAGCTATGCAGGCTACCAGCATTGCTGACTTTTTTTAATTTACAAGTAAATATAAGTGGAAACTAGTAATGTGCAAGGTCTCCAAGATGTTAATTATGATGAATGAAAAGAAATGAAATACCCAGGTATTGTCTGCCAAACTAAGCTACGATTTTCCAAGTAACTCACACTAATGGCTTAGCTTTTATGAGTGACAGTGAAAGAGCATATTCTAACCTTTTTAACCTACCTTTCAAAGAAAATTACAGCGCATGGCACACTTCTTCCCCTCTTGCACTTTTAGAAAAAACAACTTTCAGATCTTGTTAATGTTGGCCAATAGACCTTCAGTTATTAAAAAAAAAAAAAAAAGATTGGAGTGTTTTATAGGTAGCAGAAAATTGGAAGCAATGAAATAAAGCTAGCAAGTCATTTCTGCATCTGAGAAAGCATCGTCTTTCTCCACAACACATGATGTTTCATGAAAAGGTTAGCTAATAGTTCTACTGCTACAAGGCTTGCTGTGCTTTTGGTTTTTTTTTGTGTGTGTTTTTTTGTTGTTGTTGTATTATGAAAGGTTCAGCCTGTCAAGTTACAACTAATAATTGATATTTCCTCTTATTTCCAAACAAGAAATCTTTAACAAGACAGCTCATTGTATTTTCAATGCACAGAAAACTATTCAAGCTCTGAAGTAGAACAGTGTCTTACTGCTTCATAATTGAAAAGTCAGTGATACTTGCAGTTTATAACCATTTCCAAAATCACAAGTGCTGAACATCATCCTTAGAAAAAGGGGACTTGTATAAATTCTCTAATAGAGTTGTCCAAGAAAATCCATAGGTTTGAAGCACTTTGTTCAAACTAATTCTTTGAATAGACGGTTATGCTCCAGATGGACTATCTTTTTTAGATGTGTGCAGTGGCACAGTTGATTTCTGGCTAAGTGTTCAATTTTTGTTTCCTGCATAATAGAATATCTATAAAAAAGGAGATGATATTTCAGAAGAGAATAAAAGATCCTGAATTTCGACAAGTACTACATCTGCATCTGGTGCTCCTGCAGATAAGCACCACATTACTTGAACATCATGCTACTTTACTGATCACCATGAAGAATGTTTTACTTTTGTCAACCATGATTTTATACTGAATTCAATATACATATACACATATAGTCTTTATATTCTTATTCTATAATTCTATATTTATATTCTATAAGAATATAAACTACTCAGTTACAATAACAGAAATATCAACAAGTTACGTGAAGAATGGTGAGCTGGGGGGGACATGACACAACACATTGGCAATAGATTGGGAAGTTACTTGTTTTTAAATGAAGATATGAAGATAAAAAAATCATTCATCAGTATAGCCAGTTTGACCAAGGATAGCCTGATTCACCAAGGATAAAGCCAACTATTTAAACATTTTTTTTCCTTATCTAATATCTATAAAGTTATCAAATCAAGAAAGACAGATCCATTTGTCACTTTAGGTGGAAATAGTGCAGTGATGAAAGGTTAGAAAAGATGGATGATGAATAAGCCTTGACTTTCATATTTAAATAGAATTTATGCAAATTGCAGCATTACTGAATGTTCTCTTTAAACCAATCCTACTTTTAAAGGGATTTTTCATTTCTAAGAAATAAAAGTTTCACACATACATATTCACTTAAACTATCTTGAATGATTTTGTCCCAACAATTCATGTAGACACACACAAAAAGTAAATTAGAAAGGCACAAACAACACTGTTGTTTCACAAAAAAAAAAAAAAAAAAAAAATAGAGATTCAAAACATACTTATTAAAAGGAGAAGTGGATACAGAATTACAGTAACTGAAGTTTTTAAGAGTGTTGATTTCTATATCACAAGGAAGTCAGCTTCTCCTTGCTCCACAGAGCAGCAGATATTCTGCAATTCCAGAAGCCTGCCTGCCACCCTTCAGGACCTTAACTATGGACATTCAGAATTCAGTATTGCCATATCAGCTGTTTAATGAAATAGCTATTGAAGCCAATAAATTGACAATGATTGCAAGAAGTGTCCTACAGTTCTTCATATGCAATACAGTTAAACTCACCTATATGCTCCAGGTAGCAGAGTATGAACTCATTACCCCTGTTATATTCAGGACAAGAAGCCCACAAGCTTTAGAAAGAGAGAATCCAATGACAATGTTCAAAGGTATCAAAGTAAATCCACAAGCTGTATAGATCAAATAACTTTGTTTTTGTTTCTAATAACTTTCTTCTAATTTTTCACATACCATCTTTCTTCTCACTTTCAGCCAGAACTGGAAGCAAGGGTTCTAAATATAGTCCCACTATTTCCATCCCTTTCAAGGAGGTATAGGGAGCTAGGTGAGGGGAAAAACAAGCACAAAAAAAAAGTCCAAACATGAAATATAAGAAGTTATTCTAAGCATGTGTAGTACTCGGTTCAAGAGAAAGAGCTTAACTCTTCATATCTATCAAGAGGTTTTATGTAGTCAGAATGTCAGCATTGACTAATGTGGGCCAACCTGAACAGCAGGGTAATTTCAGCATAACACACTTTGGAGACTGTCAGATTTCAGAAAAATTAGTAGTTTCATCTTCACAAATGAAAGCAATACTATATTTCAAGTACAAATCGTTAGATGAACCCTACTAAAAAACTTACTATACCTTAACTTGAAAAAAATGCCAGTGATATGATGAAATAGCAGTGTTTAGAAAAAAGAACAAGTTATATTGTGGAACAGAATACAAGTTATAAGCACTTGTACAATGCAGTCACGAAGTAGAGTTCTTAAGTCTTCAAGATCATCTTTGACCTATAACTTCCTAATAGTTCAAATGGTCGGTTTTTCATGAATTCAAAGATATCCATGTTTTTAGTGCTATTCTTAAAATTTGGTGCATCATACAGTTTTCTCATGTTATTTAATTTGTTAAGACAGTGAGATATATTGGCAAAGTCACTCCTAAGGTCATTTCCATAACTTAAGAAATCATGCTTTTCCAGCTTGCCTTTCCTTTTCCACCCCCAGTCATTTTTTCATTTACCAGAAAATAAAAATATGACAATGAATGCTAGAAAAAAAAAAAAAAAAGACAAGAAGCAGTGTTTTTTTTGTTTTGTTTTTTAAACAAAAGGAAGCACACACGTGCACAGGTATATCCACTTTTATTACATCAGATAAACTCAGTCATCACCAGTGCCACATCCTTGTTATTTTCAGATTAAGACAGAGCGTAAGGATGTCTGCAAACTCACTGCTATTGGCTTGATGGCCAGTCCTGAGTTCTGCAGCTATCTAACAAAATCAGAGTCTGCAGCAAGCAGATTGAAATTTGGTCCCCAAGAGAACTGGGCATGGGATGCCAAAGGTAAGTCATACTTGCCTAAGGACTGGAGTGAAATGCCAGGCATAAGCAAGGTATTATTACATCTTCTTAGGTTTCAAATCATTTTCTTTATCTAGTCTGCATTGCTCAGTAAGTGAATTACAGTTTGCTTTGAAAAAGCTTTAACTTCTATTTAACTTAGTATTCCCCACAGCAACCCAATGTAAAATTCCTGTAGGTGCCAAGGTCACTGGAGCACCTGATCACAAGCAAGGACAATAGCAAATGAGACAGGATGATTCAGCAGTACAAGCAGTTAGAGGATAATAACGGAACATAACAATGCAGCAATCCAAGCTAAATTGCCACCTCAGTAAGACCAAAGGAGAACAGATCTTTCTAGGAGCAGACATAATTAGCACAGGAAATGGGGGAAGAAGAGAAAGCACCTTACTGCTCAGACTCAATTGGATGGCTTGTCTTAGAATATTTCAAAGGTATATGTTAATTTCAAGTCTAACGCTTGGAATTCAGATATGCCTGCGACAGACTGCAAACTCAAGAAACATTAAAAAAAAAATCAGTGAAAAACACTTAATTTATCTCCATATCCACAAAAGAAAGACTTCTGTAAGCAACAAAACTCTAGCTTCAGTTCTTAAATCAAGTTATGCATTACCAGCAATATGCCAATGTGCAAAAATAATTACAACTACCTACATACCCACCTGGATGGGGACTTGGGCCTTCAGAACAAATTTACCATATGAAAACTTTGGAAAGGAAGCCATTGCTTGCAAGAAAGAGAACTCACAGGTCACTTGAGAGACCGGAAGGGCATTGGCTGCACAAGCCAGAGAATAAAAACAAACATGATTCAGCAGGAAAGTTATAGGCAAAGGAAGAAGGACAAGACATCCCCTAGTGGATTCTGATCTAAGCCAGAGGGCTTTTGAGGAGCTTTGAAGAAACTGTGCAGTATTGTCTACATCCATAGTTTTCAGCCGTTTTCAACTAGACTCCCTGTATGGTAAATACAAGCCTACTGACAGTAGCTACTTTCTCCTAAGCTACTTTTCAAAAGCAGCCATAGGCTGCCAATACCACTGGTTTATACATAGTTCTAGTGAATTAGGACATAAGGTGCAAGAGGAAAATAAGCAATTGGGCCCCTTTTCCATGCATTGCCATCTGAGATGGGATATGGATGGGAACTCTAACACAGTTACTAAAAGATTAAAAAAAAAAAAAAAATGAAAAGGGTTGTGCCATCAACCTTCTTGCTCCTTGTACAAAGTCTGATGTGAAGTGCATATCCACAGTTAAATAAGATTAAGGTACTGAGTACAATGAGAAAACTCCCCAGATAGCCCAACCAGACAGACACAGCATTTATACTAGCACAAGCACTTTCTCAACATAAGACCAAGAGGTACAGCAAGAACTGGTTGGCTGAGACTTGCTCACACTGATATGCCTAGAATACACCTCATAAAGATGGGGCTAAAGGCAGGCTGGGACTCCCAGCGCTTGTGCATGTACTTCACCCATGCAGCATGGTCCTAACATTAAAGGCTGACAGTTTGGAAGAACTGCTTTTCAAATTACAGCACTGTACAGGACAAACACAGGAAGAGTTGAACACAATGTCCAGCCAAAACCAGAAAACAGGGGCATGGGGCTGACTTTTGGGGTAACATCTGACTTGCAGCTAAAGTGACAAGCTTACATTTCCACGTACTTATGACGTCTCAGACAATTTTCTTATGCCTGATCTAGTCACCAATTTTAGTCTTCTGTTCTGCATAAATGCAAAACATTATTGTTATAAGCAGCACTTAGAAAGGCAATGATGCATTACTGGATATTTCCTATAGCACACAATAACATCTGCCTGTTCAACTTAGATTGCTGCACCAGAAAGGAAATATTAGGGACTCAAAAAGATTTTCAACCTCTCTCTTCTAACTTAATTAAACTATATCAGAACCTTCCCCTACCAAGGTTTTTTTTGTTGTTGTTTTTGTTTTTTTTTTTTCCTATTTTAGACAACATTGCTAGTTTACAAAATTGAACTTTGGCTATATAGGAACATTCCCCACCCCCAACCCATAAATAAATAAATAAATAAATAAAGGAGAGCCACAGAAAGCATGTTTGCTTTTCACAGTATGATTCTTACTGTCTGGTAACATTAGTACTCAAAGCCTTAACTACTGAAGCATTAAGCAGACCCTTAAAACTCAGAATAATACAAACAGCAGGTGATACTGCCATTTGCACCATTATGAGAAGAAACTACTGAGGGCTGCATGATAACTCAGACTTTTTACAATGTGAAGAAACTTCAGAAATTGTTATTTTATATGTACAATATTTTGTACATATTTTATATGTACAATAATGGCATAAGCAAGAAACACAGTTTTCCATACAACTTCGGTGGCTACAAAATACATCTATACTGGTCCAGAATGTTAGAGAGTATACATTAAGGCACATGAGAGAAAAACATACTTAGCTCCTAAAAGACAAATAAATCCTAACAAAAAATCACCCTACAAAAAAAAAAAAAAAAAAAAAAAAAAAAAAAAAAAAAAAGTGATATATGTGTAGCTACTTCAGAAGAGTTATGCTAATATCTCACTACCAAGAACTGAAAACTATGACCAACACACAAAAACACAGGGAGCTAGCTCTACAGCTCCACTGCCAGGATACTGAAGGCTGAGATGTATCATACTAAAACCTCCCTCTTAACACTGGAGACAGTAGAGGATGCAACAGCTTTCTTTATATTAATTCTTAATAACAACTACTGGGTCACCTACTTTCATTTTAAGTTATGAACTCAGAGAAAGTGGAGGTTTTTCGTTTTAATAAAGCAGGGGAGGAAAAAAAGCGGGGGGAAAAAAAAAAAAAAAAGTGCAATAGCCCAGGACAGAAGTTTTAAAGGTCTTTTAAGTATTAGTAAAAGAATAAGAAAAGTTGGGCAATCCAGAGTGAGAATAACGGAAAGCTTACTGAACAGACTTTTAGCTTACTCAGAAAATCTCCTCACAATTATCATCACATATTGCTCCTTCTCCAAGGCATGAAATCCACAGTCACTTATGCTATTGTTTTGTAATGAAACAACAGATTCTACATCATCTTTGTATAACTTATTTTTAAATAAAAAGCAGTATCTCAGCAAGCACATCCAGTACTAGATATACTACTAACCACATACCCATATATTATAGCAGCTACTAGAAAACTACAAGCTAAGTATATTCAGCTTCACAAGCACAACATTAGATGCACTTAGATGCACTGAAAGCACAATGATCAGAAGTCAGACGTGATACATCTATACGTTATAGAATAAGAACCTGTACTCACCCATGTGCAGGCTTCTTGTGTATCACAAAAACACATTCTCCTTACAGCAAGGAGACTCAACCAGACAAATTTCATACAGCCTTAGTGTTGTAGTCTCTTCATTCTAACTTTTTCTTCTACTGCATTTTCCCTCTACAACAAACTTCATCCCCTGCTACCCGAACAGTTGCTTGTAGAACACCTGCTCCTAGTGAGTTTATTGTCCCCAACTGGGGAAGATAATGAGGCTCTCAATTTAATAATTTCCACAGCTGTAGATTTTTTCTTGTTGTTATTGCTGTTGGTTGGTTTGTTTGTTTTGCAAGATCTTTACAAGCTTGTATCTTTCTAGTGTTATTTACTGCAAATTTTATCCCTGCAGGTCATCCTGTAAAGTTAATTTGTATTTATAAAAAAGAAAATTGAAATTAATAGATACAGCTCCATATGAGTTACCAGGCCTAGAAAATTTAAATTTATTGTTGACAGTCTTGCTTTTCAAAAGTATTCAAATTTTCATTGTTCTGCTCTTTGGTTCTGGCTCTTTTTATGAACAAGGTGTTTGTGTTCTCTAAATGTGTTCAAGTATTTAATTCTGGTTTGGTGTTTCAGTTTATCATTTCTGTATGTGCTTGGAACACAGAGAGGTATGAGACAAAATTAATTTACATCTATGGGATCCAGAAAAGGAAATAGCTCTTCAAGTGTAAGACAATGTTATTGTTCGTTATTGTATGTCAGACTTAGAAATCTCCCTCTCCCAGATGCTTATAGCTAATGGCAAAATTTTAAGAATAAGAAGTAACTATAAACATGCTGGTTTAATAGTACTTCAGTGATTCCAAATTAACTCCACGCAACACAGTTATGTATGTTGTTCCCCAACACCTTTACTACATATTAGAATAAGCATTCAGAGGTTTATTGATGATGTGACCAGAATAGAAGTCACTAAACTATTCAGTTCCAGCAGTGTTTGAGTGTATACTAGATTTCCTGCTAAATTCCTCAAGTCAAAAAGAAAAGATGCACAGATGGGAAATATGTCTGTGTAAACTGATGTGTTAGGAAAGGAAAATCTGATTAAATCACAGTTACTCTCACCCACTTCATAAAGCACAAGAGACCTATAATATCACTGGCTGTAATTTAAATCTGTCCTTGGAAAGTATTTTAAAAAGATGACGTTCAAGAGTTTTAATATAAACACTGATAAAAGGTTAAATCATGGCAGAGACAGATACACTCTGAGGAGAGTGAGGGATTGATCTTAGTGAGACAAAAAGGGCTGTGCACACTATGCTATGTCACTGACAGCTTCTTACATGATGTTAAGTAGTGTTTGGCTCCTCAGGAGATAACAGCCTGCAGTGCTAGGAACCTACACATATGAAATGTCATAGAAAAGACAGAAGTTAATGAACAAGTAAAAGGCTCTCATTTTTTCTTTCTTTCCTCTCCAAATGATCCTTTTTGAGATGATCCTAGAAATCCTCCATTCCTTTTTAATGAGTTTTAATTCTGTTTTACCTTCTGCATCTGGCCAGGCATAGCAGCGACAGTATTTGCATTTGGATCCAGAATGTAACTCCTCAAGGAATAAATGATAACATAAATGAGAATGGAATCAAGCAGAATTTAAGAGTCATTTCAGCTTCAAGCTAGTTTCTATGGACTCCAGAATTCAGCTGAGATTTGTCAAAGGTACTCCGCATGAGTGGCACAGAACAGGTAGCAGTTGGTAAATATAAAGTAGGAGTATATTTTATACAACAACTCAAAGTCAAACGTATCATCTAAGATCATACCTCAAGTCTTTCAAGACTCATATCTTGCAAGTTCATTGGTCTTGACAAAGAGTTCAGATAATTAGCTTATTAATGGAAGCTAAACCATGACTCTCTCCTGGTTTAGAAAAATTATTAACGTGTTTGGGGTTCCTTGCACTATACCCCACTGCTCAGTGTAGGCATACAAGATCCTATGAAAATGTGAAATACTTAAGTATTGAATGTTTATATCACAGTAAAACACTCATGCAATAAACTGCATTAAACTTCTGTGTAAGCTGAACGAGAAAAGGAGAATATCTGACCCAGGAGTGATTATGGGTTGAAAATCCTCAGTAAAAGTCTGTATTTAAATTCATGAACACCTGCTACAGAATTCAAGTGCTGTATCAGTTTATTTCAGATTTAGTTCAAAACATCTGAAATCATTTGAAAGTAATTGCCATTGAAGCTAATCATGCAAATCCACCTTAGAAACTGTGAACTTTTATTGACAAAGTTCCTTTTTATCAAGTCCTTCTAGCACTTACTAGATGTTCCAGCTTTAAAAAGCCATTACTAGGACCTATAGATATTTCTTTGTGATGTGCTTTCTCCCACTTATTTAATATCCTCTATTTCACTGTAAAACCTTCACTATAGGATTGAAGTGATTACAGACTTGCACTACGCTTCTTACAAGTATTTCAGAAATATTTCAAGTAGCATTAAAATGAAATATTTGACCTTGGCAAATCATTGTGTTATAGTTTTGTTAGATGTCTCAGAAAGATTGCCCATTTTCCTTACTGCTAATTTCTCCATATAGCACATATTTCTAATTTCAGACTTGCAGAACTATTGAACTTCCCCTGAAAACAAAGTACCCAAAGTCCTTCCAGTCGTTCTATTTTCCCCTTATTCTCTGTCCCTGAGCATTTTGACCAGCATAAGATAGATATTCCTCATTCAAATTGATCTCGTTCTATTTCATTGAAAATAGCCAAATTTTATCAGGCATTCATTGCTTAGCAGCAGTCAAAGAGATTTCATCCCTCAAATGAAGAAAGAAAGAAAAACAAAATCAAGGCAAAGCACATACAAAGTTCTGCAGTTTTAGGTTTAAACAAAACAGTAAATGAGTTTCTAAGCTGTGCAGAACTGAGCTGTCTGAAGAGAATCAGGCAAAATCTCTACCATCTTCAGCAGATGAATTCACTTCAGCTCAGAAACTTCTAAGTTTTTCACTAAACTAAAATACTTAACTTTGCCTAGATCTTATATATGAGAATGACAGCTTTGAATCCCATCTTACTTGAGTTGAATCACTTTTTTTTAAAGTAACTGGTATTATGATTAAAAAAGCCAGTTTGGGTCTATAGCTCCAATTTGTAATATTATTTCATGATAGCTAAAGGTAATGAGAACAGAGTCACTCACCTGTAGTCTCATTAGCATAAAAATATGTGATATATACTTAGGAAATGGCCCTGTACTGATATTTTCTATTAAGACCACAAAAATTTAAGGCAAATATTTATAATACATTAGATTTGACTCTCCTTAACCTGATTTTTTACTACTATGAAACATTTTTTGTGATATGTCATAATATTCAACTAAAATTGCTCAGTCTGTGCTTCTTACACTGAAAGTATAAGTACAATCATGTCCACTGTCTTGATTCATACATCCAAATGTAAATGTTGCAAGGTCTATTTTTATATGAGCTTGGGAAACTAAATATTTTGAAAACTGGAAAGTCTAATCATCCCTGTGGAATTAAGTACCTTAGTAAGATCTATAGCAGCAGCTGATCTTATGTGTATTGGTAGCAGCTGGTCCCTGAATTCACAAACATGCTTGAACAGCAACAGCTTTCCCATTCACTCCCAGGTAAGCAGAGATGTGAGACTGACTTACTCTCATGACAAAACACGTTTAAGGCTCACAATTTCTGGCTTCCAGTCTTCACCACTAGATACCTGCAGTGTTGTCTTTACTCTTTGCCTAAAAGCAGTAGAAAAGTACAATATATACAAGTGGCTTCTCTGGGTGTAATAAAAGATTGCTAAAGAAATGACAAGCTGCTCATCATAGCAAACTTGCTCACAAACCATCAGAGCAATTCTGGGTGCTGCTCTACCTTGCAAATATGACCACATATTTCCTGGCTGTGGTAGAATGAATTAGTGTTGAGTTAGCCTAGTCCAGGGAAAGCAAAGCCAGGCAGACTCTATAGGATAATGTGCTGTTAAAATACTTCCCCAGCGACATCACCACCTGTGATAAGAGATTCTATGAGCTAGTTGGTATATATCTAGTTATAGGCTTCCATGGGATGCTAGATGCCATCCATCCTGGATGTTGTCAGAATGGCCATAGACAGAATTACCCCATAGGCCCCATACAGAGCCCTATATTTATGAAACTGTAGCTATTTACTCATCCCAGGACTTCAGGAACATTCATGGTTACCCTGGCAACTTCATATATTTTCCTATGGATAAAAAACACCCACTTAAAGGAAAATGCATTTGTCATTATGAGAAATTCATCAGCTGTTTCAAAATCAAACATTCAGGCTAGTCAGACTAGAATAGCTATACTGTTTGAAAGGTCTTATAACTTATTCAAATATATTTCAGATGCGTTGGATGTCTTAGCATGTATTGTGTGCAGGTGTACAGGGTTACATAAACATAAACACACATACTTTTTTGTATCAATGGCTTCTCCAGGAATTTGGAATCCCACAGGAATTCTTTAAGCTATATAGTCTTATGGCAGCTTGAGAAAAAAATACTAACAGAATATAGGCAACGTTGTGATAGCAATTTCCTTTCTCCACGTGGAGTCTTCTGAAAAACAGTGGAATCGATTTGAGTAAATTGCCTAACAGAGTGTCACTGTGAATTGTTTTTAAGCTAGATTTACAACTAATTAGAGGATGCAACTATTAAGTAAAAAATACTTACTTGAAGTATCTCTCCAAGTTTTATTTGCTAAGGTTTGTGTTAGGCATCTTTATAACCCTGGTGTATTGTATCATTGTTAAATCAGAAATCCATATCCCTCAAAAGTAAATAAATAAATAAAAATAAAGGTTAAATGATCCAATCTTCATTATCAGAACATTAATATATTCAACAGAACATGCATTCCTTCCTTTGAACATTAAGTGTGACATTCTGGTCATTTTCTTGCAGCCATTCAGTCATCCTTCATTTCTAACTCTAAATTTACACAAGTAGATTTCAGAACTGTAACAAGATTTAACCTCAACTATATGTAAGCTTAGCAGTGATCATAAACCCCTAGTAACTGAAGGTAAGACAAAGTCCCTCATGTTATCATATGTTCTGATTCAATTTCCAATACTCTCAAACTTTTATGAGGCATTTTGGGAAATCAACATCTATATGGATTTCTTTTTGTAATTTGTTTCAAATGATTTTGACATATAAATTAAGCTGATTTGCTTTGCCCAATATTTTAAATGTTTTAGCATGTTGATCCCACTAGCACTTAAGTATCAGTGTCTTTCCCTACTGTCAATCACTATATTTCAAATTTGTATTTTGCTTCAGTCTGCTATCCAACATTTTCACTTCCAGTGAAATTCTCTGCTTTTGACTGTATTTCAAATTGTTTGCTTTGCGGGCATATTACCTTCAAGAGGCAGAAAGTGCATTATCACTAATGTCAGCTCTCACTTTAGTTTTCCAGTGTTATTATTCACCATAGCTGCTTACTGCAATGCTCTTCCATTAATGGATAAGGGATAAAAGGGCTGCAGTTCATTTAATTGTTCCAAACTTCCTTCTCATTACATGCCTCTTCACTTGTATGCAGTAAAAACAGCACTTCATAGGAATATGCCTCAAAGAACATTTCACACACTGAAAAATATTATTGTAGATGGGTCTGTGGAAGGGCAAATATGAAATGTTTCTTTTTTCTGAGACATCATAAATGAAAACTTATATTTAATTTTTGTCCCCAAACAAGGGATGGAGTACATCAGATCCCCACATCTACATTTGCCCTCTCCCACCTTCTGTTTGTTGTTTTGTCTCGTAGCTGGAAGAATGTCTGAATGAGAAGAAATTCCAACTTGGAAGTACCCATAATTTTAAAACAAGTCAAAAGATCCAGAAGAAGTAACCTACCTTGCATGGCCACAATCAGATTAATTCCTGTGAGAAACACAAGGCAGAAGTCTTTAAATAAAGGATTTGGTTATAAACTAGTGCCAAAGAAACCAGAAGCATGAACTAAGATCTAAGATCAATGTTCTATCATGATCATGAAAAAATATTGTAAGGGGATATTGCAAGCAACAGATGATATTGCAAAGGATGACATGGCCAAAATATTCACAGCTACACAGGAGCAGAAGCTTACTGACAATGTATATCTATCTAATGAATATCTTACTGACAATGTATATCTATCTAATGAATATCTATCTTTAATTCAATTAAGGCAAAAAAATCATTTAATGCATGCTACTGAAAATATACCACTCAGGAATCCTGTTGAAATATAGTGAGATGATAGAATCATAGAACCAGAGAATAACCTGAGTTGGAAGGGACCCATAAGGATCATCAAGTCCAACTCCTGGCACCACACAGGTCTACCCAAAGGTTTAGACCATGTGACTAAGTGCACAGTCCAATCTCTTCTTAAATTCAGACAGGCTCAATGCAATGACTACTTCACCGGGGAGCCTGTTCCAGTGTGCAACAACCCTCTCGGTGAAAAACCTCTTCCTGATGTCCAGCCTAAACTTCCCCTGCCACAGCTTAACACCGTTCACACGGGTCCTATCACTGGTGTTTATGGAGAAGGCTTTATGAATTTACCTTGAGCTTTCTGATAGCTCAAATGTCTTGCTTTTTTTTTTTTTTTTTTACATGTTGACTTGCTCCTGCCAAATACCTTCTCTACTATATCCCTGATGATGAATACGCAAGATTTACCAAGGAAAATACTACTGAAACTACCAGGGCAGGGAACTCAATCTCTGAAACGAAATAAATTCTTCTAACATTTTAGTCACCACAGAGAGGAATTTAAAAAATCTGTCACTCTGCAATTTTCTTTGAGGTATTTGTTCTTTGATATAAGTGCAACTCTTCAATTCAAGATGCCTCAATTGTGAGGCATCTTCACAATTTGCATTCATTAGTTACACTTTTATATAACATTACTGTGGCAACCATGGGAAGTGTCCTGTCCTATTCTCAAAAACAAGATGATGCAATGTGGATTGTAGTCAGAATTTACTGCTGATCCTCATGAAGAAACCTGACAAAGGACAAGTGGCTTATTTTTGGCTAAACACAAAAGCAAGCATAAACAAACATGATGAATGTAGTAATCTTAGAATCAGACAGTTAGTTTGTTGATGGCATCTTTGATACAAGAAAACCACAGGGTGGTCATTCTTCTTCCTCTGTAGGGAAACTGTGACCTGCTGGATATGAGAGAATTGTAAATGTGATAGATTTTCATTTACCTAAGATGTTGACACAGTCTCACATAACATCTCATTAGTAAATATGGAACTTAGATTAATTCTTCTAGCACAGGGCAAACAGTTAAAAAAACAAACTTAAGGAGTATTTTTGAAGGCTACACCAAGTGTGAGTCTTGCCACCGTCTTTCATTTGAAGTTTCAGCAACAGAAAAGAATGATTTTTGAATCTAATTACCAGGATTCTTCATTATATGTTAAGATATTGCTCTGTATGAACCTATTGTAAAAGGTGGTTCAAAATATTTTTTTAATAATATTTTTCAATGTTAACTATTTCTGTTGTCACAGGTACTCCAGCTGTTTGCAAATGATGGTGAGAACAGTACATAGTTGACCTCTCAAACTAGATTCAGATTCAGACATACCAGTTTCTGAAGCCATTAGTACAAGTGAAAGTGATACACAGTCTTCAGACTCTTCTTATAATTAGTTTGGCTTGATTTGCTTTTAAATGTCTAAATCCATTCTGGGTTATCATAATTACTCCAACTTATGATTGAGGGCAAAAAGTTATCCCATTAAAGATAAATTTAAGAAGAAAATGCAGACCACACATTGCATTCACTTAGATTTTGTTGTTATCAAGGAAGATCAAACAGAACTTTTTGGCTGAAAACTCTGGGACAATTGATTTACAGATCCTAAGGGTAATGTTTATGTGACTTAGGGATATTGTTTGTCAATAATATCCCAATAGTTGTTGTTAGAGTTCCTACATAACAAACATTTTTTAAAAATAATCTAATGCTATTTATTCAATTCAGAAAGCATTTATACATCATAGTGAATTAATTGGCTGAGTATTTTATCTCCTCTGGAAATGTTTCACAAATACGAGATGAACAGAAAGAACATTCATCTCCCTCTCCTCCTGACTCACCACTGCTTTTCTCAGGCAGTCAGCCTGTTTTTCCTAATGTATAAAATGCTGCATCTACAATTTTTCACCAAGGCATATCAGGTTGCATCACCACAATAGAATTCATCTTAGATGATCTGAATATATTAGGGCAGTGCACTATTTTAAGAGCAATTATTTCTGATCAGAAAAGGTCTGAAAAATATAAGTGAAAATTACAATAATAGGATAACTACTGAAAAGGCAAATAAACAATATTGTAGGTTTACACAGGAAGTACCCACCAAAAGGCAATTGCCTCTCATATAATTAATTACGTATTTATCTACATATGTTACTTATATGAAGAATGTCCATTTTCTTACAACTTCACTGTGCTATTTGACAAGGCTGCAGCCTATGCCACAGCTTCACAACTACAAGTAGTCAAATACCAAAGAGGCAATCAACAAAATTTATATTCAAATATTTTAAAACTCTTTCAGGAAAATATATTTTTTTTTCAAGAGAAATAGGGAAAATATCTGTCTTCTGCTCACAATACTTGTAATCTCTATTTTTTTTTTCATTATTTGTATTTTTCCATAGCCTACAAACTTACACAGAACTGCCTGCATATGCCCAAAAGATAGATCAAATTAGTATCCTCTGAATTCACACATACCGCTGAAGAAACAGCTACTAAAGACTAAAAAAAAAATATCTTTTTCCTTTGCTGTGCAGTTTCTCATATGAAAAATGCAAACACTGAAGACAATAACTAAATATTCAACAACAGGAGAAAGGAATTCACAATCTGGTCCTAAGCAATGGGTTCTCAGTCCCTAGAACTTGAGTTTTGGCTCAGAAACTCACTGTGAATTATGTAATGCTCAGAAAAAGTTCAGAAAAGGAAAGAGAACTCTTCCATAAAAAGATACAATTACTGCATTAGTTGTCATCTTTTTAATAGCCATCACTCAGTGAAGGTTCTGTGAGTATTCACAAACTTCTCAAATCTTTCTTTCAGGAGTCATTAGATAACTTAAAATTCAGAACGGATTTGCTGTATATTATCCTCTATTTTATTCCAAAATCTTGGTAAAAAAAAAAAAAAAGAAAAAAAAAAACTAGAAAAGATATTGCTACACTATTAAGTGTAGCATTATTATGTTTAATGTTCTGTTACTAAAGTGTAGAGCCAAAATGATGATTAATATTTTAACTGTTTGTGCAGTAACAGTAATAATAGTAAAGCAGTGAATTATTCCTATAAAGCATACTCTGCTTTCTCAGAGGTTCCTGTCCGTTCCAGAAACAGGTGAACTCCCCTACACTTCCCCCTACACCTTCCCCTTCCCCCCAAACTTCTATGCTTGCTTTAATTCATTTTTCTAAAAAAAAATAAAAAAAAAATAAAAAAAAAATCAGGTAATGAAACTGAAATACCAGGTAGCCAACCTGATAAATGTTCACAGCAGGGAGGACTTGCTGAATCAAGGATTTAGACATGATGAGTAAACTGCAGGGGACAGTGAGAAGGACATACTTGCTATCAATTTTATAATGGGAAAAATCTCCATTCAGTTCACAGTCACCTGTGCAATGTGGATGTAATTATTTTATGAAATATATTACTGGGTTTAAGATACACAAGACAAGGTAAGAGGAAAAATTCTCAGCTCTCTGTAAACTCTCCTTAAAGACTTCAACTGAATATTTATTTTTAGTCTACACCATCAATAACAAAAAAATAATGCTACTTCTGTCTACCAGATGTTAGGTCTAAAGAAAGGCTGATTACATTGGACCCATAAATAAGAAAAAAAAAAATATTTGGGCTGCAGAGCAAATGAGCTTCCAAGTGAGAGCTCTTTTGTAAAAGAGACTCTTTATACCAAATATATAATATTATGTACATAATATTATAATATATATGTACCTAATATGTATATATTATGGGCAGAAGTAAAGAGAACATTGGGCAGAAGAAATTGCAGCATCATCTCTGATAGCAACCTTGCTTCCCTTTTAAAGAACTCATCCTTCACAAAAGAGTACTGGGATGGATGATCCAGTACATAAAGGAAAATGCCTTAAAAGCCAGAAGCAAGAAAAAAAAAATGCTATAAATTCATATTGTGTTATAAAGCTGTAATAATAGCTGTCAATAACTTGTGTGAAATGGAAAACCACTTTCATTATCATCTCCTTTACTACATCACATTTTCAATACGTCTACAATGTTGGAAAGAAGAAAACACTATTAAAAAAAATCACAAATTCTTTGGTATTCCTGCAGATAATTTATCTCTCTCCCTCTCTCTCTATATATATATGTATACATTCAGGTAGTTTCATCCAAGACTAATGCAGCATACAGTGTACACTGTACATACTTACACCTTTATGATTCACTCCTCCTGAATTTCAAATTTGTTTTTAGAAATGATATGCAGTATCACACCCTACTACAACAACCAGCTGGATTGTATAGATTTTCAAGTTTGGGTTAATTTGGAATTAATTGGAACTCATGGCAATATAATGTACGTCTGACCTCAGATCTGTCTAATGAAGAGGGCACAAGAAGATTCAGTAAAAAAAGTAGTTGCCTGGTGTTTTAGATGATAAAATGATGTTAAAAAATTTACTGATATTTTATCTTTTTTTTTTCTTCAAATTCTAGACTAAAATAATAAAAGTATATATGTGAAAGTGAATGTAAACAAATATATTTACTAAATAAAAAGGCTCATCCATAAAGTCTGATAATAAAGCCTCGTGTATTATTCAGCACTGAAATTTCTAAAATTATAATGAAATGGTTCATGAACGTTTTAATTATGTTAATCCAGATTCCTTCAGGAACATCCAAGATAAAAGCTGAATCTGACAGAAACCATTTGTGGCTAAGCAACAGTTTCTGCAGTCACATATCTGAAGTGCATGTTAGTTCTACAAAAAATGCTTTGTTCCTAATCTTTTGAGCTGTTCTTCATTACATATGCAAAGCTCACTCTTGTATAATTTGACTGAGTCAAAAAGGCAAAACAGGAACAGTTTAAGTTTTACACAAATATAACAGGAAGTGTGTAACTGAAATTCTATTCAAATGGCCAGAGTAAGTGAAGGAATCATTTACTTTTTTTTGTTTGTTTGTTTGTTTGCAAAAACTCTGATACAGTTTTAAATGCACTATTGTTAGCACACATGGAGAAGCAATGGATATTGTCTTCATGGACTTCAGAAAGACCTTTGACACAATCCCCTGTAAGACCTTCACAGAGAAGCTGTTGAAATATGGGCAGGATGAAAGTGGATCAAAAACTGTCTGGACCCAGAGGGTAGTGGGCAATAGTACAACGTCTAGTTGAAGGCCAATTATTATGAGTACTCCAGGGGTTAACATTGGGTCCAGTTTTCTTCAATAAACAAGATGTTTAACATCTTCATTAGTGGTCTGGATGATGGTGTAGAGAGTACCCTCAGTACTTTCATAGACAACATGAAACTGGGGGTAGTGGCTGACTCCCCAGACGGCCACGCAGCCATCCAGAGTGATCTTGACAGGCTGGAGAGGTAGGCAGACAAGAATTAAAGTTCAACAAGGGCTGAGTCCTGCATCTGGCGGGGAACAACTCCAGGCACCAATACATGTTGAGGCCACCCAGCTTGGAAGCAGCTCTGCAGAAAATGACCAGGGGTTCCTGGTAGACATCAAGTTGAACAAGAGTCAGCAAAGAGCCCTTGCTGCTAAGGCAGCTGGTATTCTTGGCTACATTAGGCAAAATATTTCCAGGAGGTCAAAAGAAGTGATCCTTCCTGTCTATTCAGGTACGTAGAGTATTGTGTCCAGTTCAGGGACTCTCAGTACTCTTGTACTGGTAAAAGTCCAAAGTAGGGACCACCAATACAATAAAGGGACTAGAGAAACCCTCCTCTGAGGAGAGGCTGAGAGCACTAGGCCTGTTATGCCTGGAGGAGACTCCAGGGGTACCTCATCAATGTGTAAATATGACTAAAGGGAGGGTGCAAAGACAACAGAACCAGGCTCTTTTCAGTGGTGTCCAGTGCCAGGACAAGAGGCAATGGGCACAACAAGGAACACAAGAAGTTCTGTCTAACATCAAGAAATGCTTCTTTATCATGCAGGTGATGGAGCACTGGAAAAGGCTGCCCAAAGAGGTTGTAGAGTCTCCATTCCTAAAGACCTTTGAAAGCTCTCTAGATATGGTCCTGGACAACCTGCTCTAGGTGTCCCTGCTTGAACAGGGAGGGTGGACCTCCAGAGGTTCCTTCTGATCTTAAGGGTCCTGTGATTCTGTGATAGACCACACAAGACACAAAGAATGCCCCATTGGCTAGTTCTTTCATTATACTAGCTACTAGCTTAATCTTCAAGTCCTATTCTTCAAAATAGGATATGGTCACAAAAATCTATAATCACAATTTCAGAAGCATTTTTTCTCATCAACAGCTTGTCAGAGATCAAGAGAAAATAAAAATGAAAAACCAGCAAAGACCACAATTTGCTTTCTCAAGTTACCTTCAGGCACAAAGAAGAATGGTGACTAGAGTATAGTTTTAGAGTCCTAGTAGTATTCAGATTCAGTGACACACATACTTGATCAGTTACAGAGGAAAAGTTTCTCTATGCAGCTTTGCTGGAAAGGAAGACAAAACAAGTCTTATCCTTTTCCACAAAAGAACATTCCTGGTTGAAAGTAGACATTAATCTTTATTATTCGAGCTAACTCTTGCACTTTTTGATGAATCACCAACAAAAGATCTGAAATTTAGATGTGGAAGCTATTATGACAAGGATAGCACATGACCAAAGATTGAGAATTTTTCAAACATCAGTAAGCTTCTGCTTCTGGAATAGACTTGAACCAGTGAACTACAAAATAAAGTGTAATAAATAAATCAACAAAAGCAAAATAAAGGGACATGAGTTCTTCTGTTTGGACTCCTCCAATTGATAGATTCCTTTATTTTTTGTTGTTCATGAACATTTTGGTTCCTTTGCATCCTTTTGTCAGCTTGTCAGCTTTTACTTTGTTGAGACAAAGCTTTTTTTTTTTTTTTTTTTTTTTTTTTCTCCTTTTAACCAATTCATCAAATCCATTCAGACAGTTCTTTAGTGTACAGCTGCATGTTTAAAGAATTCTTTGTTGTGGCATCTCCAAGAGCCTGCAGTTACCAACTATTCACAAAGACCGTCAATGCTATTCACTGCAAAACAGTTTTTAATGAAAAAAATTACTTGCCTATTTATGTGGTCATCTAATTGTTTTGAAAATAAGGTACATTATGTTAAAAACTTGAGTAATGATAATGGGTTGGATGAGCCCAGTTAAAGAATGAATGAGTACCTTTGAAACAACTGTAACAAGATGTATCGGTATGTCTTCTGCAATTATGACTATATTTTAAACCAGCCTAAGAAACAAATTATAATATTTATAATATTACCTCTGGTTCATAGCCCTTAAGCATGTGAAAGATTAAGTCTGTCACAGTACCTAGCAGTCTTATTTTTTATTACAGTAACAATATATCTTGACATCTTTTTCTTCACAGCCTTTGTATTTTAATTGGGTGTTCAAAAGTGGGCATGGTGGGGCAGTAAATTAATATTAACAAAATGCTTAGTCATTTGCTATCTCTGAAGGCAACTGACATTTCTGATAGTATCTGGTAAGCATAAATTGAACTGACCTTGGAAGAAACATTAATGTCCTCATGTGCATAAAAGAGTGAGGAGCTATCTATATGCAGTTTCACACCTCATGAACTTTTACACATTATTCATCTAAATCAGAGATCCAAATACAAAATCTGGCACTTGGGACATCATGTGGATTTCTGATATTCCTTGGCAAATGTAGGATCCTGAAATAAATTGATAGATTTAAATGATTACAGATGTAGAGGCAGGAGAGCTGGGGAGTGGGGTATTTTTAGTTTTTTATTCCATGCAAACTTAGTGTATAGATACTAATGCAAACTTAGTGTATAGATATCATTGTTCTGCCTAAATGGTGTTTCAAAACACCACATTTTAGAGAGCACAACGGCTTGGAAACTGATTATACAAAACATGAGTGGAGACTGCAGTATTTCCTAGCATCTGGCATACTCAGTTAAATGAAGAGCTTGTCATATGCTGGCTTTTCAACTGTGGCATGTCACCTAAAGTCTGCAATGCTACAGCGTGGGTGAAGTGACAAAGCTGATATGCCAGTATGTGACGTATCTTTAATTTCAGATGCCATGCATAGCTGCATCCCCCACTGTGAAGTGTTGCAGGGGCATATTTTTCAGGTGATGTTACACTGTTTTGCAGGACTATTTGCTCCAACTGAAAGTCACAATTAGCATTCAAGAGTAGAGGAAAAGTGTTAGCCAAGCTGTTTGAGTGCTACACTTAAACTGAAGACTGATTTTTATTCCCTCATAATGCTAATCACCATTGCTACCATCATTTATTTTATGTCCAGGAGATAACTGTCATTTTTTTTTCTGAATCAGACTATCAAAAAAGGCACATGGTAAATGTATGACAGAAACCTCTACATCGCTATTTTTGGCAGAAGTCAGAAATATGCTATGTATTCAATATGCAGAAATGAACAAAATATGTGGTTTGATAAACATTACCAAAATTTCCAGTAATATGTTGCGTTTGCATACACAAACAACAAAACATACAGGACAAGACTGCTTTAAGAAATAAAAGCAAAACCAGAAATACCAAAGGAATGTAGTGTCATGAATGCAACTACAGAAATAATCTTTCATGTTCTGTCACTCAAATTGTAAAACTGCAAAATATAGTCACACACACATAGCTGAAGCACAGAGTTCCAGAACAAAGGTTTTGATAAAAAATGACAAAGCCAAGACCTGTGTCACTTTGCTCTGAAACATGTGATAACATGTTTTGCAACTAAAACAGGCTATTCTCTATCCCTTCTTTATGAACTTGCTTGTCTAAACATGACTTGCATCTCCTTCTCTTAGGTCTGTCTTTGGATCTCTTGTTGGAGGAATATTTCACATCTTTATTTGAGAAGGAAAGTAAAATGCTACAAACTTCATGATAAGCAAAAATTCCAGTTACATTGTGGATGCTTTATTTTTATGAATAGCAATATATAACGTTTTTCTTTTTCTCAATAATAATCATGTTTTTAAAAAGATACATGTAATTTAAATGCCACTAGAAGAACTTTATGGATGGCAGTGGAAACTAGTAGTTATGCTTGAGAGGATGGGTCCAACATAAGGAAATAGCCATGGTGGCCTTAATGCGTACCTGCCAACACACCTCCCTCACCGTCTGCAACTATCCTAGGGTAACTCTGCCACAGTGCCTAATTACTCCCTGGTCTTTCTGCTTAAACAAACATGTAATTTGCCTATTCTGAAGAAGGTTTGCAAACCAAAGGGTTTGATATTTGCCACAGTGTGGATCAATACCACCAACTCAGCTATGTGACAGTCCAGTGCACCTGTGCCCAACTCAGGACAAATGAAAAGCAGTTGAATTAGTGGCAAGCTCTATATCCTATTACCACTCCAACTATTCCATTGCCACTGTTTTGACACATTAGTGGGGAAACTAACACCAATTCAGCTCTGATACTCCATCTGTTCAAAAGTACACACAAACCATGTATACAACCTTTTCCATGTGTACTATTTTCCTATACACTTTTAATATACACACTACAAACAGATTGTAAACTATAGTTCCCTCATGTTAATGAATATCTTTCAAAAATGTAGCGAGGGAATGAGTCAAATATGGCCAGGATCTGAGTCTTAAAAATAAACCAAAAAAACCCTACCTTCTCAAAGAAGATTTAAATCCACTTGCTCAACAATAAATGCAGAATGGGAAGTCTGTAAAATATACTCAGAACTATCAGAGAAAATAATACTGAAATATAAAAAGAGCTTTGAAAACTAGATAAAAGAAAGTAAACAAAAGCTCTTCTTTTTATTCTGAAATATCCACCTGACTCAGTGCCATAATTTTCTAGGTAGGAGGAGAATGAAAAGGAAAAAGCTTGAATATCTTTTTTCCTTTACTCTCAGTGAAAAAATGGCTGGAGAAAACATAAGAATCTGAAAGTGCACACTTTCCATTGTGATTGCAAAAGCTATGATTTTCTGTTAAGCCTGGTACCTTCTAAGTGTGTTCAAATTTGTGATTTTAAAAATGAATATTTTATGAAAGATTATAAAATTAAAATGCTTCCCACAACTCCCCTAACAATTTCATGCAAATATCTTAACTGCATATCCCTTGTTCTTTATCTCCTCTTAACCCTTTCCAGTGGAACATGGAGGTCTCTACATTGGGTTATACTTAACCCTAAGCATGAACAGCTTTGAAGTTAAATTCACAGATTGAGACATTTCCATCACAGTGAGAATACTAGAGCAAAATGATTGAAATACATTGTTTAAATTATTTTTTCTAGAATTTTAACAGAAACTGTCATGCATTTAGCATTGAATAGATTGCATATACAATATGAATGCAAACCAATCTGTGTACCACATGACTACACTGCAAATATTTCTCTGCAAACACTGGCAGAGGAGTGGGCTGGCTGTGCATTCATTGGTCTAGCCTTTTCACATAAATCATAACTGTCCAAAGTCTAATCGGATTTATACTGGCTGCCAATGTTCCCAAAGGCTTTGCACTAGCCAGCTTGGCAGTTCTGTAAGGCCCAGCCACACTCTGTACACACTCCAGGGAGGATCCTTATGTTAATCATATCCCTCCATGGCCAATTAAACTGGCTTCAGAGTCACCTTGCACTGTTGGCACGGTGCAAAGTGCCTGCAGTGCAGCTGAGGACTAGGGCCAGGGTGTTGCCAGTTGCCAGTTCATCCTAATGTCAGGGAATGCTCTATCAGAGAAATTTTAGTTACTTTCACAGCTCATTGCAAAAGCACCACACAAAAAAAAAAAAAAAAAAAAAAAAAAAAAAACTTCTCATAAAATAAAACCCCTCTCCATGATAAAAGCAGCAAATGAAAGCATTCTTACCTCAACACAGAACAGCTCCTATACCCAGTAAAGCAGGACTGGAAATCATTATGGTTCTGGCTGTTGACTATGAAAATTACTAAAAGAAGCCCCAGAAAATATCATGTATACCTATTGTAGGTATAACAGATGAAAAGATATTTAGGAAGTTCTTTATTTTAGAAAATATTTTAATGTTTACTCTGCCTGCAAAAGATCTACACTTATTAAATATATATGACATTCAGTACAGCATTTTTACTGCCACACCATACGACAATCATCTATAAAATGCTGACTAACCAGCAGCAGCTGTTGAAGAACTTGCTGGAGTTGCAACCCAACCTTTCTCAGAAGTTTAAACTACAAGCTGAGAAAGCTGAAATATTAAAGAAAGAGTAAATGGAAACAATGAATAAAATCTGGCAGCTGACTTCACAGTGCTTTCAGAAATCAAAGATTTGAAAGCTAAGGACACGGTCACCTGTAATTCAATGACTTTATAAGAACGTTATAACTGTAAGTTATAAGAAGAAGGAAGCACCTGTTTAAATTATACTATAAGTATTTCACATGGATTAACAGTGAAATGCAATCAAGATTTATTTTACACAGAATTCCTTTTAATGAATATATATATATTTATATATGTGTATGCATACATATATATAAATACTTAAGTGCAAAGATTTTCTGGTAAGGTCATTATTTGAGCTAAAGTGCAGCTATTTGCACTGTACAGTATAAATGGCTGTATTACATATTTCATGTGCATGTGTATATATAAGGCACAACACTCCTTGACCTAGTGAGAATGCTCTTGGGCTCCATGTCAGCTAGTCAGCTATCATTAGGAAGTAGTGTGAATGTCTATTATGAATGTAATTAATCAAATTGCAGAAATTTAATTTGTAGCATATTTTTAACACGTTGCACAGCCATGTTTCATGTTGTGGTATGCGTTTTAATACTAACACATTTCTGTGGACAACCAGTCCTTTGAAATGCTAGAACTATACTTTATCAGACATATTATTGGTTTTGTAACAATTTTAAAACTGAAGGATCTTTCCTTGATTCTGATTTAACACTGTCTTTGCATTACATCATGGCCTGGCTTATGTTAAACATTATTTTCTGTATTCATTGAAATTACTATAAATTTATTTAAAGCTACATGTTGGTGACATGACATTTAACTGCATGAAGTTCAACAAGGCCAAGTGCCGGGTCCTCCACCTGGGGTGCAATAACCCCAAGCAGAGCTACAGGCTGGGAGATGAATGCTTGGAAAGCTGCCAGGCAGAGAAGGACCTGGGAGTGATGGTTGATAGTCGGCTGAATATGAGCCAGCAGTGTGCTCAGGTGGCCAAGAAGGCCAACAGCATCCTGGCTTGCATAAGAAACAGTGTGACCAGCAGGGCTAGGGAGGTGATCATCCCCCTGTACTTGGCTCTAGTGAGGCTGCACCTCGAATACTGTGTTCAGTTTTGGGCCCCTTGCTACAAGAAGGACATTGAGGTGCTTGAGCAAGTCCAGAGAAGGGCGACAAAGCTGGTGAGGGGCCTGGAAAACAAGTCCTGCGAGGAGCGGCTGAGGGAGCTGGGCTTGTTCAGCCTGGAGAAAAGGAGGCTTAGGGGTGACCTTATTGCTCTCTACAGGTACCTCAAGGGAGGCTGTAGTGAGGTGGGGGTTGGTCTGTTCTCCCACGTGCCTGGTGACAGGACAAGGGGGAATGGGCTAAAATTGCGCCAGGGGAGTTTTAGGTTGCATGTTAGGAAGAACTTCTTTACCGAAAGGGTTGTTAGACATTGGAACGGGCTGCCCAGGGAAGTGGTGGAGTCACCATCCCTGGAGGTCTTTAAAAGACATTTAGATGTAGAGCTTAGGGATATGGTTTAGTGGGGACTGTTAGTGTTAGGTCAGAAGTTGGACTCGATGATCTTGAGGTCTCTTCCAACCTAGAAAAAAACTGCATGAAGTTCAATAACTGCATGAAGTTCAACAAGGCCAAGTGCCGGGTCCTCCACCTGGGGCACAACAACCCCAAGCAGAGCTACAGGCTGGGAGATGAATGCTTGGAGAGCTGCCAGGCAGAGAAGGACCTGGGAGTGATGGTGGACAGTCGGCTGAATATGAGCCAGCAGTGTGCTCAGGTGGCCAAGAAGGCCAACGGCATCCTGGCTTGTATCAGAAACAGTGTGACCAGCAGGGCTAGGGAGGTGATTGTCCCCCTGTACTCGGCTCTGGTGAGGCCGCACCTCGAGTATTGTGTTCAGTTTTGGGCCCCTCGCTACAAGAAGGACATGGAAGTGCTTGAGCGGGTCCACAGAAGGGCGATGAAGCTGGTGAGGGGCCTGGAGAACAAGTCCTACGAGGAGCGGCTGAGGGAGCTGGGCTTGTTCAGCCTGGAGAAGAGGAGGCTCAGGGGCGACCTTATTGCTCTCTACAGATACCTTAAAGGAGGCTGTAGTGATGTGGGCCTTGGTCTGTTCTCCCACGTGCCTGGTGACAGGACGAGGGGGAATGGGCTTAAGTTGCGCCAGGGGAGTTTTAGGTTAGACGTTAGGAAGAACTTCTTTACTGAAAGGGTTGTTAGGCGCTGGAACGGGCTGCCCAGGGAGGTGGTGGAGTCACCATCCCTGGAGGTCTTTAAAAGACGTTTAGATGTAGAGCTTAGCGATATGGTTTAGTGGGGACTGTTAGGGTTAGGTTAGAGGTTGGACTCGATGATCTTCAGGTCTCTTCCAACCTAGAAAATTCTGTGATAATTCTGTGATAGAAATTCTGTGATTCTGTGATTCTGTTACATTTTTATATGTGTAATATACATTAATTTTTGGTCATGTACTTATGGTAAGAGACCAAGTCAAAAAGAGATAATACCAAAAGTGGACTAAATTGAGAAGCTGAATGGCATTGGGATGGTGGAATTCAAACCCAGAACATCTATTTGCCTTGAGAAGAAAACAAACACTGAAATGAAGATAGGTCTGTGTGCTTCCAAATTGTCATTTGTAAGCATTCTTTCTTGAGTGGAAATGGACAATATTTCTTTATGCAAGTGGATTCCTCAGGATGAATGTACCAAATCTTAATAATCCATGCAAGGGGTATGTTTACAGAATGATTTATGAGTGACGTGATGTAGTCAGAGAAATAAACGTTAATGACCTAAGATTCCTTTTAAAGTAAGCAAGTGTGTATTCCTTACAATCTGCTTTGTAGTAGAAAGTAAAAAAGTAAAAGCAAAAGTAAAAACAAAAGACAGAAGTTCCTGAGTGGCTGCCTTCTGATTCAAACATTAGAACTGCATTTTCCTTTCATTCTTTTGACCATTTTGGTAAACACCTTCCAAAAGATACCTCTTAGACATGGACTAAAAATAAAGACTCATCCTTTCTAATACTCTGCAAAGCAATCAGAATAAAGGTCATAAAGAAGAAAAAAAAAAAAAAAAGAGTATTTTTTGGTGTGAATCCAGGTATTGTTTATTGTAACTGAATTTCAGTTTCATTGATAGTTCAGCACTGTTTATCAGGAAAATACTTTCCGTGCAATCAAAAGACAAACATTTTTACATACTAGTTAATGGTATATAGAAAATACAAGCAAAACACATGTAGTCTTGTAAGATGAATCACTATCCAATCAAAAAGTTTCAAACTTATATACTGTGTCTTCCGTGTTCTCAGAGGGAATGGGAATTTGAGATTTTACATGATGTCAAAAGTAAAATCAGTACTGAGTAAAAATAATACATCTTTCTTGGTTTAATTTCATGTCACAAAAGAAAAGAAAGAAAAAAAAAAGGCACAATTGCACAATTTACTCCAAACAAGGAGAGAACTTAATCTTCACATTATGGATTCAGTAACTTAAAGTCATTTATATTTAACAAGGAGTCCTCTTTTAGCAGGAACATTTTCTATTTAAACAAATGTAGGGGAGAATAAAATCTTGATTCCCTTATATTTCAAATATGAGATTATAGGGATCAGTTATGAATACACGAAAGTGTTTAATTCTAGACTTCAGTTATTTCTAGCTATACCACAGCCTTTTTGCAGACTCTGGGTGCACCTTTCAATTTTTGTGCTTCACTTTCCCTATCTGTAAAATGGGGAGAAAAAAAATCTTCAGGTGTTTCTCCACATTTTTTGAAAATGTTGGGCATATAAAATGCCATAATATACTGGTAGTGAGATGATAAATAACATACATGAAGTTTAACATGGAACTCTTAGGTATGACTAAAATAAGAATGTAGGTTACAACTGACCTTTGGGAGTGTGAGCGGGAGATAGACTGGTGGAGCAACTCCCTGCAGGGCCTCAAGGAGAGGTACCAGGGTGAGACCCCCAAAACGGGGGTGGACCCCCAGCCCTGTCGCCGTGGGGCAGAGAGAGGGGACCTGGAAGTTGAGGAGGAATGGAGACAGGTCCCTGCTCGACATCGCAGGCAATGCCCTCCCCCACCAGCCCCACCTTCCCAGGTGCCCTTACGCAACAGGTTTGAGGCCCTGGAGACTGAGAGACCGGTGGCTGAGGAAAAGGTAGAAAGTGTACCAAGGAGGATGCCTAGGGAAAGGAAGTCAACTCCGCGCCTCAGGACTGGCTCCACCAAGAAAGAAAGAAAGTTTATTGTTGTGGGAAACTCTCTCCTCAGGGAAACAGAGGGCCCTATTTGTCGGCATGACCCTACCCGTAGGGAAGTCTGCTGCCTCCCTGGGGCCAGGGTCAGGGACGTTGCCAGGAAGCTTCCCAACCTGGTTCGCCCCTCTGACTATTATCCTCTTTTGATAGTCCAGGCGGGCTATGATGACACTGAAGACAGAAGCCTCAAGGCTATCAAACAGGACTTTAGGGGGCTGGGGCGATTAGTGGAGGGAGCGGGAGTACAGGTGGTGTTTTCGTCCATCCCTATGGTGGCAAGGAGAGGTACTGACAGGACACGAAAAGTCTGCCTGTTAAACACGTGGCTCAGGGGCTGGTGCCAGCACAGAAATCTTGTTTTTTTTGACCATGGGGCTCTTTACTCAGCACCCGGCCTGATGGCTGCAGACGGGTCCCTGTCTCTAAGGGGAAAAAGGATCCTGGGCCAGGAGTTGGTGGGGCTCATTGAGAGGGCTTTAAACTAGGTGTGATGGGGGATGGGGCTGAAACAAGGCTTGTTGGAGCTGTGCCAGGGGGAACAATGGCAAGGCCAGGGGATAAGGCAATGGCCCAGCTGAAGTGCGTTTACACTAATGCGTGCAGCATGGGTAACAAACAGGAGGAGCTGGAAGCCATCATGCAGCAGGCAGGCTATGACTTGGTTGCCATCACGGAGACGTGGTGGGACCACTCTCATGACTGGAATGTTGCAATGACTGGCTATAAGCTCTTCAGAAGGGACAGGCAGCATAGAAGGGGTGGCGGTGTGGCTCTCTATATTAGAGAGTCTTTCGATGTTGTGGACCTCATGGCTGGGAATGACAAGGTTGAGTCCCTTTGGGTTAGGATCGGCGGGAAGGCCAACAAGGTTAGTGTCCTGGTCGGGGTCTGTTATAGACTGCCAAACCAGGACGAGGAGACGGATGAGGAGTTCTACAGGCAGCTGACAGAAGTTGTGAAATTGTCGGCACTTGTTCTCGTGGGGGGCTTCAACTTCCCTGACATATCCTGGAAGCACAACACAGCCCAGAGAAAGCAGTCTAGGAGGTTTCTGGAGAGCGTGGAAGATAGCTTCCTGATGCAGCTGGTTAGTGAGCCTACCAAGGGTGGTGCACCACTAGACCTTCTCTTCACAAACAGAGAAGGACTGGTGGAAGATGTGATTGTCGGGAGCTGTCTTGGGCAGAGTGACCACAAAATGGTGGAGTTCTCTATTCTTGGCAAGGCCAGGAAGGGGACCAGTAAAACCAATGTATTGGACTTCCGGAGGGCTGACTTTGAGCTGCTCAGGACTCTGGTTGGTAGAGTCCCTTGGGAGGCGGTTCTGAAGGGCAGAGGAGTCCAGGAAGGCTGGGCACTCTTCAAGAAGGAAATCTTAACGGTGCAGGAGTGGTCTATCCCCACATGCCTAAAGACGAGCCGACGTGGACGAAGACCAGCCTGGATGAACAGAGAGTTGCAGCTTGAGCTTAGGAGGAAAAAGAGGGTTTATAATCTTTGGAAAAAAAGGTGGGCCACTGAGGAGGACTATAAGGATATTATGAGGCTGTGCAGGGACAAAATTAGAAAGGCCAAAGCTCATCTGGAGCTCAATCTGGCTACTGCCGTTAAAGATAACAAAAAATCTTTTTACAAATACATCAATGCAAAATGGAGGACTAAGGAAAATCTCCATCCTTTACTGGATGCAGGGGGAAATCTTGTTACAAAAGATGAGGAAAAGGCTGAGGTGCTTAATGCCTTCTTTGCCTCAGTCTTTAGCGGCAATACTGGTTGTTCTCTGGATACCCAGTATCCTGAGCTGGCAGAAGGGGATGGGGAGCAGAATGTGGCCCTCACTATCCATGAAGAAATAGTTGGCGACCTGCTACGGCACTTGGATGTTCGCAAGTCGATGGGGCTGGATGGGATCCACCCGAGGGTACTGAGTGAACTGGCAGAGGAGCTGGCCAAGCCGCTTTCCATCATTTATCAGCAGTCCTGGCTATCGGGGGAGGTCCCAGCTGACTGGCGGCTAGCAAACGTGACGCCCATCTACAAGAAGGGCTATCGGGGGGCAGACCCGGGGAACTATAGGCCTGTCAGTTTGACCTCAGTGCCAGGGAAGCTCATGGAGCAGATTGTCTTGATAATCATCACGTGGCACTTGCAGGGTAAGCAGGCGATCAGGCCCAGTCAGCATGGGTTTATGAAGGGCAGGTCCTGCTTGACGAACCTGATCTCCTTCTACGACAAAGTGACGCGCTTGGTGGATGAGGGAAAGGCTGTGGATGTGGTCTACCTTGACTTCAGCAAGGCTTTTGACACCGTTTCCCACAGCATTCTCCTCAAGAAACTGGCTGCTCTTGGCTTGGACTGGCATACGCTTCGCTGGGTCAGAAACTGGCTGGACAGCCAGGCCCAAAGAGTCGTGGTGAATGGAGTCAAATCCAGTTGGAGGCCGGTCACTATTGGTGTTCTCCAGGGCTCGGTGCTGGAGCCAGTCCTCTTTAATACCTTCATCGATGATCTGGATGAAGGCATTGAGTGCACCCTCAGTAAGTTTGCAGATGACACCAAGTTAGGTGCGTGTGTCGATCTGCTCGAGGGTAGGAAGGCTCTGCAGGAGGATCTGGACAGGTTGGACCGGTGGGCTAAGGTCAACTGCATGAAGTTCAACAAGGCCAAGTGCCGGGTCCTCCACCTGGGGCACAACAACCCCAAGCAGAGCTACAAACTGGGAGAGGAATGGTTGGAAAGCTGCCAGGCGGAGAAGGACCTGGGAGTATTGGTTGATAGTTGGCTAAATATGAGCCAGCAGTGTGCTCAGGTGGCCAAGAAAGCCAACAGTATCCTGGCTTGTATAAGAAACAGTGTGGCCAGCAGGACTAGGGAGGTGATCGTCCCCCTGTACTTGGCTCTAGTGAGGCCGCACCTCGAGTACTGTGTTCAGTTTTGGGCCCCTCACTACAAGAAGGACATCGAGGTGCTTGAGCGAGTCCAGAGAAGGGCAACAAAGCTGGTGAGGGGCCTGGAGAACAAGTCCTATGAGGAGCAGCTGAGGGAGCTGGGCTTGTTCAGTCTGGAGAAGGGGAGGCTCACGGGCGACCTTATTGCTCTCTACAGGTACCTCAAGGGAGGCTGTAGCGAGGTGAGGGTTGGTCTGTTCTCCCACGTGCCTGATGACAGGATGAGGGGGAATGGGCTTAAGTTACGCCAGGGGAGTTTTAGGTTGGATGTTAGGAAGAACTTCTTTACCGAAAGGGTTGTTAGACATTGGAACGGGCTGCCCAGGGAAATGGTGGAGTCACCATCCCTGGAGGGCTTTAAAAGACGTTTAGATGTAGAGCTTAGGGATATGGTTTAGTGGGGACTGTTAGTGTTAGGTCAGAGGTTGGACTCAATGATCTTGAGGTCTCTTCCAACCTAGAAATTCTGTGATTCTGTGATTCTGTGACAGTGTTTGCACTGAACATCTCATTGGATACACAACTGTATGTGGGCAAAAAGAATTTGCAAAAACATATGCTCCAATTAATTCTTGTAGAGTTGAATACAAGGACCAGAAACTATAACTGAATGATGGTACTAATGGCAAACAATTCGTTTCCTCATTGATTCATTCAGAGATCTCAGATGACAGCATCCATCATCTGAGAAAATCAAGCTGGAGATTGCACAGCTGCAGACCTGTGTAGAAGTAGCTATGGCGTATGCACCATACGTCACGTAGACCACGACTCACTATAATTCCATCTATCTAGCAATTAGACACTGTAGCTTGATCTTTCTGTTAAAAAGGGCACTGGTACCGATTGTACTGAAACTAATTGTCTCACACATACCAATTCATAACATGTAGAGAAAAGACTGTCTCAGGAACCAACCATTAAAGGTTTCCCAAGGGTAACCACCTGTTGCATCTGTCTGTGTATTTTTAATGAATGTATTCTGTGCACTCTTGAGACAAATTATTAACTGTGCATATTTGAAAACTGCTTCTTCTTACAGGAATATTCATGAAACACAAATAAATTTGTTTTGATATGAACACTGCTGAAACACATGGAAAAATGTTTTGATATAAACAAGCATATTTTCCTTCACATTCTCCTTCTACTAATAGTAAAGTCTACAAAAGGAAACAACAGCCTGCTAGTCTGCATAGCAAAAGTGGCAAGAAGGCAACCAAAGCAATAGGGAAAAGATTTCAAGCTGGGCAACACTTATTAAAGAGACTTCCACATTTCTTAACATTAACTCCATTGCACCTTCCACTGCAACTGCAGCAAAAATTGTGTATATTAGCTGTGTATTTGCAATAGAGACGGAAAAAGATGGCAGACCCTCAAATGCAGCTAATAGACAAGTGACTGTTTTCATTAAAAACAGATGATAATAGGTCAATCAGGGATAAGGAAAGTGCCTACATCTGGTATTTTTCCCCTGTGGGTTCATGTTACAATTTAGAAATAACATCAATTTTACTGCTGTTTTTTTTTTTTCTTTAATCCTGAAATTTCAGAGAAAAACCATGCATGAAGAAAATAATGTTCCTACAGCAGCAAAAGATTCCTTTGCCCAGCATTAGAAATTCAAAAAGTTCAATATCCTTTAAAGGGTCTACTAGTTTAGCAGCCCTAAGACAGATTTCCCTGAGATAAAACTGTGCCCCTAGCAGCTAGTTCAATTTTGTTTTATACATTTAAAAATCTACATAGCCAGTTCAAAAATGTGTCACTTTACCTTAATGGTTTCACATAGCTTCTTTTTCTTTATACTGGACTCACTCAGTTGACCTGCCAGGGTGTACAGTACAAATATCACAGCAATTTACTATTAATATTACAATAAAATAATGAGATTATAAAATGGTAGATCCCATTCCACAGACTTGCCTATCACCCATGTTGGGCATGTTGGCAATCTTAGTTCATTGCAGAAGAGAGCTAGTAACACTAGGATATTTTAAACAGATTTTTTCCATTGAATATTTATAATAAGTGGGAGAAAGAACACAGGGTCAGTCAGGAAACTATGTTCTTAAGGAGTAGATATAGACTCTTAGCCTACCACAAAAATGGTCAGCTACTGTATCATATACCATAGATTTTCATCCAGTTTTCTCTTTATTGATCTTTATCTCAAGTACAGCTCAGGCTAAAAATAAATCCCCCCAAAACACACAGTATTAACATGAATACATCAAGACATGGAAAGCCTTGCTTCCCTTGGAGATGTTTTGGTAAGTTTCTTAGCTACAGTGGTGGTCTACATAGGTTGTCGTGCCCAGGAATCACAAGCAGGTGAAGTTCTCAAGGTGCATTTATTATTGATGCCAGATTAAGAGAAGGGCTTCCAGGATACAGCCTGCTCCTTCAGTCGCATGGTTGGTGGGACTCCAGGTGTTCTCTCCAACTGTGAAACTCATTATGTCAAAAGTAATCCAAATGGCATAGCTGGTGCTGGAATCACACCTATCTCAAAAGTCTGTAAAAACTGCACATTGTTTGACAACTATGATTAATTTATACTTCTGATCGTTGGAATTACTGATGACCCCAGGTAGAAATTGGATTACAACATGTATCCTGTCTACTAGGCAGACACACTCGGTTTCTTCACACCTCCAGAAAGTGGCAATGCCAGCTTTTTATAATCCCAAACAAAAAGCAAAGGTGGGTGGATATAACCTGGCAGGTACTTTTCACATCTCTGTAGCTAGCATACTGAAGCATACCTGATTCCTATCAGGAACTGTTGTAACAGACTACTTTCCTGAAGATAACCTATGTCATTAAGGTCTGGAAATGCTATGCTGCTTATTCTGAACTGGTACTCAGCTTCTGATCATGGTGTCTAGCAACTTGGTCACATTCAATGCAAAAGCAGGACATATCTGGTTATGGGTCTTCAAACAGGACACCTGCCACCTACAATTCCAGCAATATTGTCATGTATTCATCTGATATTGATGCTAGTCATTTAACAACACAGGACAGCTAGCTAGCCATGATGACAACATTATGAACTCGGAGTAGAATTCAGCTTCCCCCAAGCATTTGCAATTCTAGTTATTTTCAAGGATTCTTCCTGCAGTGCAACCTTGCTTGGGTGTAAGGATGTTCTAAAACACTGTGGATGCTGAGAGAAGGAATCAGCACAGAAGTGTCTGTCATAGTGCTCTGGAGAATGCTAAAGAGCAATGCAAATATGGACCTGTGACCGTAGTTAAGAGTTCAGCTGAGAACCCACATGTAGGAGAACTGCACTCAAAGGTAATGGTTTGTTAATTTCAAAGCTATCAGTCATTGTCATTACAGTGTGAAATAGGAATGACTGTCTCTAGCCAAAGGCAAAACAAATTTAGGAAGTGCTACCAAATGTGGAATTCAAAAGAAGGGTCTGGATCTGAGTTCTATAACTAATGCACACAGAAAAATAAATGAATAAAAATTAAAAAAAGATTTTGTAATTTCTCTTCCATGAATACCCACTTCCACTTCAATGCTATACTAGGACATTAATTCTTTAAAGTTGGATCCATATAGAAAGAGTATCTCTATCAGCACACATTTCTAAAATCTTTGGTGAATGAAAGAAAAATCGGCTGCCACTCAAGGTTTCAGGCTCGTTTAGATATTCCCAATTTTCAATAATTTAGTGTTGAGCTGTATTTCAAAACATCCTTTTCAGTATTCACGCACTCTCTGCTTTTACATAATCCCTTTGGAAAGGACTGCACGTCCTTCTTACGTAGTGTGGAGACACCCAGTGGAAAAACCAAGGTAGCACAGGAATCAAATGACACTAGGTAATACTAGGTAAATGACTCACGCTGCTGCTACGCAAATTTGCCC
Source organism: Heteronetta atricapilla (assembly GCA_011075105.1). Classification (NCBI taxonomy): domain Eukaryota; kingdom Metazoa; phylum Chordata; class Aves; order Anseriformes; family Anatidae; genus Heteronetta; species Heteronetta atricapilla. The sequence goes on from CM021742.1 coordinate 1,723,673, forward strand.
AGATTTCTTACATATGGTGCAATTTCCCAAAACTGTAGTGTTGCCTCTTGGCACTAAATTGTGAGAGTATCTCTAATCTAAACGTCTTCACAATCAATAATTGAAATAAAATATATATTTTAACCTTTTTAAGAGCAATTTCTTCTTTGAAATGTTTTTTGTTTTGTTTTGTTTTGTTTTGTTTTCTGTGATTTAAAAGAAACAGAAGGTGATATAAAACTACAGAAGAATTAAAACCTGATGCTTTTTTCTTTCTGAACAGTTATAAAAGCCTCCACAAAATGTTTTAGTTTTATATTTTGAAAAAAGATTGAATTTTTCATTTTATTTTCTGATCTGATTTTATCTTGCTTTCTTTAACTTCTACTGCAATGCAGAAATAGGGAAACAGTTCAAGAGAAAACATATGCATGCTACTGACTTGGGTGACCTAGAGAGAAAAGTTGTACTTTTCTGTGCACAACTGGAAACAATAAATTCCCTTTTTTAAATAAATATCTTCCTTAAAATAACTACTATTTTACTGTATTTCTTGTCACTGTGAGATCATCACACATATTCATAGATGTAGGAGTAGAAATATTTAAAAGATAAAGTTTTGTGTATCCATAATACTGTGTTGTTTGGTGTTTTGTGTTGTGTGTGTTTTTTTTTTGTTTGTTTGTTTTGTTTTTTGTTTTTTAATGGACAAGCATTGCTCACAAAAATGGTGCAGTCAAATTCTTCTTGCATTATGTTCTCTCCTACATTCTTCATCTGACCAGTGCAGCAGATGAAAAACAAGGGAGCAATTACAGCTGCATGATTCTGTGAGCAAGCCAGCACCGACCTAGTGACCTAGTAAAACGTTTTTCATAGGGCATTACACATCAATTGGATTAATAGATTAAAATTATGTCCTTCTTCTGATGTCAGAGTAGCAGAAGTGTGTGGAGCAGAAGCCAGTTCTGTCTGCTTTGTGGCATAACGAACACAAGGACACCAGGGCTCTTTTAGGATCAGTAACTGCTGCTAATTTATTGATGACAACTTTATTATATATCTCCCTTACCGAGGACAGGCTCCCTTCTTACACCATTCACCCCACAGCAGTACTTTTCCACTACCAATGGAAACGTTGGTCAACGTTGGTCAACAACTTTGCCCGGCAACCGAAACACCCACCAACTTCCATGCCTTAATGGCTGGAGAACAAGCAACCTGAGACGCCGTCTGCTGAATCACCATTCTTTGTTTCCACTAAACTCTTTACATTCCTGATGGCCTCATCGTTAAGAGTTCGATGTTATCACCAACCATGGGGCTTGTCGACCCCCATGGCCACACTCCCACATGCTTTATTCCAGCTGAGAGCTTTCCATCAGCAGAACAATTCTCTGCTGATTAATTACAGTCAGCATCTGGCTCCTTTACGTCACTTGAAGAGTAAAAGATGTCAGCTCAGTGCAGAGATATCTATCCTTTCACATAGCAGTTAGCGAAACCAATGCTACAGGCTGTAGCAGATAATTATTACCTGCTATTTGTGTAATTCTTGGAATAAATTAATGGTATGAATCACAACATTAATTTAAGTGCCACTAAAAATGATTGATGGAAATAAGTAGCAGATTAATACAAAAGAAAAATAAAAAGACAACAGAGCTTCTCATTTTACTTTAAATTTTCCATTAATTTCGGATATTTTTGTATCTTAATTTTTCTCGACTAATTTACTTTAACAAGTTGGATATGTGAACAATTTTAATAAAGGGGAGGGGGGAAGGGAGCAAGGGGAAATAGGGGAAGAAAGGAGATTGATTTGTTTTTTTCCAAAAATGGATTTGATAAAAGAGGATACATTTCGATAAAATGTGTATTTTTCTAAAGCCACTTGGTGACCCAGTGTAAACGTTCAGCTGAAATTTTTGGAGAGCCTGCCAGAACTGTCAGAGATGTTTGTTGGTGCCCCCCCCCCCCCCCTTTTTTTTTCCCTGAATGACCACAGCCAATTTAGAGATATCTGTGCAGAATATTTGGTTTTCCTCTTCATATTACTTGACACTTTTTGGAAAAATGTTATTATATAACTGCACCATACAGTACTAAAAGAGCCTACTCTAACTGTCTGCAGTCAAATTAAGTTTTTACTATTTGAAAATTTGCTGCTGATGAATATTATTTAATCCTTCCATCAATAATTTGTGAATGTATAGAATTACATAGAACAGCATAGGTCCATGGACAAATCCCTGTGGGATTTCATGAGTAACTTCACCATGAACATTCATAATTTCTTATCTCTCTCTAAAAATATATATATATATATATTTCTAACTACCATCGAACAATACGAATGATCCTTTTCCAGAGATATTTTAAATGTATGTATCTTTGGAAAAAGTAGATGAAATATCAATGCATATGGTTCTCTCTTTGACAACCTGATAGGGAAAACAGAAGGGAGTATTTAACTACAATTTCATTTAATGTTTATCTTGTCTCTTTTAATAAGCAGAGGCAATCACATATTCACTAAAATTTTAAAATAGACATTCAGCATAAAATCGTCCTGAAAGAAAAGTGCAAAATCTTATTCTATATGACTAAAATTCAACAGATTACACTAGCACTGCAGCTTTACAGCTGGATCTCTAGACACCCATTACATTTTGTGAGCTGTTTGTACTGTAGCTTTTGATATTCTTAAAGGACTGACAGCATCTATTTCCTTTCAAATAAGGTCATTTTCAATTTAGCAGTATTCAGCGACCTGCAAATCTGAGTCTGCAAGGCACTCTTCAAAATATCACTTTCAGACGATGGATGTTTTCCAGGTGGTTTTGCAGAGAAACATGAAATGCAGCTGCCACAAAATGTTTGATGAGACATAAGTAGAACAACATCAAAAGTGTGCTTCTTTTTGAGCAAATACATGAAAACGCAGAACTAGCTGACAGTGTCACATCATGGAATTCATTTGAACTTGCAGACAGAAACCAAGAGGAAAGATTATTTCTATGACCATTACTTGGAGCATGGCCTATACGATATAAAAGCAGAAAAATACATTCTTAACTCCATCATTATATAATCAGACACAAAACAAGAATTAAGCCTTTCAAATAGATATACATATATAAGTATGGTATATACAAATATATGCATGGTATACAAATGTGTATGGTACCATAACTTATGATACTGAACTCCATAAAATTTTATTTTACTGCAAAGAAAAAGGTAGAGAAAAAAATAAAATAATCACAATTGCAAGTCTCCCCTGTCCTTCACTCAGCCTCCTAAAAGGTACATCAGCTGGTGTGGATGACAATGCTCAGTACACCCAAGGCAGGCACAGGGCACTCACACTTATTTGTCCATTTTGCTAAAAACCAGCTCAGTCTAAGTGTTTCATTTATCATTTATAAAACAACACACTGGCTGCTATATAAAAGGTCAGTTCTCTAGGCAGAAATAATTCCGATTCTGACTTATTTTATATGATAAAGTTCTTAGCATATATTTCTTTATAACCTGTATAATTTTGTTAACAAATCAGGAAGGTTAGGCAACAAGGACACCTTTCTGACATCCTGATGCACATTTCGACCCAGTAGACTAGTCTTATTTATGTGCAGAGATGCATGAGATAATCTGAAATGGAATTAAAAATAAAATAGTCTGTTGCTGAAGAAAACATGATATAGAAATTATCATTGGAATATTATTGAGAACACATTTACACATTACTTCAAGTCTTAAGGCAAGACTGTTAGGGAACATATGTTGAAAAACAAATGCCTTTACTCGGCCCACTTGCCATTGAATATTTCATCAAATTTGAAAGCATTAAGCTTTATTTTGATCAGCATTTGGGACCATTCAGATAAATGTGAGGAATCTGAAAGAGTGTTTACCAGAATTCATACAAAACTTAATTCCTACTTACAAAAAATACAAATATATATTCAATTTTTAAAGTATGTTTGGCTTATTACAAGCAGAGAGTTATTGCTATTGTAGCAACAAGCATATGTTCCATGCCAAAGATCAGAAAGTAAAATATTTTGCTTTAATTAAACTACAATAACCAGTGTGTTTTGTTTCTATAGCCATAGAGGTCTGCATTTCAACCAAACCCTTTATAATGATATATGTAACCTAGTATCTAGTAGATCTCAGCTACAGAGAATTTCTTGCATTTGCTACAAGTTTGTTGTTGTTGTTGCGTTGTTTGTTTGAGTGTATGTCTCTGGTTAAAGCCAGAAGGAAGAGGCTTGATTAAAAGCTTTGCAACTGCATTCAACAGATGTAAATTGGAACCAGAGTAAGTAGAAATTTAGTCTAGTCAGTGGCTCTGCCACTGCTAGAACAAGCCTTGATTGCAGCAGTGTTTCCAACTCCAACACTTACGTCCTCTCATGAGCACACTCTATAAAAACTTAAATAGAATTATACTTTTTATGGACTGATTATATAAACTTATTTTTCCCTACTGGAATCTAAAGAGATGTTAAAAACAAACAAACAAACAAAAACAACAACAACAAAAAACAGTCTATGTAGATCATTTCCTATTAAAACTAGATGCATTATTTTGTATTAGCAGATATATCCCAACCTTTGGAAAAATACTTGTAGTATCTTTCTGGCCTCCACAGGTGAAAATATATATATATATATATATATATATATATATATATATATATATATATGTATATATGTATATATATATATTTGCTTCTTATTTTATGAAAGGGACTTTCACACCTGATCTATGAGATTTTTTCTTTTGCTTGTTGTCCTGAAACATACATGACCCAGTAGAAAGGAGTAAGTCTATCAAGCTGTTAAATTACGATCAGGAAAAGAATTTTTAAAAATTTAAAGTGTGCTTTTGTGGGAGTGTGGCCGTGGGGGTCGACAAGCCCCATGGCTGGTGATCAGACTCTTAACAGATGAGGCTATCAGGAATGTAAAGAGTTTAGAGGGAAGTAAGAAGGGTGACTCAGCAGATGCCTTGCCATCTCAGGTTGCTTGTTTTCCAGCCGTTAAGGCATGGAAGTTGCTGGGTGTTTGTGGTTGCCGGACAAAGTTGTTGACCAGTGAATGGTTAGTGGAAAAGTACTGCTGTGGGGGTGAATGGTGTAAAAAGAGAGCCTGTCCTCAATATGGGGATGCAACATGGATAAGGAAGTTATGCCCTCGATAAGAGAGATAAAGTTAGGCCCTCAGTAAGAGAGAATGAAGCTATGTCATCAATGAAGAAGAAGCAGTTTCTGATCCTAAAAGAACCATGGTGTCTGTGTGTTCATTACACCACATGCTTTATTTAGCAGTTTTCAGTATTTGGATATTTTGTATTTTTTTTCACCTTAACACATATCTTTATTGATATTTGCTCTTCAGCATAACTGTGGTTGTGAATGCACTATTCTACTCTGATTCACTAAACTCGCTTAGTATTTTGCAGTGAAAAATCAATTTTATTGGTCTCAGAAAACCAAAAAAAGCATCGTTCCAGTGCCATTTACAGACATAATGCTTTCTAAACATTGTTAAGTATAAAGACATTTCAGATCTGTTATCTTGCAAGAATTTCTTCCAACAGAAACAAACGGAACTTGTTCAGTTCATGGAGTAACCTACAAAATCACCAAGTCCTGGCAGAGGTTCAGTAACTGCTTCCCTTCTATTACCACTCTCCTCAGATACCTTTGGATTTCCTGGCAACATCCTTACCAGCTCATAACAGTCTCACAGCCATTCACAAGTTTCTCCTTCTGGCCAAACTCATTCACTTCAGCTTCCCCCTTTCATGGATTTAACAGAGCAGCTACTAGAGCAAAAGGGTCTCAAGCTAGTTTTGGCATGCATATCCCTTTGCCCTTGTCTATATGAAGGGATTCCCCCTTACCTTCTCTGGAATTTCTAAAACACTTGTTGTTGTTAGTTTGGTGGTTGGTTTTCTAGAACTTCCACTATGCTTTAGGCCATATTTTAGTCCATGAGGCACATAAGGAACCGACTTTTTGGAATGTTTAACTGCAACTTGTTACTTGTGACAACTTCTCCATATTATTAACTTTTCTAAGCTGGTCCCACTCACACACAAGGAAATTTACAAGGAAATTTGGCTAAAACAACAAGATCTCCACCTATATATCTTGTGTATCTGATATTATTACTGTCATTTGCAAGGTGCTTGTAAAACTTTGGATATTTTACACAAAATTTTTGCAAGCTTTTAGAGTGCAAAGTAATGACAAAAGGCAGTGAAGAATATGTAACCTTCACACAAAAGCTGCAAAGTAGCATAGAAACACAGCAATGTGTTTCAGAATCATATTCACAAGGATGACTTTGGTATTATTCTATTCTATTGTTCCCTTATCCAACAAATGTCTGTCAGCATCATTACAAAAATTCAACCTGTCTCCAGAAAATTATATATAAAGCATTTCTTGATGAGTGCAGGATTTTTTTTTCCTTGTTGTTATGGGATATTTACACTTCAAGAATGCCCCATTTGGAAGCAACACTTAAAATATGTGAGCAATATTTCTTTGACATCTGTGACACACATTTCAGAACGGTCCTTTCCAAAAACACATCCTCATGAATCATCTACTGAAAAACTACCTCATTCTCCAAAGAGATGGTGATAATGGAAACCTGACAGTTTTTTGGATTTGTTACACTGATTAAACCAGGCATTATGCTGAGACAAGTCCAAGCACCCATAGGAAAGGAGAAGGAATGGTTCAGTTGAATTTTGTCTGTGCTACAATTATTTGGCTTTTCCACATGATAAACTGAAGTATTTATATTGCTTCTCATTTCTCACCAGGTTAGCAAGTCAAATACCACTGCCCATCTTAGAAATGGGAGAACATCACTTCTAATCAGCTATCCTAAACTTGCTGGTAGAACCTCAGTTTGTCCATCATCCAAGGAGACAGCAACAAAGATAATTAGATTCAAGAAGATATTAACATATTTACCTTCTGTTCAGAGGCTATCACCAACCTCACCTGTCTACTAAGTGCTGAAGCACCCAAGAGTGTGTGCAATTAAGCCATTTCAAATTTTGTAGTGAAAATCCTAAAGTATTGCCAGGCCACAGTCATGATAATTTCGATAATTCCAGAGTATACTCTCCTAACCTTCACCAGTTTGCAGCTCAGACATCTTAACGCAGAGGTGATATCTTTATGCTTCCTCTTCCTTCAGGAATTCTTCTTTCATAAATTTACATAGCCGATTTCTGAATTCACATAAAACCTACCAACAACCTAACTAAAACAGAAGGATTCCACAGTCTAGTTTTATAGTGAGAACTACAGTTATTTGTAAAACTGCCACTTCTGACTTCACTGTATGTTTCCTATTCTTGCACTACAGGGATATGAACAGTCTTGTTCCTTGTTGACTTCTCCACACTACTCATGACTGAACACACTCACACTCTTCAATTCTCTTATCAAAGCTGAAGAGTCCTATAACTACTTTTCATACAAAGCCATCTCCATACCTTTGATATTGCTGAAACCATCTTCCATATCTTTTCTAATTACACTACATCATCTTGGAGATAGGACAACTTCAACTGCACACTGTTCAAGATGTAAGTACACGCATTCAGAGGAACAGTAACAATTTTAGTTACTTTCCTAATCTTTTTTTTCTTCCTTTTTTGACTTCTGCCAAGCTTCAAGATAGTATTTTTATAGAGCTGCCTACTGCAAGCCAAGATTATTAATCAGTGAATTGGAGTTGACCACTGTAATGTAAACCTGTTGTACAGAATTCACCAGGATACAGTTAAATAAATGATGCCACAGATGATCTGCACGTTTAGTAAAACACTGAGTCAGTATCCTTGAGATTATGAAATGAACTGCATCTGCACCTGCCAAATCCATGAATGCATATGCATTCACTACAGACTGAAATAGAGAGGGATATGCAAGCTGCAAATTTTTATTTTAGCCAAGAGACTGATGAGAGGAAGACAGTATGAAAGGTCATTCCAGTGATAAGAAAGAAATTTTTGAAATGTATATCTCATAAGTGCCTCGCGTTACATCTAAAACGCTTTCATGAAAGCGGATTATTACAACAGGCCTCTTCAAATTACAAAAAGGGCTGTCATTTTTACCTTACCTCACTGACTATTCATTCTATAATTTGCTCCATAACTGGATTTTTTTTAAAATAGCCCACAGGTAGCAGGGTCTTTTGTAAATGTACTCCTGAACTTCAGTATTACTTACACAGATACATATTTTCCCTTTTAGCAGCTGGGGCTGCTTTTTGTTTGTTTGGGTCTTCTGGCGATTTTAATATTGCTTCTGCCATTAAGTTTGCAATGATGCAAGGAATCACATGGCAATCAAAGTTTGCTGCTCTGTAAAATTATGAAAACTCAAGAAGCAAACCCAAGTCCATTACCTGTAATGATACCCAATGGAAATCCATGCCATGCCATGGGAGAAGCTTATATTATGGCATGAAGATCTATTTCTTAAATAGAAAATCAACTAACTACCATAAGGAATACTTGATTTCTTTCATGCTACCCCAATCTAATACTAATTTGGTGGAAAACTAATGCAGACACTGCATTGACTTTATTGTTCTTTTTATGCCTGAAACTATCTAATCTATAAATAATTTTATTTCCTTGCTGGCAAGGATTAAATATGGATTTTCCATGAGGGCCTGAAACATCTCAATTTTTCAGACTTTTTTTCCAAGTATCTTTTTTTTTGTTTTGTTCTTCAGGAAAATAAGCACTAGTACCAAAAAAAGAGGCAGCAATCTAGTTATTTTAAGTGCCCCAAATCACCATAATTGTGTATGCATGAGAACAGCTATTATCAGTTACATATATACTGATATTTATATTGTTCTTTCATGCCATTTATTGAATATAGGCTATACATGACACAGCCACTAAGCTCCAAATATCCCAACATATTTAGAATCAAAGTCAAAATGCAATTTAGAAAGCATTAGCAATAGCTGTGAACCAAGTAAATTCCCTAAGAAGAGATGGTCATCATGATGAAAGGGCAATGCACCCTAGTAATGAAGATTTTATCTTTTTTTTTCATTTTTAAGGTATAGTTATTTGTTATTGATCAGAAACATTATGACGATTTTATTCTGCTTATAAATTACTTCCACCTTAATTTAAATACAGCTGCTTGAAGTCATTCTTTTCAAGAAGCCAATAAAAGCAATTTATAGAAACAAAACCCAAAGCACTGTCACTTAATTTATAAAGCTGAGGTTATCCAATTAAAATTATGACACTAAATGAAAGAACTGTAATTTATTCATTTTTACCTTAAGAGAAAATATATCATAAAATGGCTACATTTAATGCTGAAAACACTGATCAATGTAGAAAAGTTTCTATGACCTATGACACTGACTACAGAAATTCTTAAAATGTGTGCAGTGAGTAAAACAAGTGCACCAGTATGAATTAGCATCAGGATTATCAGCCAAGAGATGCCCATAAACTCTTTGCCATGGCATACTGACTTTATTATTATTATTATTAAGTGACAGTGGCCATCTGCAAATAGTTAACTGTTCTTCAAAATGTCCAAGGTGACAACAAACAGCACGCTGGATTCTGTATTGCAAATGCCAAATGCAATATTGGTAAGAATAATAGTTCAAAAGGTTTCTTTTAAGAACCATAATTTATGCATTTTTGTGCACTAGTCTCCTTAAAACAATCTCTTTTAACTTTGAAATGTACTTTTTTTTTTTTTTTTTTTTTTTTTTTTTTTTCCAGTGTGTATTATTTCCCTAAAATATTTGACAATTTTATCCTGAAAACAGTTTTTCACTACTCTGGGACCTAAAGATTCTTAGACTTTTCTATGTCCTGTGTCCTCAGATATTACAGAGCTAATGAGTTCATCATATATGAAATACATATATGTAAACAAAATTCAGATACTTGTCAACTGAAAGTAAAGAAAATAACATCTAAAGACCTTGGGATCACCACTGTCTGCATTATGCTTCTTACCTCCCTGCACTTGGTTCATGTGCCACATAAGTCTTTTTAACTCTTCTTGTCTTAGTGAAAGATTTCACAGGGACACTTATGTAGATAAATATCTTCTCACTTCTCTCAGCCCACCTGCCCTCTACATCACTCATGACATGCACATGCCATTAAAAAATAATAATAATCAGGGTTCAGTTACTTCTCATAGAAAAAGCAAGTCCTCTAGGAAACTGTGAGTCATTTCTAAGTCTTTGTAAAGCCTTTGTAATCAATCAGATTGCTACGCACTGGAGGCACTTTCAAAACGTAAGGTCTGATTTTGAGAGTCACTGTATTTGAACACAACAGTGAAAGCCACCTAACACCTGCAGTTCTCATTAAATTTTGCCACACGAATGAACACCTAGACTTTCTGATAAACAAATGCTTTATTTTTCCAATTAAGAACCTGGAAAAGGGAATCTCCAAAACACATTTGCTATATTTTATAATCTTAAATATAGCAAATTGTTTTAGTACTTGAGGAAGATGCAAAAGTTAGAGTTGATATACTTTCTGGGCCCAAAAACACATTTTCTGTAGGATTTTGCTCTGGTCATTAAAAGGAAAGCATTCTTAAGCATTATATATTCTTGATCCCAATTCTGTAAAAACTTGGAAATGTGCAAGAAGAAATTCTCCTCCTTTTCACTCTCCAAAAACATAAAACACAAGGAGAATTTATTGGGAAGCAATTTCTAGAACTATATGGCTACTAGATTAAACAAACAATTGCTGGATGGCATTCTTCAAAATTATGAATTTTTAAAGCGAAGGTTGTCACAAATTAAAAACTGAAGCTGAGCTAGCAGCACATCAGAAACTATTGCCAAGAGTATAGATCAGGCTGTGCAATACGGAATCTATGGAATCCACCTGGCTAGCGTACAAGAAAAACCTCCTTCTTCTTTGGTTGACATCAAGTCAGATAATTCTAGTGAACTGTGAAATTTCTCTAGCTTATTTCAAGATATAAAATGCAACAGGTATATGCTTTCAAAGACTGCCTAGAAGGAAGAAAGGAAAGGAAGAAAGGAAAGGAAGAAAGGAAAGGAAGAAAGGAGAGGAAGAAAGGGAAGGAAGAAAGGAAAATCCGTTTCAGAGCAGAAGAGAGGCTATCAGAGGCAATTCAGTTTATGTTGTGGACCATGGTTGAAAGTGAAAAAAGCTAGCCTCTTATTTCTCCGGAATATATTTTAGGGAATGAAGCAGCTATGAAAGAAGTTAATTAACATATCTCCTGCTCCACACGAGGGACATAGAATCCATTATAATCTTCACCAGCTCTACAGGAACAGTTTTGTATACAATTTATTCTGACCCTCCAGGTCAATTGGCAGAACACAGGGAAATTTTCTGAAAATGAAGAGAACTCGGGGGGGGGGGGGGGGAATTCAAAATTCAGTATAATTATTGACATACAGATTTTCATATCAACAAGCACATAGAATAACATAGAATATAACACTGTCTGTTCCAGAAGGAGATCCAATTGCACTTCACAGAAGGCAACACATTTTTAAAAACAAGTACAAAAAATAAAAATTCTTTAATGATCACTTTACACTTCCTTGACAGCCCCCTGCTCCCACCTCATCTTTACTATGATACAAATCTCACTTATTGAGGTCTTACCTTTCTTCAGTAAAGCTACCTTAACCGTCATAACTGTTCCTAATATGATACATGGAGTAATAATTTGTGTCAAGAAGATGGTTGATATTAATAAAGAAGGGGGAATTGTAGGAGTGTGGCCATGGAGGTTGACAAGCAAGGGCTGTCAACAAGTATGGTGATGTTATCACCATAGTTGGTGATAACTAGTCTTGGCTTGGACTGGCGCACGCTTCGTTGGGTTAGAAACTGGCTGGATAGCCGGGCCCAAAGAGTCGTGGTGAATGGAGCCAAGTCCAGTTGGAGGCCAGTCACTAGTGGCGTCCCCCAGGGCTCGGTGCTGGGGCCGGTCCTCTTTAATATCTTCATCGATGATCTGGACGAGGGCATCGAGTGCACCCTCAGTAAGTTCGCAGATGACACCAAGTTAGGTGCGTGTGTCGATCTGCTTGAGGGTAGGAAGGCTCTGCAGGAGGATCTGGATAGGCTGCACCGATGGGCTGAGGTCAACTGCATGAAGTTTAACAAGGCCAAGTGTCGGGTCCTGCACCTGGGGCGCAATAACCCCAAGCAGAGCTACAGGCTGGGAGAGGAATGGTTGGAAAGCTGCCAGGCAGAGAAGGACCTGGGAGTGCTGGTGGATAGTCGGCTGAATATGAGCCAGCAGTGTGCTCAGGTCGCCAAGAAGGCCAACGGCATCCTGGCTTGTATCAGGAACAGCGTGACCAGCAGGGCTAGGGAGGTGATCGTCCCCCTGTACTCAGCTCTGGTGAGGCCGCACCTCGAGTACTGTGTTCAGTTTTGGGCCCCTCGCTACAAGAAGGACATCGAGGTGCTTGAGCGGGTGCAGAGAAGGGCGACGAAGCTGGTGAGGGGCCTGGAGAACAAGTCCTATGAGGAGCGGCTGAGGGAGCTGGGCTTGTTCAGCCTGGAGAAGAGGAGGCTCAGGGGTGACCTTATCGCTCTTTTTAGGTACCTCAAGGGAGGCTGTAGCGAAGTGGGGGTTGGCCTGTTCTCCCACGTGCCTGGTGACAGGACGAGGGGGAATGGGTTTAAGTTGAGCCAGGGGAGTTTTAGGTTAGATGTTAGGAAGAACTTCTTCACTGAAAGGGTTGTGAGGCACTGGAACAGGCTGCCCAGGGAAGTGGTGGAGTCACCATCCCTGGAAGTCTTCAAAAGACGCTTAGATGTAGAGCTTAGGGATATGGTTTAGTGGTGGGCTGTTAGCGTTAGGTTGGAGGTTGGACTCGATGACCTTGAGGTCTCTTCCAACCTGGAAATTCTGTGATTCTGTGATAACATCGGACTCTTAACGATGAGACCATCAGAAATGTGTTCAGAAGGAACAAAGAAGGGTGATTCAGCAGACACCGTCTCAGGTTGCTTGTTCTCCAGCCATTAAGGCATAGAAGTTGCTGGGTGTTTGTGGTTGCTGGGCAAAGCTGTTGACCAGTGAATGGTTAGTGGAAAAGTACTGCTGTGGGGCGAAGGGTATAAGAGGGGATCCTGTCTTTAAGATGAAAATGCAACACGATATAATGAAGTTAAGTCATCAATAAAGAAGTAGAAAAAATGAATTAATAGGGACAGGCTAGCAGAACAGGGACCAGGACAGGAACAGGGACATTGATCACCTCATGAAGATAGGTTTGGCCAAACTCAGCAAACCGCTCAAAGAAGCTCGTATAGAAAGTCACTGGAAATAGGCGCTCCAGAGCTGGAAAGAAGCTCAAGCTGAGCAAGTGGACCTGCACATACAACTGCCCCTCACTGGCCAAAGGTAAGCAGTTGCACATTATGGGGAATCATAAGTATTTAGAAATAAATACTGTCCTGGCAACCTTGCAGCTTATTCCCTTTATTAACAATCAGACAGTTTATGATCCTGAAACATGGGACCAAATTGAGGTCAGGGTGTGGGACTCTGCAACTAAAATTGACAAAGTTGCAGTGGGATTGCTTGGCACCTGGCAAGCAGTCTCTGAGGCCTTAAAGAGCCATGTGAGACCACAATCAGAAAGATGTGGTTTGCCAGATAGTGAGGGAGCTGCGGGCTCGTCCATTGATACTTCTGTTACACCATCGCCGCCCCCGCCGTTACTGCCTTTGCAGGCCTTTGCTGATACACCCCTTGGTGACCTGGACATTCCTTTTGATCCAGGAAATACAGGCCCTGAAAAGGAACCGGATCTATTTCCCTTTGATCTGGGAGGAATAGGATACATAAGGCCCAAAGGCCGAGATGCTTAACAACTTAAAGCGAGACATATTGTTCCCGTGACTAGCCCTGGAATTCTCTGGTGTTTGTAATCAAGAAAAGGAATGGAAAATGGAGACTGTTAAATGATCTGAGAAAAATTAATGAAGTCATGGAAGATATGGGAGCACTTCAACCAGGATTACCAACTCCAACTATGCCCCCCAGTCATGGACATTAATAGTAATAGACTTAAAGGACTGTTTGTTAAACACTTGCCAGAATTTGGAAAAACTTTGCCATGTTTGTGTTTCAATTGATACCTTTTCTGATTGTACATATGTATAGGCGTACTCAGGTTTCTTATGAATATGTAAAAGCAATGTTCTATATATTTAGAAAGTTTGATGATTGTGTGTATGTTAATAGAGAATAGACTCCCCGCGCACCCAGCGCTGTTTACTTGCCTCTTATAAATATTACTAAGTTCAGATTGAGTTGTATCTTCATTTATAACACTAAGCATACAAGCCCTTAGGCATCTATGTGATTTTCTACACATGGAATGTAGCACAACATAAACTAGGAAGGGAGTTTACAACACACTCACCAGTCCACCCTAGCTCCCAGTTTGAGCTCTTTTTTTTTTTACTACTGACTGTGAACATAACAGCAAATTCTGAGTTCTATAAAGATACCTATAAGGGTTTAATGTAAAGTCAGCAGACTATAACTTTACAACCAAGATTTTATCTATTATCTCCCCATAAAAATCTTTCCAGGTACATCTAACCAATCCCCCAATTATTCAGGTTCCATTTTGTTGTTCCACAGGCTGAGCAGATTGTATACACTGCGGCTTGCATACAGATTTCCATCCCTAGCCCTCCCCAACAAGTCCTTTGCGTGCAATTTCCTAGCCTAGAAACTGTGCCCCCATACACTAGTAGCTGTGCATGTGAAACATGGGATTAGAAATTAGAGAGTGACTGATTATGAATAAATATATAGACAACACTCATTGCTTAATATGTGCTACATTTGCGATGTACTGGGCCTATGCTGCGCTTAGGCCTCCAGATGAGCCCCTGGGGCCCCAAGAACCAGACGAGCCCCTGGGGCTCCAAGAACCAGATAAATCTAACCCTATTGTTCGGACTGTGAGCAAGGGCTCAGAGATAAGGAAGACTGTTTATAAAGGATAAGGTAAACAAGCAAGGCATCGAGATAACAGAAACCTCTTGGATCCCGAGAACTGGACCAAACCAACCTTATGGCCCAGATTGTGACCAAGGCCTCAGGGAGCATGCGCAGGGAGACGAGGTTAAAAGTTCAACTCTGAGGAAGACGTCTTACTTCATCCCGACGACCACCCGACGACCACCCGGACGACCACCAGAGAGCACTACGCAAGCGCAGAAGGACTGATAATTAGCATACGAAGTGGGGCTAGGTGGAGCTAGGAAATGAATATGCATAGGTGTGTTGCGAAACTTAATGCATATGTAATATTTTAGGGGATAAAAGAGAATGCAAGCGAGCGAATTGTTGCGCACGACTTTGGTGGGACTACCCCCGTGCTGCCCAGCGCTGAATAAACATACCTACTTTACAATCTTACTGATTGTGGAGTCAGTTTTTCGTGACTCACATGTCCTTTCCTATATTCTTGTTGGGAATTCTTTCTCCTGTTCTCTTCTTCACAATGCAGGGGCACCCCATTATCTGCAGCTGATCTTTCTACCCATCTCTCTGACCTTATTATTAATTTCTCTACATTTTTTCAGATAAGACTGATACCATTTTATTTTTAGCTTGTGCTCTTGCATCATTTAGTTGAGAACTCCCACCTCCTACGTCAGAGCTATGAGTGTATTCTAATCTTAGTGGCACTGAGTTCACAGAGTAATTTCCGCACTAGTTCCTAAAAGACATTTACATATGTCGTTGTGGGTGGACTTAAAATCCTTGAGACTTCAGTATCTGACCTCATTTGGGAGAGTTTTAAAAGTGAAGAGTAGAGCCGTACAGAGTATATTTCCTCTTCATCTTCCATGTATATTTATAAGAATTTAGACATTTTTCTTACTCTTGTTCCCACATGTGAAAAATGAGTGTTGCCTGACTGATGTCTGTAATAATGAAAATAAACGTATCCTTTTCTTACAGCAGGTTTACAGCATACAGATATTTTTATACATGATATTAATTCTCTTGTTTGTTTCAAGTGCATTTGATAAAGATTAGAAACCACCTACACCAACTGCTACTTGAATAACTGTTTCTGTAGGTGCATGGCTGTCTGACATCAAAGCCTTTCTGTACCCTCTTAACTCAGGTAACCCTCACATCCTTCCTCAGCTACCCTTGATAGTTCTCACTATAAAAACCTGCATGACTTGAGGAGTATCTTGAATAAAAAGACCTGCTTGAGTATTATTTGATGACTTCTTCTGAATTACTTTGAAACATCCTTTTACGGGATCTAGAGACAGCTCTTTAGCTCTTTTTTTTTTTTTTTTTTTAATTTCAAGCAACCTTAAAGGTAACCTAAACCAGCAACTATTAAGAAGAAGAAAAAAAAAAATTAAAAAATCACCATCTCCCCCTCCAGACACACACACCCCTGGCTAACCACCAATAGGTTTCCAAATTATAGAGTTGCCATTATTTCAGTGGAAGTTCCAAGTGACCAAGAGATATAGGACTAATTTTTTCCCCCTTATGGTCCAATTCCCAGTACACGAACAATTTGAGTAATATCTTGAGAATTTGAGAAGCATTAATATATTTGATTCAAGTGAGTACTAAGCATTAGTATCTTCCCTAAATAAGGTAGATGCACGAGGGAGAACATGATGACAGTGTTAATGGCCCAGTGCAATAGCATTTAAAACAGATTTGATGCTATCTTAATCACATTAATTGCTAAGTTGGACAAACTGAAGAACAATGAATACATTGTCCCTGAAAGTCCTGAAGCAGCATTTTGTTCATTACCTTACAGATGCAGTAAAATTCATGAACCTCTGGTAACCGGAACTTCAAGACTACTTTGCTTGCCCTGACACATCAGCTAACTTTGTGTTATTAATCTGAGCACTTTTTTTTTTTTATATATATTCTATGAAGTACTTTTAACAAGCAATCTCACTCTTTCCTGATCACAGCAATAGCAGTCAAAGACTATTATTAATTTTGGAATAAGATCATTAGAACAGGCAAGAGAAATGTCATCTAGTGCTACTACCCTAAGATAGTTGTTATTCTTAGCTTAAAACATATTTGCTTTTCCCTTTTTTAAAAAACATCATCCTAAAAGAACTGGGCTTGCCAGAAAGCACCAGCAGCCATTCCCCGGAAAGTAAACACATGTACTTCAATTCTGCCATGGTCAATGCAGACTGGGAGCTTTTGTTACAGTAGCTTTTGTTTGTTTGTTTGTTTTTAATGTGAAGTTTCAAGATGGTTTTCAGCAGTTGTACTATGGTCCTAGAGCAGCCTAACACTAACACTCCAGTCTCATGCTGCCCATAGCCCACTGAGGAGCCCAGTGTATTTTCTACAGTCTCAGGCTAAGTACATCAGTAAATTCATGGTTCCCCCCCCCCCCCCCCGTTCCTTCCCTGAGACTATCTAGCTCTTCTGGGATCTTAAGCAACATGTGAAAGTTCCCACAATTCCTCCAGAGGACCAGAGCCCAGAAAAAAAAACAAATAAGTAGACTTAAGGTGGGCGGGAAAAAGAAGAAGAAGAAGGAAGGAAGAAAAAAAAAAAAAAAAAAAAAAAAAAAAAAAAAAGGAATATGAATAGCACAGTCTTGCTAACTTTCATGCAATCACTGAGAAAGGAAGACATGGTAACACTGAACTAAGTCAGAACACTATAAACAAAAACACATCATGGCTGATGGCATGTAGAACCAATTTGGTTAACAATGATAAAATAAAAATACGTAAAACAGGATATATGCTAGGAGAGTATGAAAGAAAATTCACATAACCTGATGCTAGGAGAGTATGAAAGAAAATTCACATAACCTGACTTTTAGCACAGCTGTCTGATACACAAAATAGGATCCTTGACAAAACGAAGAAAAGTAATAATTAGAATAAGATTTCCCATGATAAAATGAACATGGTCAGATTAAAATGCCCTATTTTCATGTAAGAAGGTCTGTCTAAGGACACAGACTCGTAATGAAATAGATAATATAATTAAGCAGATAACTTTGGAGAATAAGAGGATACTAAATCTTTTGTAATTAGATAAAGGTTTGTTTGGAAAACAAAAACCTTATTTTGTTTTCTGTAGATTTGCTGCATTAGATAGAGCTGCTGAATATTTAAAAAAAAAAAAGTAGAAAAATTGTATTTGTTCAGATCTCAGACTACACAATTTTAATAAAAACTTATTAGAACAACAAAAACAATATTCATATATATAACAAAATCATATAGATATATAACAAATGTAACAACCTTTCACATCAAATTCCTAGACTCTACCGTATTTTCCATCTTTCTTCATAAAGACAGTCAAAACTGTGTAGATTACTTACAGATTGTTTGAGAGACAAAGATGTGAAGTCTTTTGATTACATCCAGTGTCACTGAACTGAAGTGAGACACACATCTTCCCGATTTTTTTCTGCTTACACTATTATATTGTGTTTTCTTTTTGCAAGCATTATCTCTTAAGGGAAATAACATGCTGTCAGCAATTGCACTTTCTGCTAAGTCATTTCACCACCTTGCAAAGGCATTTAAAAATATAAAACTGATTTACAACAACATTTTACAACAAAATGCTGCACTAGTTACAAGTGAGATGCGCACAACATATCAGAATGCAGAGTAGGAAAGGCCCTGCAAAAATGCTAGCAACAATCTGTAGGAGTTCCACAGTCACAGCAGGCCCAGGAGTTCAAAGCCCCTTATGATTTTGAATAACAACACATTCTGATGAAGCAACGATCAAGGCTTAAGAACTCTGTAAAGACCCTGTGAAGACCCTATCTGAAGAATTTCAGATTAGAAAAATTAAACTGACTTTACAATATAGGTTGTGAAAACTCTCTGCGTGTAACACATGTAATAATTCTTCATCCAGAAGAGACCTACTTTTGCCTTGTAGCAGCCAGTACAAGCCACAACATAGTCTCATAGAAACAATTTTGGGTGTGGTGGAGACTCAAAGAGCCAAAAAAAAAAAAAAAAAAAAAAAAAACCAAAACAAAACAAAACAAAAAACAAACAAACAAAAAAACACTTCAAAGGGAGGGTTTGCAGACTTCAGAGGAATAACTTAGCATGACTTGAAACTTCTGTGCCATCCACAAGAGCAGAGAATATACATAGCATAGCTGTAGCACATAGGTGCACAGACACTTGCACACAAAGCACTTTCCTTCCATCTTCTTTCTATATTATATTGCAACTATTTTGTACTTGTCCAGGGTTATACACAGGCGCCATAAAATACTAAAGAACTGAATAACTTGCAGAGACCTGTTTCTACAGATGACACATTGCAAAGGAGACCTACACTTCACAGACAGGTAACAAAAGTTTTAGGAAGAGTAACAATAGAAATGAAGAGAGAAAAAGAAAAAAAAAATCCAGAAAGAGTATTTTATGCTGAAGTACTGAGATGACTATGGACACTCACAATATCATTAATACAAACTTTCTAGGACAAAATCACAGCATGGAATTCAAGTTATTTGGTTCTCACAATTAATATGTATTGAGTCTATTGTTTATTTGTTTGAAGAAGCATAACCTCCTTCTGCATGGAAGCGTCTTTCTGTCAAGACACAAGAAAGGTTTCTTGCTACTTGTTATCACTAATTTTCATGGGCACAAAATGTTTTTGTTACCAAGGAAAATGCAACACTTGACCCTGCTTAATCCATTTACATTTTGATATATTTCATTTCAACTCTTATTATTTACCTACTAAGATACTTAGATACTATTATGTATGTTTTATGTGTGACTTTGCTTTTAAAAGAAATCAGCTTTTACTGCCTTTCTCTGTACCGCTATAAAACCATTTTTATGATGCAGTAATTAGAACTGAACATATTATCCTATGGAAGAATTTAACTAGAAATTTTATCGTCCAATTATTTAGATTGACTTCCATTATTTTCCTCTACCTTTGAAGGTCAGCTTCATGCTGACTGGATTTCCAGAGAATCTTAACTTTTATTATACTTAGTGGTGAATGAAAATAGCACTTTTTTTTTTTTTTTTTTTAAGCCAGACATTTGTTCCTTGAACATGATACACATTTCAATTTCAACTAATTGTCAACATAAAGAAGTTACCAGGGATTCTTCGCAATGTCCAGATTTGTCCCTTCTGAGTTAAAAACTACTTATTTAAGCCAGGAGTATAAAAGGATGAATTGTCCCAAGTCATGATGAGCTGAATGTAGAGAACTGAAAGCATAGTTCTCTCACTTAGTTTGATTGAGGCAGACAAAAACACTTAATTAACATGAATTTTTTTATTGTTCATGGCTAGTTCTGCTTCTAATAACAAAATGCCAGTGTATGTTATGTTCTAGGTTATAACACAATGGGTTATCTGAAATGAGAAAAGATGGACAACATAATAAATAGGACAATAAAGAATTTCAGATATATTTTTAAATCATATTCATGGCAGTCCTCTATCCTGTGTTAATGGCAGGAGCAAATTATATTCACATAAACTTTAAAACGTGGGTATAGCGTGTGCCCCAATAAGATATTACTTAATACTTCTTTGATTGAGTCTACTGTACAACATCTTGCATATACCTAAACTGGAATTTCATATGGTAACTAATTTCTGCAACCTGTGAGACACTGTACTGCAAGGTGTACAAACCTCCTGCAAAATGTGGTATTTTTCTGGTGGTGTGTTGTCCTTCTATAGCTTTTAGGGGATTATCCTATCAGAAGCCTATTGGTTTAAATACATCTTGCAGATGTGGCTATCTGTTTTTGCACTGAATCTTTTGTCATGGCCATATTGTCCCTGTTCTACTCTATAAAAACAAGAACAGCAATGTTGCATACAGAGAAACGTCACAATCAGGAGCAATGAGAACAGAGTAAGAATATTGCAACCTCAAAGCAAGGTATCTCTACAGAATCACTATATCAGCACCCTTCAGAGCATCCACATCTTTGCAAACACTCCCTAACAAATCATAACTGTTTCTAAAATATCTACACTGCACCAGTTTACAGGATTTTCATTCTCATGAACATATCATATTGAAGTAATAACATTTCAGAAGATAAGCATTGATATTATTACTCCAACACAACCATAAGAGCTCTTCAGAACATGTCAATTATCACATCACTGTTTTATTCAGCAAATATATTACAGAATTGGCTTCACCTACCTGCTTCTGACAAGTACCTTAACTGTTATTTTAAACTTGGCTGTTGGGTCTAAAACAGTTAAAGTTCAACAGCTAAAGCTGAAGATCAGATATCAAAGATATCTGCCTCTACCAGCATGTAGAGCTTTTCTTCATCTGTCACCTTATTTGCATTGCCTTTTCGTTTGCAGTAGTGAATATCCCTTAAATTTCTGTTAACTTTTTTTGTATCTAATGTCCATTGACAAGTCTGCATCACTGGCTGGTGTGTTGCAAAGTGGGGGAATAAAAGGTTTCATCTGCTGAAATCTGGTATGATTCCAGGACTGCATACCCACATGAACTTTGCTGCTAGTAAAGTTGTAAAGTACTAATCCTCTGTGTTTACAGCAGATGGACAGAGAGCTAATGACCCTGTGTCTACAATGCAGGAGTGCTCCAGCTGCTGCACAACCTCAACCTTCATTCAACCCTAGGGAAGCCACTCTCAGCAGAATAGAATACATCTAAGTGCCTATGGCAAGACTCCAAATAAAAGCATGGGACTCCAAACATACAGTAAAGTAATTTGCACCAAGAAGAACCAGTTCTGTTAGCTCCTCAGTGGACATACAACCCCAGCAGAAAACAGTACAGTCGATAGACTGTCCTAGCTATATATATTTTCAGGCATGCATGCAGTTACAATTGATTAGGTATGAAGAAACAGAGAAATAGGTAAAATTTTATTTGTTCTTCAACAATATTTAGCAATAAGATTACTGTTTATGTTAAATGGATAGACATAATCAAGAAATTTAACTTATGGATAAATACCTCAGGACATAAATCATCAGAAATTCTCCTAGGAGCTACAGCTGGATATAGCACACATGTTCAGTAGAACTGGATCAAGCTATGGGACAGAAACTTTCTGGTAAAGCCAACCACACTAAACCAAGCATTAGGAGCTGCCAGTAACAAAAACAATATACATACAAATGAGAAAAGAAGAAACTGAAGAAACTGAAGCAATACGTGGCAGGGTTTTTTTTTTTTTTTTTTTAAGAAACATTTATCCTTCAGCACTGAAATTCCCCCAGTTCACTCCTACTAAATTCTACCTTTTTAGCTATGGCTAGAAAAACCTGCCCCAGCTATACCATGAGGTACTGCCTAGACAAAGCTCACCAGAACATGAATGAGGCCAGAGGATTCTATTATAAATTTCATGTTGTGGTGGGCTCAGACACACGAATAAATGGCAAGCAGTAGCATCACACTGGAACATAAGTTTTTCCAGCTTCCTTTCCCACTCTTCAAGTATGAGTTTTCTCAGTCACATAGTTCATGCTTCTCCCACAGCATGGCTGCTAACAAAGTTCCTCAACCAGCTATCTACAAGCAGCTCCACAGCATCAGTGAGCTAAATGCTCTTTTCTCCCTTTGAGTATATTCATAACCAAGCCATCATCCAGAAGGGATGCATGCCAAACATTTAACAGAGCTTTACAGATAACAGAAACATGCTACATGCCTTATCAGGCATATAACACATGCCTAACACATACCCAGTGAACACACTGTATAAAATAGATTGTTGACCAACCTTCTGAACAAATAGAGGTTTGCTTGGATATGATGTCTGACATTTAAACCATTTAGATCTCTTCAGTGTTCTGAGATGCCATTTTTTTTTTCTTGAACCCATTTATTCCCAGTCTTCAAAACAACTCCCTCTGCTTTGCTAGTACTGTAGTGCTAAATAAATCAGCACAGACAAATTTCCACATGTAGATAAGACCAAACCTATGGAAGATCATGACATCATTTCCAACAAGGTTGTCACCTGCTGATGATATAGTGCCTTGGTCTGTGGGCTAAATATTCTGGTACAAAAGCCAACATCCACATCACAAAACCTGTCCTAACAAATTTATTCCTCCAGTTAATCATTCCTTTTAATTTCTAAAAATATCACAACAGGATAACGTTGTTGTTTTCAGTATCCAATTAAAATGTGTAAAGTGGAAGTAGCCGTAAGAAGTCTGTAGGTATGTTTACAGACTGACTTTACAAGTAGGGTTTAAAAATGAAAGAATGATAATGACAAAGGAGAATCCCTGTCTTGAACATTTATTTTTCAAACTTCATTACACTAAGTTTTACTTCTCACTAGATAGAAAGCCAGTTGAAAATGAGTTCAGAAAAAGAAGAGGAAGAAAAATGTACCAAAGCAGATACTGTGTGTGTATGAATTCAAAAGTCAGTCTCAGCAGTCACATGACAAACTAGAGTTCTGTGCATTAGCAGAAAGCATAACTTCAAGGGATGTTTGCCTTAAACCAAAGCCCCAGCCAATTCTAAGACTGCTTTTGTTTCTCCTTGACAGATGCAAGCATGTCCTGGAGAAATTAAAACAGCTATAAGAATGAGCAAGTCAGTTCTATTTCAGGCTTTGTCATTAGTTTGCTGTCTTTGAGGAAGCAATTTTTATTTTCAGTAGACCTACCTGATGAATGCTATTTTTCCTCATTATTGTACTTCAAAAGATTATTAATAAACATATTTGTTATACTTCTATTTTTTTAAAATATGCAAAGATTATTAACATTTTTGGACACCAATATATTTCCTTTTGTATGTACTTACGTGTTCTGTCTTGGTTTCTAACTATCTACATTGATTATAGTGTTTTCACAGTTTTTCACTTATTCAAAGCAATAGCCAACGGTGACACTAGCAAAATTAAGTTTCTTATTACACAGCAGAGTTCTCAGCCTC
The DNA here is from genome assembly GCA_011075105.1 of Heteronetta atricapilla. Taxonomy (NCBI): domain Eukaryota; kingdom Metazoa; phylum Chordata; class Aves; order Anseriformes; family Anatidae; genus Heteronetta; species Heteronetta atricapilla. The sequence continues at coordinate 1,747,690 of CM021742.1, forward strand.
TCCTCAGGCTAACCATGGCTTAAAAACAAAAACAAACAAAAAGAAACACACACAAAAAAACGTGACTCAAAACCATGGCTCTAGTATATTCCACTCAGCAAGTCTTCAGTGTCAGGTGCTGTTCTAGAAATGAACTATGTTTCCAGAGTGAAATCTAACCTATGATTCTACAGTATCTTTCCCGTCATAAAAATAGTGACATTTAAACATGCAAATGTTTCCCCAGTTTTACTCAAGACTCTACCAATACGAGCCTTCTATCAAATTCTCAAAATTATTTATCTGTGTATTCGACATTGGTTCTTAATCCAGTAAGAATTTGTCACTGATGCATGACAAACTTCTGGTGACACTGGACCAAGGATTTTATAAGGCAGAAACCAAACATAATGTGATTAATTCGGTAGAAAACGTGCACTGCGACGAAATAAAGTAGATCGTGTTATTTCACACTTAGGCTGCCACCTGATGGTTATTCAAAGTATCGCCACCACTCAACACCCATCAGTGGAGCAGGAATTTCTTCACCCTTGGTCAAGCACTTGCCTGCCCAACTAGAGTACGCTGTGTTTCAGGCTGAAAAGAAAATGTAGTGGCCTATTCACCCTGCCTAGAGGAGTATGGAAGTTTTCTTTCTAGGCTTTCCACAACTTCAAATTGAAGGCCAACAATTTCATTCTACTGAGAGGTCAAGTCTTTGTTACTAGAAAAGTAGATAATGTTTACAGAAAATGGTAACTTTCTATACATATGCATATGCTATTATCTAATTAAATACCAAAGCATATGGTAGTCCTTCAGTCTATATTTGCTTTCAGACTGTTAATTGTCTTGTAGCAATAAGCTTGCACCAAAGCCTCATCATGTTTGTTATTCAGATACCAACAAATAGCATAATGAAAACAGATGACAGACAAACTGTTACTGTAACACCTGGTCTCTGTCCCAGCTAAGGAGAAAAATAGTTTGGAGCATTACATGCTTATTTTCTTTATGCTTGGATCAGAGCTCCAGACTTCACAAAATATATCTTCCTGTTGATATCTACCCAATATATCTTCTCATTCAACTGAAACCCTACAGTACATGTGTATATTCTTGTCTGAGCAAGGAGAAATTAGAAAAAATAGGTCTTCAATCAATTATCAGAACTGAAGCCCATGTAAACAGTTCTGATCAAAATTTAGACTTTAAATCAACATAACTTAATTTCCAAGCATAACCAAGTTTCAGCTCATTCAAATAAAGCAAATTATTTTTTCTTATAAGAGCTGTTAAAAAAATAAAAATAAAAAAATAAAAACAGAATACTGTGAAATACCCTCTGAATTTCATCTTTAAAGATGTAAGCAACATTCTACATTTGTAATTTGTTTTGGAGTTTATACAGTCTTCTACCTCCAATACATACAGCATTAATTGCATATGCATAAGACAAATACTACAAGACAACCAGCTCTTCTGCAAGTAATTCAAATCTAACCGAATTTGGCATGTTTCTATGTGATGTGAAAAATACTATAGGCCAGTATTAAAAAAAAAAAAAAAAAAAAAAAAAGCCTTTGCTATTTCTGCTATTTGATCAACATCTGCTATTTGGTTAACAGTTTGCAGATCTTCTTCAGGACAGGGACAAGTTTCTCCAAGTTAGCTTTTAATTCAAAATGACTTTCTGATATAAAGTGACATTGATATTTAAAAAACAAACAAACAAAAAAGACTAAAACAGACTTTAGAGAGTACACCCTCTGTCACACTATATTTACTTCTCTATGTCAGATGCACACAATTTTCTAACTCTTTTGCATCTCATCTAGAAGGTAATTCCATAGCATATAGAATGCTATAAAAATAGCTGACCTACACTTTTGGTACTTTTGATTAAAAAAAAAAAAATACAAGAAGTTGTTAAAGCACAGTAATACACTACTCAGACACCGGTACCTAGGTATTGACATGTAAATACACAGTTCACAAGGAACTAGATTACACAAATCTCTATCTAGAATAGAGGTTAACAAACTAAACAGACTAAAAGCACAAAAGATATCACATTTGAGAGTTCAGATCATGTTAAACACAGACACACACACAAAGAAAAAAGAAAAATCCTGCTTAGTATCGGTCTTCTGAAATTACTCAGCTTAATATATGGCATACCCCACTCCTACTAGCATCATACACCTATTTACTATACAATCAAAAATGATCTCATCTCCCCAGTTTCCACACAGCATATACATTAACTTTTAGTGCATAACTACCTGACTTCATTCTCCCTCATATCTGTCTTCAGGGAGGCAAGCCAGATGTTTTATATTTCCATTGCCAACTTTCAAAATGCCTCCTCCTGTATTTCATCAAGAGCAAGTGCACTGCTGCTGTTGTCCTCTGAACTTGCCAGCATCAGGCAGGCAGACTGAAAGCATGAGTGAGGGTCACGAGTGACATAGGCACAGCAACAACTGTGACACAACACAACCCCCCATGACCCGCCCTGCCCTTTGTCAGGGAGTAGCTGCTCAGAGCAGGATGCTAGGGCAGTGCAAACACCAGAAAATAGTTCCGACCAGAGCTTATGTCCCCACCTGCTATCCCAGACACATCACAAACTGCAAATGCACATGAATAAACATCTTCCTATTCTGTACCCCACTCCCAAGCCAAGGATGGCCCGATGGATAATATGCTTGACAATGCTATGCCACCATAGATTTTTAACCACACCTTCTAAATTTTACATTTTCACGTATAAAGTGAAAATATGTATATAAATAAATAAATTCATATTTGAGCATTTATAAATAGTTATAAACACTAACATTTTCATGTACCATTTTATGCAGTGGTTACTTATTTTTACTGCTGTTAAGTACCTGGATATGCTTTCATAGAAAAATATATAATACGAATAAACAAGCACTGTTATTCTGAATTTAAAATAAGTATATCTTTAATTTCATTCACCAAAACTACTTTTCACATAGTAAGTTTGTATTGTACTTATAGAGCTCTGAGATAACAATTTAATGAAATAATAAACCAAGACAATCTCCCATGTGATTTTACTTTTTTTTTTTTTTTTTCGGTCATATATATAGATTTATATTATTTTTGGAAAACAAAAACCACGATGTTCCTCTCTGCAGAATTAACACATTCCCTTTGAAAGATAATCCATTAAAAATAGAAATGAATTGTTTGAACTGTTATTGGATGAATTCATACAGGACAGCATCAACTGCATACAGCATATTAGTAATATATGAATATATGAATATATGAATATATGAATAACTACTTAATCTTATTCATGTTCATTATTATGTTTCTGTCTAAACCACAATGGAAGGCTTGGACTTTGATGTCTGTTTTTATACATGCAAGAGTCATTTTGTGTGTGTTTTCACTACATCATAAAATTTACAATACCTCTTTTATCTCAATTTAATGCCATTAATTTCCCATTGCCATCCTCCCTGTTTTTGTTTTCCTCTTGGCAAATCTTCTATCTACAGATTGTGCAACATTTCTGTAAACATAAAACAATTTGGTATTCTGTCTCAAAGCCTACTGGGATAAAAAAATAAATGTATTTGTGAAAATTATTTAAAAGCAAAACTATACAATTTTCACATTTTAGCATATAAATAAAAGGGTATATGTTTGTCATATACTTTCCTTGAGTACTGTTATTTTCCTATTATTTGACAATACCTTTTTAAAGTAATGCTTTCACTTTCCATATAAATTTAGTATTTATGCAACAATATCACCTAAAACATCATACCAAATCTAGAATGCATTCCGTAGATTAAATTTATACCAATACACTTTTCCTTCTTTTTATTGTTCCATTTAGTTGGTTTCCCTGAGACTCCAAAAGCAACATTTCAAAGACTTACTGAGCGAATGTCTGTTTTTCTTATACACCTACAGTCTGTTCTGTGAGTTCTAAGCTGAAACTTTACTATTATTTGGAAAACAAAACAAAACAAAACAAAACAAAACAAAAAACCATAAACATACTTAATGAAGAAAAAGGCAAATGCTGTCCCTGAGTAATTTCAACATACACCCTGAATTTGTGCACACTTAGCTCTGAAGCCCCCACTATTTCCAAACACTGTTGTACTTCCCCATTTATTGAGTGACAGATTACCTAGGTCTTATATGAGGGATAAATATATATTTTTTTCTTTTTTATGTGTTCCTACAGATACTTTTCCTTCACAATTGCTTTCAGTCACTAGCAAGAGTTTATTTCTGGAAGGTGGAACTTGTGTAAACGTTTGTCAGTTGCAAACAATTTATCTGGGACAACTACCTTGCCAAAGACATATCCCACTACAGTTTCAAATTCAAACACCACCTTTGCGTTAAGGTGGTTAGCAAAAGGCTTTAACTTGTAGTTATCAGGAAAAAGCCCGTCCTGTTAAGACAGTATTAAAAGCATTTTATTTAAGTGTGTGCTTTTCTTATTGCTGTCTCCCAGCAGAATCGCATGTGCTTTCTCTACATGTTTACAGAAGAGGAGAAAGAGCAGGCATTATGTTAATTAGCTTTCAGTTACCTCAGATTTTACACACATATACTCTCCATGAGAAGAAATGCCACCCACTATTTGCTGGGCTTTATAAAAACGAAAACAATTCAAACAAATGCTTAACTCTAGTCTGAGCGTTAACATTAACACCAACACAACGGGAATATACATCGGCCAGTATAGGACCGGTTACCAGGAATATACACCCGCCCCATACCGGCCCTATTCCCGGCACCACGGCCTGCGGCCTCCGCGCCGGTGCCCTCAGGGCTGGCAAGGGGCAGAACGGGCACCACGACGGACCGGAGGCTACCGAGGACTACTAAAAACGCGTATATTTTATGAAGGCGGTCCTGGTGCGCTACTAATTACGGCTGGGCGTCGTGGGGGTGACAGACGCTGAGAGGCGAAGCGCCACCCGCCGTGAGATGGCGTCCACCCTCAGCACCGCCCGCTGCCGCGCTGAGAGATGCGGCGCGTCCCCAGGGCAACGACCGGCCCCGCCGTAGCGCCCGCCCCGTTCCCGTCGGCCTCGTCAGCTCTCAGCGCGGAGCCGCCCTCAGCGCCCCATAAGCCTCCCGGCCGCGCATGCTCGGTGGGCAGGGGTGGTGGCGGGCGCCATGGTGTACATCTCAAACGGTGAGCAGGGCGGCCGGGCCTCCCCACGGCGGCGAGGGTCGCGGGGCCGGGCCGCTGAGGGCCTCCCCCGTCACGGCACGTCCCTCGGCGTGGGTTTAACGGGGAAGAAGAAGGGCAAAACGCCGCACGGCGAAGGGGAGATGGCGTTGATCATCCCTCTGCGCTATCCAGACACAGTGTCTGTGTGGCGGTGACAGCCCGGCTCTTCCCAGCTGTGTGTGCTCATGTTCCTGTCGATAGACCATTATGCACGTCGTGTGGCAGCCTGGGTGTAAACGCTGCGCTCCGTGAACGTGGCTTTATATAACGCGCTGCGCGGTGTAGCTTACTAAATGTCGCTGAATGTTTCCTGTCACGACAGGACAAGTGCTGGATAACCAGAGTCGGGCTCCTTGGAGTTTGTCATCTATAACAGATTTCTTCTGGTCAATAGCAGATTTTGTGGTTCTGTTGTAAGTAAAAATTAATTATTTTAATTGGTGGTATTTTAGATTTGAGATAGGTAGACGGTACTCAGTACTATAGGCAACGCAATGCAACAGAATTATTGGATTTTTTCTTTAACATCCCATATCTACTGTTCCCAAAACGTGTATGAATGTTCTAATATGACAACATGGCCCTGGCTGTTAAGCACTTTGAAATATGTAATAAAAACTACATGGAAACTGGTGTTAACGTACTGGCAGGTCAAATTAGTTTTTTTTTTTCCATTTTTATAACAAAAATGAAAAAGCCTGTATTCTTATAATTGAGATATTACTTGGAGAACTTTTACTGGTAACAATAGTTCATGGCTGCATGAAAATAATCACACAGTGGTAATCACACATGGAAGACCCAGATTGAAGCCAGTAAAGAAAGAGAGTTCTTTTGATGTCTTCAACAGTCCTTCATTATTTCTGTTATAGGTTTACATTTTATGCATTTCTTGCACTTTATTTAGCACAAAAGTAATTTCATTGGTTTTAAATACTTGAAAATTGTGTTTGAGCTGTATTGCAATTTAGAGTTACTTCAGATTTTATCTTCCCATATAGAAGAATTGCAAAAATTAACGATAATTAACAGAACATTGTTAATTCCTGACAATACTTTTTTTTCAGTCCACTTCTTATCTTTAACTTCCAAAAATACAGAAGTTGTATCTAGCAGTTAATTCAACCTAATTCCTCCTGGTTTATTTTCAGTTTCCAGAGCATTATTCAACCAGATTTGAGAAGAGGCTACACATCCTCCTATTTAGGACACAATGATGGAAGAGGGTATTTTTCATATTTTCAATTGTTGATTTTTTTTCCCTTTCTTAGACATATGTCATTCAGATTCAAATGTATTCAGATTACAGTTGTGATTTGTGTTGAATCAGTCATGTCAGAGGACTAAAATGTTTTTTTTTTTGTCTGTAGCATTTTGTCTGAAACTTGTTGATAACAATACTTAGTTTTGAATAGCTGTAATAACAGCATAGTCTAGCTAATTTTTCAGGGCTGCATAATAGACAATATGTATCTTCAAAAATTTTTGTTGTTAGACTTCCCAAAATTAAGTGTTAGATTACATGAAATCAGTCATTTAATGTATTAGATGACCTTACCTTTTTGTAGAGCTGTGTAAAAGCATCAGTTAGTGGTAGCTTTGTCTTGTGCTACTGGAGTAATTAGAACAGTTTGTGTATGAGAAGTTTTGTGAAAGTGTTGGATTTTTTCTTACAGCTTTTCACTTGAAACCAAACAACTTATCTAAACAACTTGTCTAGCATCTCTAATTTTGAAGTTACTGTAAAATAGGGACACTGTTTTTATATTTCTAGTTGAACAATGGAATGTTTACTGAATACATTTTGTTTTCCCTTTAGGCCTCCAGGAAATTCTCGCCGTAGAATGGGTCGAATAAATCACTGGGGTGGAGGCCCCAGTCCACCACCAATGGCTGGAGGTGGATGAGGAAGGTAATTCCAAATATGATATATCCTGCTTTAAACTTTTTTGAAAACTCCAGGAGATAACAGTGATAATCAGAGCTTAAGGTAGAATTGAGTGCTTTGTCCTACTTGCATAAAAGTTAACAGGAAGAGAATCCAAGTGGCTAGACACTTCATTTAAGGGGTGGGGGGAGTGTGTGTGAAGGGGTATGGTATAAAGTTTTGGCTCAGAAATGATGAGATTCTACTTAAGTGTTGAACATCTATTTGAATGTAGCTGATAAAAAATGATATGGAACTCTTTCTCTTTATTGGTTGCTAATACAAAGTCCCATCCAGATCAGTAGTAACTGAAACTTTGCATTTCTAATGGTTATCATATGACAGGTGAATTTTTTTATTTAAAGGGGACACTTTTTGTAATTCAAAAATCTGCATTGTCTTTTATTCATTAAGCTGAGGGGAATTTCATCTAACACTGCATGTATATATAGTATGGTTTAATTAATTTTAGGTCTTAAGAAAACAGCTCTTTTCATTAATTACCCCTTGTTACCATAGTAAAGGTTACAAAAAAATACACATGCAGGTGATCAATACCAGGAAGCTTTGTAGTAAAAAGTTCATTCTCAAGAAATAAACAAAACCAACCATGTATACTCGTACTTTAGTTCTTTCCCAAAAAGGGATAAATGACTCTCTATGATCCTTTTTCCATCTGGATTTTTCATTTGACGAGATATGAGGCCAGCAAAGCCAGGGGGAAGGCTTTTGTGTGATAATGACGATGTGAAATCTGAGGAAAAGAATTTTGCAAACCTTTGGCCTATTTAGCTAAATTAAAAACAATTTTATGTTTAAATGGTTACTCATATAACATTATCTTGCAAAGGAAGGCCTTGTTTCTAACTAAGCAATAATTTGTCTTTTAGGTAAACGCCTGCTGTAAGAGGTGGGCAAATGAGCATGCACATTTGCAAGGTGAAAGTGAAGAAGAGTGCAGCGGTGGACCAAATGAGTTTGAAGTTGTGAATGTGTATGCCTAACCAAAAACTGTTCTGCAATACCAGCAGATTAATGAAGTTGTACTGGGAACTCCTTCAAGGATCCAGTGTAACTGAACTGCAGTTTTATTAAATACATGTTTACTGTCTGTCTAAAGTCTTTGTATAGCTTCTGAACATTTTACTGTAGTTGCAAAATAAGTAAATTATTTATGGCTTGTCAGTAGGCAGACTCTTACCATTTTTCGAAAAGCAAAAAGTTATATTTAAAACCCTTTTCTGTGCAAATGAAAAATACACTATACTTACCTGATAGATAGGATCATTCAAGAGTCAACTTCAAGCCATGCTTCCTGAAAGGTGTCAGTTTTGCTGTATTTTTTATGCATTGCCATATTTTTATAATATTAATGATATGCTAAAAACAGTTTTTAAATGTATTTTAAATCACTCAGTTTTACAGATCTTCCTTTTTACAAACTCTCTTCCTTAAGCCCAATAATGGGTTTTACAATATGCCTTTTTTAAGCACTCTTGAAACAACTTCCTTCTGTTACAAAGGTATATGCCTATTTGCAGTACAAATGCTGATAGGACACTTCTTCAATAAAGTTAGTTTTCTTTTTTTTTTAAAGGAAGAAAAGGTAGCAAACTCGGTAACACCCAGTACTAACACAGAAGGGTTATTTTCTTTTAAACGGTAACTACTTTTTTGCACAGGTGTATTTTTTTTAATTATTTTTATTATTCTGGGGGTCAACTGGTATTTTGTACTTCAATGGGAGAGGACTGGCTCTATTTGAGAAAATAGCATCTGCTAAGGAGAATCCAGACTGACTTACCTTCCAGGAGGTGCCACTTGAAGCTTTCCCACCTAAACTTATCTAATAACTTCTGGCAGGTAATTACTACATCCAACACTGCTCCTTGGTTAACATATGGATGTACTAGCTTGTTTCACCTACTAGTTACAGTGAAGCCCCCTGCTGCCCTCGCCCCGCGCTGTGTAGCAGCAGCTGCACCCAACGCTCTCACCTCCCCACGTTCTTCCGCCTGAAGGTGCTCCCTGCCCTGGGACCAGGCGCGGGCTGTCCCTGCAGTCGCTCGGAGGAGGCCGCTTCCCTTCCCCCCGGCAGCACAGCCGAGCACACGGCTTTCCCCTCACAAACACCGGCCCCGAGCGGCCGAGACCCCTTTTGGCACCTCCCTGAGGGGCGGTGCCGGCTGCGGGCCCGCCCGCTCCCGCTCCCCGCTCGCTCCGAGGCCGGGCGCCGCTCGGCTTCCTCAGGGCCGGGACCATGACCCAGGCGGAGAAGGGCGAGGCGGAGAACGGCAAGGACAAGGATCGCGACCGCGAGCGCGAGCAGCGCGGCGCCAAGCGGCCCATCGTCCCCGCCGCCGTGCCCGAGTCCCTGCAGGAGGTGAGGCCCGGCCGGGCGAGGGGCGGGGGGGGAGGGGGCGAGAGGGACGGGCCCGGGCTCAGGCTCAGGTTCAGGCACCCACTGTGACCCCGCGCCTTGTGCTTGCTTGCAGCAGATACAGAGCAACTTCATCGTGGTCATCCACCCCGGCTCCGCGACACTGCGCCTCGGCCGGGCCACGGACACGCTGCCGGTGGGCATCCCGCACGTCATCGCGCGGCGGCAGCGGCAGCCCGGGCAGGCGGCCTGCAGGGACAGCTGGCTTCTCAGGGACGGCCTCAATGTAAGCCCTGACCCCAGAGCCCTCCGACCGTGCTAAAAGGGCTGTTTGTGTGCGGTATTTCCTGGCCTTTCTGGCAGCGTGACGCGGCTCTTCCCCTTATGCACATTTTTCCACAGAACAACACTTATGAGGACAAACCTTTTTTTCTTCCCCCTTTTAACATGCTGTAGATGCCACCTTAACGAAGCCAGTAGATTTGCACCACTTTGTGTCATTTCATTTGGTCACAATGAATTATATTTCATAAATTGATAGAGTGAGAGCTTGTACTCATTGACTTTTCTGCCACATGATCTGCTACCATGCGTACTGTTTGTGTTTATAGAATGACAGCTGCAGAACTAGAATCGAACCCTTTCCTTTTGTGATTGTACCCCTTACAACTTGTTTTGTAATATGGATAATGTAGCTAGTAATATTAGTCCGTTCAGCAAATATGATTTTATTCACAATCAAAATCTATACCATAAATCATCAATCAAATTCACGTCTCTAATGCTAAAGCTCACTTTTAAATAATTGAGATTATTTAAACATTTTTTCTTACTTTATGTTTTTATAGTTAAATAGATAATGTCCAGAGCTCCTCAAACTGGAGATGAAGTCCAGCACTTTTACAGTCAATTACAAAAACTCAGGATGACTTTGACAAATAGGTGTCAGAAACTCTAATATAAAACAGCCCTACAGTCTAGCAACTACAATCATGATTCTCAGTCAATGTTACTAGTTTACAGACAGGAAAGTAAGTATTTTGTTATATATGTGTTTTTGTTGTTTAGAAACCTGAAAGTACTGAGCAGAGACAAAATGGCCTTAAAATGGTGGACCAAGCAATATGGTCCAAAAAGATGTCAAATGGTGCGAGGCGTATACCAGTGTCACCCGACCAGGTAACTCATTCTTAAGATTTTAATAAATTGTTAATTCTCGTAATCATTTCATATAACATAATGTTTTAAAGCCTAAGAGCAGACATCTATTATACAGTAGATACAGACGGTACTATTATGTGCATTGATACTGAAAATTTGAGAAGATGGTGAAGATGGTAAATTGGTTCTCCCATGTCGATGGCTTTGGTTTCTGGTTTGGTTTGGTTTTGTTTAGCTTTTATGCATAAAAAGTGACTGGTAAAATATTTATTAACAGCCCTTGACTCATTTACATTTCAGGCCAGGTCATACAACAGACAGATGCGGCCAGCTATTTTAGATCACAGCTCTGGGGCAAAGTGGACAAACACATCAAATCATCCTGAATTTTTGGTAGGAGAAGAGGTAAGATTCATTTCCCTGCTAAAATGAGGCTATTATCTTTTAATATGGTTATTCAATCAGTAGTACTTTGCTATGTAATAGTATGTACTGAAGAGCAATTTAGGCTAAATTTAGAAATATATGAGAAACTTTACTAGGGACTAACTGAATATTATTATTTGTCAAGACCAGATGGTTTTTCCTAGGTGCCTAGCAAGTAAACATTCTTCCCAAACTGCAGGATAAACCGTGTCTCTTTCATTCTTGTATTTGTCAAGGATGAGTAAAACATATGTGACTACTCTAAAGCTTCACTTAGTTATTGGAAGCAATAGGGTGGATTCTTCGCTGCTGTAAATCACCATTTCTGTAGGGACTAGGTAAGAACTTTGCCCATGTGGTGTAATTCAGGTAAAAGGCAAGAAACAGATGAAAGGATCAGCACATGGAATCACTGCTCAGTAAGTTCATGAGCTTCAAAGAATTTTTAAATTATTTTAGTTATTAATTTGAGATAACAAAAAAAGACACTGTTAGGGACTTGATGATCTTGAAGGTCTTTTCCAACCTAAATGATTCTGTGTCCATGGGTAGGAAAATTCTGGCAATTTAAACTATGTATTGAATGTTTTTTAATGCAATCCAGACCTGTTAAAAAGAAATCCACTGAATTGCTGTTACATTGATCTCAGTGCTGTTGTATGCCATGTTCTATCTACTTCTGAAATATTATTTCAATATTTATTACTAATTTGGGGACAAAAGTAACTTTCTCTCTTATTTTCAGGCACTATATGTTAATCCACTGGATTCTTATAATATACATTGGCCTATTAGAAGAGGGCAGTTGAATCTCCACACAGGGCCTGGTGGGTCCCTCACTGCAGTATTAGCAGATCTTGAAGTGATATGGTCCCATGCAATACAAAAATATCTGGAAATACCACTGAAAGACCTAAAGGTGAGCTATAAACGTGTTAGTGTGGGCTGTATCCACTTCTGTAAATGTTGTGATAAAAGAGAATCAACGTGCTATTACTGGTAGCCTCTTACTGGTAGTTTTCTTAATGGATAGTCTGTCTGGTGACGGTCAGACTGTCTAAGGCTGTCTGCCTGTCTAAGACTTCATTTGGAATTTTGTGTGTTCCTTTAGGACAAAATTTGTTAATAGAACTTCTACCAAGAAGATCTGGAAATCCTTTATGGAATGAAAGTCCTTTATAGACTCCATCATAGAAATTTCTGTCTTACTTTTATGTATGTTGACTAAAAAGGAATCAACAGGAATGGGTGTCTAACACTTGCATAATTTCTCTTCCTGGCCGAGCAGCTGTTTTTGTTTTATTTGGTGTATTTGAAAACATTTTAATAACTTAAAAGCGGTTAACTTGTACTTACTCTCAATATTTTTTAAAAATTATTTTAAATGTTCCACCTTCCCATAATTTCGCTTCTTTTAGCACCTCGTATATTACGTTTTCTTAACTGGCAACAGGTATTCAAGCGTGCAAAGAGCAACTCAGTTTGAGAGCTGACTTATATTCTTATGTTCAGTACTATAGGTGCATTTTACTAATTCCAGACATCTACAATAAACAGCATGTGAAAGAACTGGTGAATATGATCCTAATGAAGATGGGCTTTTCAGGTAAAACCCTACAAAAGCAAGCACTGAATGAGTAATAGCATTTTTTTTTTTCCCTTAAGGCACATTTTTGCAGGCCAATCCCAGATTGGCCAGGGCTCACAGCTTTCATCTTTTGATATTCCTGTAACTGTTGCCTCTTTTAATAGGGCAAAATGATTGACTAGCACTGAAATCATTTTATTGCTTTGATATCAGGTATTCCAACTGTGGGCTTCTCACTTCTGTAGCAAGTCTGATTTTTCGAGTATTTTTAAACGACTGTTTCTAAAATGTGTAATGTTATTCTAGAAAAAAACTAGAAAAATGTTTCATATGCATCTTATAACCAAGACCTAGCAATACAAGTTACAAAAACAGATTGTCTGGCAACAGTATCCTTAATCTCACAAAATAAGAACATGCAAATATAGGCATCCATCCTGGTAGTAGCTTTTTGCAGGACTTCAAGGGTTTACCCAACAAAAACTGTGTTAGTCCTCCACCCAATCATCACTAAATGTACAAACTTCCAGTGGAGACTCAGGCTATGAGTAGATTTTTTAAAGAATTTAAAGACATAAAAGACATTTAAAAGACATACTTTGAATTCAGAAACATAGCTGGGGAACTTGGCGTAAATTGGATGTTATTTTTTCTTATATTACTAGGAATTGTAGTACACCAGGAGTCTGTCTGTGCTACCTTTGGAAGTGGTTTAAGCAGTGCATGTATAGTAGATGTGGGAGATCAGAAGACAAGTGTTTGCTGTGTAGAAGATGGTGTTTCCCATCGCAACACCAGGTATCTTTTCACGTGCAGAATTATTACAAGCATGTACTTAGTTACTTACCAAAGACTTGACTTAAAAAAATGAGGAAAACTTTTTACAAATACAGAAAACTTTTTGCAAGTACAGTTTTTTTTTTTTTAATGTTGTCATGTGGTTGTTTTGTTTGTTTCATTGTGAGCTATTCAACAAGGTCATCATGTTAGAATGCGAACCTTAAAGAATTCTGACATGTTTAAAAGAAGAAAATAGCAGAACATTGTGCTCTGCAAACTATGTGGAAGTCATGATCATAGTACATCTAAAACGTTGCCTTCATTGCTATGTATGCCACTGTAAAAGGCCAGTATTACAGAAAATTAATAAAATATTTTTCTTCTCTATTCTTTAGGCTGTGCCTTGCATATGGAGGATCTGATGTGTCGAGGTGTTTTTATTGGCTTATGCAACGAGCAGGGTTTCCATACAGAGACTGTCAGTTAACTAATAAGTTGGATTGCCTTCTGCTTCAGCACCTAAAGGAGACATTCTGTCATCTAGACCAGGTGAGAAAGGAAAATGGTCTGTTCTCTTTTTTTCCCTCTACTGAATGCTACTCTGGGGAACCTTTAAGTGAGTCTACAATTGCTACAAATGGAAAAAGCGTATAAAATGGTTAGAATATATGCAGATAGATGCATGTTTTTTCAGAAGATGTTCAGAAGATGCATGTTTTTTTTTCAATGAAAGGCTGTGGTTGCACATATTGTGTGCTTTATTTTTAATATAGAATAGTCATCTCATATAGTCCTCTCTAACTGGTATATTTTTCATTATTAGATACAGGAGAGCTGTAGGAAATGGGCTTAATGGGCATAGAAAATGAAATACTGACAAGAAGTGTAGAAGGTTTAGAGCTGAAGTATTTGAAATTTTTATTTTTCTTGTAGTTGAAAGGAATCCCAGCTCTTAAAAAGGAGGTTTACTTGTTCTTATTGTTGAAAAAACTGATGACATTTGCATATATGCTGTTTTTCAGCTTCAGTTTTGTGAGATCTGCCAGCAGGTCTCATCGTTCCAAATAGACCATCATTTTAGAGGCTTAAGCATGTGGAAAGGTATTTTGGTAGACCTTGCTACAAGGAAAAGACTTTAAAAGGAGTTGAAGAATAGATTTATGAATTTTAGAATTATTTTTTGTCATTGCCCACAGTTTAACTAGATTGTGCTGCTTGACGTAGAGGTACAAAAAATACATATATATATATATATATTTTTAACATTTTTGGCTGCAGGATATTTCTGGATTGCAAGACCACGAGTTCCAAATTCGGCATCCGGATTCTCCAGCTCTATTATACCAGTTCCGATTAGGGGATGAAAAATTACAGGTGATTTTTGTAAGAGGGACAAGAAGTATATTCAATATTCAGGTTCAGGGCCTCTTTTTGTATTGTCTCCATGCTATTTAGCCCATGGAATTTACATACTGCTTTTTACATATGCTTAGTAATAATATTAAAATTAATTACAATATATATGAGTGTGCCTAATGAAGCATAAGGCAATGCACAACATTTCTAACTAGCTTTAGCCAGAAGGTTTGTGAGTTCAATTGAATATGATGATGTTTATCCTTCAAGTGTAAGGAATGAATGCTGATTCTGCAAATTTTTCACTGCACTGAAATTTCTAACTCTGTAACAAACTACATTTGAATTACTTGTACATCACACAAGGCTGTAAAGAAACCTATGAACATCGACAAGTATATTCAATGTTGTTTTTTTAAATTATACAAAACTGAAGACACTAAGGCTTTTATGAAACTACTTGAAAAAATTGGTATTACTTCTGAATTGCAAGAAAACTAAGATTTTTCTTTTTCATAGTAAATACCAATTTGGTAAAAATGCACATAATAAAATGCCAAATCTCTCATTCTTCAGGCACCAATGGCTCTGTTTTATCCAGCAACTTTTGGAATTGTTGGACAAAAAATGACAACTTTGCAACACAGGTCACAAGGTGACCCTGAAGATCCTCATGATGAACATTATCTGCTAGCCACACAAAGTAAGCAGGAGCAGGTGTGTGAATGCTGGTTTTATTTTTCATTGAGTCTTATGTAATTAGGGAATGAAATTAGGACTTAGTACCTCATCTCTGAGACCAAGGTTTGTTATCTGGGTCAGCAGCTTTAAAGAACAAATGTAAAGTGAGGAATTACACATGTCTAGACAAATCCTTAATTAGAACTGTGCATTTTCAGTGTCTAAGGAGACTTAATAATAATGACATTGATACATCTGGTGGATTTGAAATTAAAACCCTTACTCTGAAAGTGGGAATCAAAAATTGTATGAGGCAGCAATGCAATGTTTAACTTTTCTGTGCAAAAAGGTAAAGGAGTGGTGCTTAATGAAGTCTTTGTACTGTTCTGTAACCTGTTGAAGATCTTTTTCTATTTGTCGTAGTTTATATTTAAACTTGTTTTCTTATTTTAAGTCTGCAAAAGCTACAGCTGATAGAAAGTCTATGTCAAAGCCTGGTACATATGAGGGAGACTTGAGAGGCCAAGCCACAGACATTTCAGAGAGGATCTACCCCCAAGAAGTGGAACTGGGATCTTCCCAAAGTGACTGTATGATATCTGGAAATGATTCAGAGGAACCTTTAAGTGCACACATGTCCAGGAAAACAGCGATTTCTCAGTTTGAAGGCAAAGCCCTAGGCCTTGACAAAGCCATCCTTCATAGTATTGACTGCTGTGGTAAGAAATATGTTTGTATAATTCTGTCAAATTGCTTTTCAGTGTGGATTTAAGGTAACTCCTAGATTTTAGAAAAGTAGTATGTATGTCCCTTTATTTTATCATCTCTAGAATAGCTGCACTGTTAAACTTGAATCGTTGTTTTCTTGAGCTTGTTTTTTGAAGCTCCAAGGGATAGCAAAATAATTTTAAAATTAAATTTTTACCATTTTGTATGTAGTTTGACTTACAGTAAGTTCTCTGAAATGTAAATACAGGCCCTATTAAAGTTTTAAAATAGATATACTTCTATATATCCATTCCTTACAGCATCTGATGATACAAAAAAGAAGATGTACAGCTCCATCTTAGTAGTGGGAGGAGGTCTTATGTTTCATAAAGCTCAGGAGTTTCTTCAACACCGAATTCTCAACAAAATGCCCCCTTCTTTCAGAAGAGTCGTTGAAAATGTTGAAGTCATCACAAGACCTAAGGTATAACATTAATAGCTACACGCTTAGTAAACTAGGATTGGGTGAAATCTTCAAAAAATCTTTAATAATACAGTCTTTGAAAACCACAGAAAGAATGGTTACACTTTTTTGTGTATTTTTGAGGAGATTTAGGGAAGCTGGCAGCTCATACTATAGCACTGGTATTACAGGCAGGCGGTTACAGGTAAAGCAAGATTGGTATTGATTATGGAAGTCCTTATTAGCTGAGGGCCATGTTCTCAAAGAAGCAATTAGTATAGGTCCATGAAAATATTTTCCTGCTCAGTAAGAAATTGTTAGGTTTGGGTTTTGTTTTAATTACCCTCAGTGTTAAAGTATGCCCATTGTAGCTTGGCTGTAACCAAACAAAATTTGTAAAAAGCAAAACTTGAGTATTTTTAGAGCATTTGGCCTACCTGCTGAGGGCAGGATTTTCATGGCAGGTCTAAAACTCATTAAAAAAAGTGACTTTTAAAACACCTTAAATATTTTTTTCCATATATTTTTTTAAAATCTCAGTATCATGAAAGTCTTTGCTTCTGAATGATTTTGAAAAACTTTTTCTCCTCTCCTTACTACCAAGATTCTAAGTAACGAATACTGTTAGGAAAAAAAAAAGAGGCAGCATTTGAGAACTGCACACAGAGTAGTGACTCTCTCTATGTATTTTAAATTTAGGATATGGATCCCCGCTTAATTGCATGGAAGGGAGGTGCTGTTTTAGCCTGTCTTGACACAACTCAGGAGCTCTGGATATATCAGCGAGAATGGCAGCGTTTTGGTGTAAGAATGTTACGAGAACGAGCTGCATTTGTCTGGTAACTGGTATGTTTACAGGAGGGCATGGTTAATCGATCCCAAAATGTCACTTTTTTCCAGTGCAGATGTACTGGATTTCTGCTGATGTTTTATTTTATTAAAACTAACTTCAACTGAGATTTTTCCAATAGTGGTGCAAAAATCTTATTGAATGCATATTACTTCAACATTGCTATACTTGATCTTTTCAATTGTATGCATTGAATTTAGTGTACAGAATATCACTTATCTCCAGATTCACTACATTTATATTATGTAGGTTTTAAATACATACACACACACACAAAGTGGCACAATGTGGGAATTTGAGATATATATTGAAAAGGTCAAGTTTAAGCCAAGATTAATTCCAAACACACATACATATACACAGAAACAACACCTGAAGGGTGCATTCTGTGTGATTAATGCCTTACTCCCATACCTACACTAATGTTACCAGGAGATAAAACTGTTATACAAATGACCATCATGGAAAAAGTGGAATAGAGAACCTAGACTTCAGTTGCTGTTGTATTTCACTTCTATAAGAATTTATATAATTCAGTGAAAAAACATATGAAAGCGGAATATATTTTCTTCCCTGGTGTCATAATTAAAATCGCATTTTAGCTTCTCATTTGTGGCAGTGCTCCACTCTTTCCCTATTTAAAAAGAAAATCAATATAATACACCTAGAACTAGATTTATTTATTTTTGATATAGTTCTAAATAGCTATTTATATAGCTTTTATATAGCATGGGCTTTTTCTCCGAAATCCTTAGTTATAAACTAAGCCTTAGTTTATGTAAGTGCTATTTGTTGTTTTATCTTCTGTAATGAAGACTCCCACCACCTGCAAACCATGCCTTAAATCCCTATCTGCAATTAAAATGTAGCTTAATATTACTAAACCTCTTTCGACAAGATGAATGTTTCTGCAAATCACATAAGAAAGAAATGACTTCCTTTTAACCTGCTTTCATTAAAAGTTTTAGAGAAAGGATCTCTTTAGGCAAATTATGCTGTAAACTCATCTGAAAATAATTTATTGCAGGCTATAGTTACATTATTATTTTTTATTTAAAAGTAGCAACTGTGAGCTCCCTTTTATTGAAGATCTCCAGAAAGCATACCATACTTCAGATTTTGCTCTGGCAAGGTTAGTTGTCAGTGCTGGATTTGGTTTCATTTTTCATTTTGTGTTGGATGTCAAGAAAAGGGTCTAGAATTTCAGTTACAGAATTAATTTTGAAGTCACTTGAGGGCGATGCAGAAGAGAAAGTACGTATGTACAAAGATATTTGGGGGGGATTTTTTGACCTACAAATATTCTCCACAGCAAAAAAAAATCACAACTTTTCATCACTGAGTGCTGATGACACCTGGACACCAAGTGAAATGTAAAATCTACTTCATTCTTACAATACCATATCAAATATACTGTAAATGTGCACTGTGTCTCAAAAAAGTAACAACCACCAAAACAGCCTCTGAGCCAGTCTACGCCACTTCACTGCAACTGAGTAGTCCACCAGTTAACTTCACAAACTCTGCACAGGGGAGAGAAGTGCTTCTAAATTACTTGGTGAACTACATTTCATTATTTTCACAACCGATTACTTCTCACTGGTTATTTCACTTGAGAACAAATTTCTTCATTTCATTTCATGTTGTGGAAATCACTTCTACATTTTTCACCAGTTAAAATAGAAGTATTTTATTCATGATTTCTTTCAAGTAAGAAAGCTCAAATTAAATTTGTCCCTATTGTACAGCTTTTGTAAGACTAGAGCTTTAATATCCAGACAACTATTCTCAACTCTTGCTATGCATCTAGTTATATGAAACAGAAAGGTCTGTATAGAAATTCCTCATGTCCTTTATAAGACAGTATTCTGGACAGATATTCAGAGCACTTGGTAAAGTGTCTTGTGCATTCACCTCATTGAAAGAAACAACCACATATTTTTGCACAGAGGACTGATTTGTCATGTCACTACAGAAGAGGTTAACTGCAAGAGAGAACGTGCTTTCTGTGTTACTGTAGTTTCTCACACTTTTACAGGCACCGTCACACGCAGCAGTGGTAGGGTTTGAACTAAGGAAAATCACTGCTGCTTTTTGAGCAGCAAGCCATGCTACAGGACCTTTTTCAGCAATTCTCCTTCTCTCCCACAAGTCTAGAATGACATCAGGCTGGCAGCCCTCATGCAGAAGTTCAGCAAAAGACAGTGTGATTAAGACACTTCTTCTGGATATATAACCAGTACTTTAACGCGTAGTTGTAGCCACACCTGATGGAAGAATTGCCTTCTAAATGTATCTGTTTAACAAAAAAGACACCATATGCTCACTTAAAATGTCAGTGTTTTTAGAAACAATGAAAACAAAATTTGAATGGCATTCTCAGAAGGGGTTGACTGCAGCCTGGCATTATAGACTGGTGTGAAGAGTAGAATGGAGCAGAAGGATGCTGTTAGTCCTTCTGCAAAACTAATACTGTGAATAAAGGTGCTAAGCAAAGAAAAACAGCAAACTATAGGAAACATCAGCTGGGTTCATGCAAAAGAAGAAATGGCAAACCAAAAATTGTCCACACTACGTAATTTACAATTTCGTAAGTGTTTAAGAAATTGAGTATCTATTCTCCATTTAGGAAAGAAACAGTGGAAGGAAAAAGGGTAGGCTTACATTAGTGAATAGTGTGGTAGAATAACAGAGACTACAGAGCAGAACAACTGGGACAAGGACCAGACTGCACCAAGTCTTTCAGGGGTTTTACTACAGCTTATCCCTGGTATGGTCCTGTGGCTTGCATACCCACTAGTGATTGCACTACATTAGATTCATCAGAGCCTGTCTTCCAGTTCAATTTCATCTGCCAGAATCAAGGCCACACTCCTCAACTACGTAGCAATATGAACCAAACTGTAATGAGTATGGTGGGTGATTCCCTTGAAAAGCACTATATTGATTTAAAATAAAGCATTAATGGAGACTTACCTGGAGTTTCTTAAACAACCTTGAGACTATCTATTATAGTGATACCTAAAAGGTGGTGACTTTTGTACAATCTATTTCATCTAAAAGGATACTGTGGCAAAAATCACAAAAATCAACAGGAATTACAGAAATACTGAACTTCAAAAAAAAAGAGAACTCTTACCTTGCTTTGTAAGGATACAAACTTACAAACTACAACAGCAATATATACAACTGCAAGTAGAGCAGCAAGGAGAAGACATAAATCTTCCAACTGAATTGATTGTTAGGGTCTCTGGGGAAAAAAAGAAAAACAATTTCAAACAAGTCTTGCATCGCCAAAAAATCTGTCTCCAGTTAATGAATTACTGAAATGAACATTTCTAGTGTCCATACTTGGAAGAAGAATCTGGCTAAAAGATAATGCAAAAGGCCTAATAATCACACTGAGAACAGCATAGCTGTGTACTGAGTTACTTGATTTCCTTCCCTGTTTTGAAGCAAAAAAGCAGTCTGAATCTGTTTCCTTAGACTTCCTTCCATGTTTTTGGAATGCACCTCCTCCTGCAACCTCTCATTACTTGTTCTCTCTACCCTTTTGTTCAGTTTTGCCATGAGCAGAGATTGCACTAAGTAATCTCTGAACTGGAGCATTACTGACTGTATGAAGTTTAAAACTTCAACTTTAAAGAGAGGGAAGATGTAATGCAAAATTTAACAAGGCCAGTGTGTATAAAATTACCTTAGACTGAAGTCACCTGCTTTTTAATAAGTTTTTGATGCTGTTGTGGTTTAACCCAGCAGGCAACTAAACATCACACAGCTCTTTGCTCACTCCCCACAGTCGGACAGGGGGAGAGAATTGAAAGAATGGACAAAGTGCAAGAATTCATGGGTTAAGATAAGGACAGTTTAATAAGAAAGGGAAAAGGGGAAGAAAAAAAACCAACACAATATGAGAAAAAAAAAAAAGTGATGCACAACACAATTGCTTGCCATCCACTAGCCAATGCCCAGCCAGTCCCTGAACAATGTCAGCCCCCTAGCCAAATCCTCCCAGTTCCATTGCTCAGCATGCTGCCACGTGGCACAGAATAGCCCTGTGACCAGTCTGGGCCAGCTGTCCTGGCGCTCTCTCTTCCCAACTTCTTGTGCACTCCCAGCCCTCTAGCTGGCAGGAGGGATGTAGCTGAGCACTGCCCAGCAATAACTAAAACATTGGTGTGTTACCAGCATTACTTTCATCCAAAATCCAAAACACAGCACCATACAAGCTACTAGGAAGAAAAATAACTATCCTAGCCAAAACCAAGACAGACATTTAAATGTTTGTTTACCGAATCATTTATTTTCTCAGATTTTGTCAAACATACTGTGGAAAAGCTGCTGAATATACATAATACAACAGAAAACATTGAACAGTTGCTGATAAGTTTGTGACTTGGGAATGATAAACACTCAACTAACTGTTGTCTTTCATCTGTACACAGTTTGATAGGTTTTCTGTAGGTCTTGGGCAGTCATATCCACACTTACAAAATAAGGAATTATCTGGGGGAGGAAAAAAAAGGAAAAAAGTAGAACAATTCCAGTACACAATTAAATGGAAGTTCTGCACAGATTAACACCTTTCATCTGTTTTCTTTGGCGCTAGGGTTTAGTCTCCTTGGAAGAATAGCGCTTCCTAAAACACAAGATTTTCTTGAAAGTTATTTTCCTTACTAATGATATAAATAACAAAAAAGAAGAGACATTCATGAGATAAGTAAGAATTTAAGAAAATTCAGCGTGAATATATTAGGTATATATTACCTTTAAGCTTTATAGCACAGGAACACTCTACTGAACAATACAAACTCCAGTTACCACCATGAGATGAGACATGATGCCTATCAATCCATAATCAAAAAGCCTAAAATAAGAAAAAAAAAAAAAATACGTACAATGCTATAGTTGCATCTTGTTTGATAGCCAGAATCAATACAACTCTTCACATTAACTATACACAAACAAATATTCTGTTCACAGAAAATAAATCTAAAATGTTACTTACCTCTACAAAAATATCAGTGCTCTCATCACTCCCTGGTATCCTCACGGAAATTCTGCTTTCATTTATCTAATCATGAAATCCCAAACAAGTGTGTAAGAGGGAGGAAAAAGTCAAAGACATGTATTACAAAAGGAGTCATTATTAAGTTAAATTACAGGTAATAGTTAACTGCATTTCAAATCACATTTAATAGGTTGTATTATATATGTTTTAATGTCTCAATATCATTATTACATGTGGTGTATATGTTTATCTTTAAATGCAGTTAATAAAACGAATAATATAGTGGAAAATGCAGGCAAGGATGAGTTTCATATTAGTTAAGCCTAAGTAACTAGTCACTATATATCTTCTTATATTTTCATGTTTATTGATTAAGCTCACGATGAATTTTGTTTAAAAATGTCATAAAAAATAAAAAAGACCATCTCAAAAAGTGAAAGAATGTATTGGAACAGCGGAGTGCAGCACTTTGGAACAGTGGAGCACAACTATGGTAGAGAAGAACTTAGAGGATGCTGCTTTCAATATATTATGATTTAACAGAAAACTACCTTTGCTTCCACGTTTTTTTCAAGAAGTACTTCATAATTTTGGCACTCATAAAGCAGTATTAAGTATTCAAGCCCAAGACTGCTTGTTGTAAAATTCACTTTTAATCCTGTTGTTGTGGTTTAACCTAGCTGGCAGCTAAACACCACACAGCCGTTTGCTCACCCTCCTTCCTCCCTCTCTGGGGGAGAGAAACGGGAAAGTGAAGCCTGTGGGTTGAGATAAAGACAGTTTATTAAGATAGAAAATAATAATAATAATATGTACAAACAAGTGATGCACAATGCAATTGCTCACCACCCGCTGACCGATGCCCAGCCCAACCCCAAGCAGCCGGCCCCCCCACCCCGGCTAGCCACCCCTATATATTGTTCAGCATGACCCCAGATGGGATGGAATACCCCTTTGGCCAGTTGGGGTCAGCTGTCCTGGCTCTGTCCCCTCCCAGCTCTTGCTGCCCCCCCAGCCTGCCCGCTGGCAGGACAGAGCGAGGAGCTGAAAAGTCCTTGGCTTAGTGTAAGCACTGCTCTGCAGCAACTAAAACATCAGCATGTTATCAGCACTCTTCTCATGCTAATCCAAAGCATAGCACCCTACCAGCTACTAGGAGGAAAAATAACTCTGTCCTAACTGAAACCAGGACACCTGTCTGTATTTTACAGTTATATTTGGATTCCACAAACTTCCTGAATGTTGAAAAGATTTATTTATTTTTAATAACTAAGTGATGAAATGGATTTCTGCTGTAAATGTGCTTGTGGTAGGCAATGAACACCCTGCAGATGGCAGCTTATGACCTAAGAGAGTGTTTGTGCCTTGGAAGAGGGCAGGTCAGAAGTGTTAGTTACAAGGGGACCCTGCAGCTGCTTCAGGTACAACAGGTACTGTCACTTGAAAACATGTGCTAAAACTAGCCCATAACTGCTCCAACAGATTGAGAAGCAGTAGTACTTCGTATTAATGACGTCTGCATGTCAAAATCTGCAAAGAATTTTAGTCTATTAAATGAAGTACTTTTTTCATGTCATAATGTGTCTACCAGTAACTAAACTAAATTCATGATCTCAGAGAAACCAAGAAAACTTCTCAATCACATTTTCATGGACTAAAATATGGCATTATTATCTAAATTAAACTGTGCAGAATTCTCAAAATTCCCATCTTGGGGCCATGGAATATAATATACAGAAAAAAAAACAACAACAAAAAAAAACATAAGTAGATGTTAGCTTCTATTCAGTATGCAGGCAAAGATGATCTTGTAAAACTTGTGAAGTGTTATTTTTCCCCTCTTCAGATATCTCTATATGTGTACATTGCACTTACCCATTTCAGTATAACTTTTGCTGTATTTCATTACGTTGTCATTACAGCCTGTGAATGTAAATAGCTATTTAAAATTTTAGCAAATGCTTGCATAATGTGTGTACATTTTCACTAAAGTCCATCAAATTAGCCATAAGTGAATCCTTATGCACAGTGCATTTTAAAATGGACTGTTAGCAATAAGTACTAGCCTATGTAGCTCCTGCTCCATGAACAATGGCTTAGTGGTTTTGTCTGAATTTCTATTACCATCCCTACTTTTATAATCACCTCAAACACATACAAAATATACTCCACTTACCTGTCTTCCTAGAGATCTGCCTAAAATGTGATGGTGATAACTAGGCATTCAGGTTTAAAAAAAATCCCAGTGAAATCCCAGTGCGCTTTCTTGTGGCATCAAAAGCTTGTTTACAAATGATTCACTTATTGCACATTAAAAGAAACCAGAAGAAAAACATCCTACTATCAGTCTGCGCTGCTTATTACCTCTCCATCTCCCAACAATCCAACTCAAAACAAGAAAGAAAATTGTTATAAACAGATACAACCTTTTTCAAACAAAAATAATAATAGCCTTTTTAGGAAGAGAACGTGTTCTGGCTGGAAGAATTCTATGCATACAGAAGCAGTGCCTTGATCCTGATATGTGAAGTCAGGAAGGGAGGCGTAATGAATACAGCTGTCTTCTAAGGACACCACCTGTCCTCCTAGACAGCTGTCGTGGAGGACAAGCACCAAGCTGGTCTTTGTGTGCGGAGACAGTTTAACAGTTACTGGACAAAGTGACCAGAACAACACATTCTTTAAAGCAACTCTGAACCTACAGTCTGCCTTACAACTTTAGAGGAATAATAATATTCCTGATTAATGTTTTACAAAAAACTACATTGAAGAACTATACAGTTAAAAATGCAAATTATTTTAAAACGGACAGCAGAACAAATATTTTTCTTTAGAATTATATTAATCCATTGCTAAAAGATAAGTGGCAAGGAAATGCTGAAACAAAATAAGCCTGGGGGAAAACAAAGTGGAAAGAAACAGTGCTAAGGAACTGCCTGCATCTGAGTACACAGCTTTGATAATGGTGTGGCTATAGGGTGCCATACAGATTTCAAAACACATTAAAAAACAGAAGCCATTTCTGACCTCGTTAAGGAAGACTGTGCAATATCATGGGTAGAAAAAGACAGTAGTATAATTACCAGAGAATTCTTGGTAAATTACCTGGTGTAGTTAGCAAAAGGGGTTTTGATGGAAAATCATCATTTATATTTGCTGGGGGTAGACTGTAAGCCTATATGAAATATTTTGTTTCCGATTCTAAAGGGAATCAAACTTAATAGAACTGCCACTAAAATAAAAATGAAGAAAAGTTCACCTTGAGGACTTCATACTTAGAAATATGTGTACTATTCTAGTGGGACTAGGTTTAATGGAGTATTTATATAAACATCTGCTAACAGATAGGTGCACGTAAGAAGACAAAAATAGTTTTTTAGGAAAAGAGAATTCTGAACTCAGAGACTGCAACAAGTTACAAAGTTTCAGTGTAATAATTATACATATGCACAATCATAGCTTGCAGCCAACATGGGATAATTTTAGTTATTTCAGCCCACAACGAAGGACAGCTGCTCCCTATTACACCATCCTCTGTCCTAGGTCATCCAGTGATTGTAGTGTTATGCTCACATATTTCTGGCTTATGTTACCCTAGCTCTAAGCATTCACTTGAGAACAGAAGGAGAGGTAAGTCATGGAGAAGAGACAGGCTGATCTTCCAAAACACATGGCTAAAAATCCTATTTCAGTAAATATATTAATTATCAAGGTTCAGTTTTTCCTTTTCTAGGTCACTTTTTATTATCTTCAGCAGATGGGACATTTCTGCTGCATATTTTAAAGGTCACTTTCCTTTTCCCAAAGTAAGGCAGATGAAGAAAACTACTTGAAAATTTCTTACTCCTTGATTACCAGCTGCAGTTTGACTTTGAAACTTTTCTGTATAATTGCATTGAATACACTGAAAATGTTCAGTAATTCCTTTCCTTGTCACATAGATCTTTGCGGCTGTCAGTTCTTTGACGCTGGTTTGAAGAGAAACAGACATAGTAAAAAAGATCAACAAAATATAAAAATGGTTTCATCTCATAGAACATTAAACAGGGAAAGCTGTGACAATAGGTTCTCTGAATAAGATGTTGCAATAGTAAAATTTGCCATGGTCCTTGATCTTTTGGCCTGTTTACTAAACTAACACCAGGGTCTGTCATACCTTTCTCAGTTTTATCAATTTTATTCCATGTTCACCTCATGAAAACAAACAAAAGAAAAAGTCAGTTATTAAAGCACAAAATATCTAAGTTATAGTCTCTGTATTTCAGCTCTCTGCTCAGTCACAGGAATAACTATTTTGTACCTGTGCCTGTCCTAGGAGATCTGGTAAAGTGGTTTTCAGTCTTTTCATAGCAGACTTAAAGACATCCCACCAGAGGCAGAAAATCCTTTATAAAATATTTTATATTCTAACAAGGGAAGTCCCAGATCTGGGAACAGAAATTCATAATTCTGTTGGGGAAAAATGGACTCTGCAATTTTATAGCATATTTTAATTTCTCCATACAATTTTCCATACAATATAAATTCCACTCCACAAAAAACTGCTACCTTTTCTAATTTGTTGATGCTCTCCTCCTTAGACTCCATTCATTTTTTCCCAGCACTTTTTTACCTTTGCCATCCACTGCTTTTGTTTCTAACAGGAACAAAAGTTTGATGCCCAAAAGCTTAGCTATTTTTTCCAATGTATAATGTTTGCCTACAAGCCCTGTCCTGCCTGTGGTTGCCAGTGGCATAGTGTCTTTTGTATTTATGACTGCAACCAAGTCATCGCTTTACTGAGCATGTATTTGCTGCTTGGAGAGGGTGGCAGTATTCACTGCAACAATGCACCCAGAGCCACAAAGTCAGGTAACACATCAATCAACCCAGCAGACAACACACCTCTATTGATCTGGAAGCACATAGGTTTGTACACACCAATCTCTTCAGAACAATTATCTTTTATTCTTAAACCTCCATGGTTAAACTGAAAGGCAGCAGGATACCTTTTGTTTGCTCATGGCATGTGTGTGACATTACCCTAATTTTCTCACTCTCCTTAGGATCACCACCAGCCACTTAGACTAAAAAACCTACCATCTGTGCTGAGACTCCAACTTATACTCATGAAACAGGACTAGAAATGTGTTTCAACTTGTTTTTCAACCAATGCAGCACTGAGATTATGAAGATCTGTTGCTGATGCAACATGGTACTGCTTCCTCAGCTCAGGAACAGGACCTTCTGAAGAAAGAGAACCAGGAATGAAAAGAGATAGATCATAGCCAATGTATTCCCCACCTGTCCATCAGCCTCTGGAGTGCATTTTTACTTGATGCTGGGAGTGGAAGGAAGGAAAAAAAAATACCCTTTGAGTCTTGAATTTCAGTATCTGTTTATGAATACTAAAGCCTTTCTTCTCCCATGTACCTTTTCTCTTTTAGAGAGAAAAATTTCTGTAAAAAATTTCTGGCAAAATAAAAAGTCTGATTTTTATCCCCCTTCTTGTTTGTCTAGATGAAAGTTATTTGTCTTAAGCTGCAGTCTTTGATGTCAATTATAAAAATCAGGTAAAATACAATCAGATAGTAAGCTTAGATAGTAATCTAAGTTTGTAGATCACGCATTTTTGGGATGTTTTCTGTATCAGTTATCTCTTGTTATAAGTAAGGTGAAAACATCTCTTGTACAAGAAACTAAGCCATGCTTTTTAAAAGGAGTGCTTTGCAAAACACAATAGCCCTGGACCTCATGAATTCATCTTGACTCCCTGGTAACACAACAAGACAAAAAGAACTGTCAGAACTCAAATATTCTGTTGGGTGGACAAGCAGCTATGCAATAAACATGAACCTCCTGTCCTGCAGAATTGAGCAATGCCCCTTAGCACAGTAATTCTTCCAGGATAAGTTGTGAAGCAACTAGAAATCCATCTGAGAAGGAAGGTAAGTGCCTGAGAGCATTAAGGTGTGAAAAACAAATTTAACTAGATTCTACTATATCAGAGAGAAAGTAAAAAAAAAAAAAAGGTAATAATAATAATAATAAGCAACACAAGTTCTAGATAGGTAAACGTGTAAAGAAAGGATGCCACTGTTAAATGACTGTGGCAAACACAGATGGGAAATAAGTTTTTTAAACTTTTTATTTCTACATACCTGTTTCTAAGCCACACAGAAGGGACTATAAGAAAGAAATGTAATGTTATTTTTCTTAAATGCATAAATTAAGCAATCATGTCTACATAAAGACATTTCTCTGACCTTTATTTGTAAAACCACAAATTTAAAGAAATAACATCAATTTGAAGGCAGAAATCGTACTTCCACTTTCTTCTAGTTATAGTTATCACCTTGAGCTGTTAAAAAATACAGAGCAAAATAAATTATCTTATTATTTTGCACATCCGCTGGGATTTTTTTTTTGTGCCTAGCTTTACTCTTATACACCTGGTTTCTTTTTGCAGCAAACATGCACATAAACACAGGGAAAAAAAAAAAAAAATCCATATTATCTGAAGGGGTTTTTGTTTGTTTGTTTTATATAAATAAACAATAACTTAGGTTTCTCTCAGAAGCATCATAATTATTTAGTTATTGCAAAAATAATATCCAGTAAAATCCTGAGCCCATACACAAAGCATACGAGTGGGTCCCCAGGTAACAAATGGTCAAGGGGCACACAAAGCAGCAACAAGATCACTGCAAGCAATGTGCCAAGATGCAGTCACAACTCAGCAATTGCCTAGCTACTGGTAGGCTTGGTTGTTTTGTTTTGGATAATGGTGTTCAGAGGCTTCAGCATAGAAACTGAAAGAACAGAGGCAGATCAACACAGACCCTTGAATTTGCATATTATGTAGACATCTTGGGAAACAGGTTAATTTATATTTGTGTAATGTTTATCAAAATCATCTGGGCTATAAGGACAAATCATAAGACAGAGATTATATGAAAACTTCTGAATATTTTACGTAAACGTAATATTTTACGTAAGAGAATTTTTGCAATAACAGGCAGGAGTCAATGTTTTGGCTCTACACTACCATCTCATTCTTGAGAATAGAGCTGTCACCCTTTGTTTTAAAAGATGGATTATCATCTTAAAAACACTGATGGCTATCAACATTTAAGTCTTGTTTGTCTTTGAGTCTAACACTGAATGAGAAGCTACCTTGATATAACAAACACTTTGAACTGGATAATTTTCCTCCTTCTCAGTCCTTTTGGACAACTGTATTCTTTAAAGGTATTCTTTTCTTCTCCTGTACTGGGTCTGGCTGGGATGTTAACTTTCCCTGCAGCAGCCCATACAGTGCTGCGCTCTGCACTTGTAGCTAGCACAGCAGTGGTATCACACTGGTGTTGTGTCTGCTGCTGAGAAGCGCTGGCACAGCACCAGGATTTTCAATAACCCTCCTTGGGGGTGGGCAAAAAAGTGGGAGAGAAACATCACCAGGGCAGCTAACCTAATCCAACCAAAGGGATATTCCATACCCTGTGATGTCACACTCAGCAATAAAAGGTGGAAAAAGGAAGAAGAAGGGAGGCGTGGGCTCTCATTGCAAAAATGTCTGTCCTCCTCCCAAACACCGGCTACATGTGTTGAGGCCCTGCTTCAAGGACGTGGTCAAGCATCTCTCATTTGTGGGAAGTAGAGAGTAATTTTTTTCCTCTGCACTTCCACATAGCCTTTACTTGTTTTGTGTTGTTATTCCCTTTCCCCTTCCCTCTGCCCCTTTCCCTTTTTTCCCTTTAGTTGAATTGGTTAATTAATAATAATATTTCCTTAATAATATTTTTTCTCTTTAATTAAATTATCTTTATCTCAACCTGTGAGTTGTTCTTTCCTTTACTTCTTCCCCTCCTCATCTGAGGAGGGGGAGTGAGAGAGCGGTTGTGGTGTTCAGCTGCCTAGCACGGTAAAACTACCACATCTCCTCACAAGAATTTTAAAGGAAAGAAACCTGATTAATAAAGCTGGGCATAGCACCTATGGATTCAAGCCATTAACACGGGATTAGAAGTAACACAACTGTAGCCAGTGTTTGTAACTACATTAGCATCCATTTTCTTTCTAGTGCATGAAGAATCAGCTTCCTTTCGTGTCTTCAATTCAGCGTGAGAAACTGTTATTCTGCTTTTGATGCAGAATAGACAGGAGAAAGGAAGGTGCATTATTTTCCCACTGATACCTTACCGGCTTAGGTTGTTCACCACCACTACAGCTGTTCAGTACCAAATTCAGCAGGACACAGGCTGCCAGATTCATCTCCACTGATAAAAATGATACAAACTCTTTGATCTGGGCAGAATTATCTTTTCTTCTGAAAACCAACTTTGGTTTAAATCATTCATAGCTCAAGCTGTGTGCTGAGAATTTTAATTATCCTTGTGCTTCCTCCC
This sequence comes from Heteronetta atricapilla, assembly GCA_011075105.1. Lineage (NCBI taxonomy): Eukaryota > Metazoa > Chordata > Aves > Anseriformes > Anatidae > Heteronetta > Heteronetta atricapilla. Next base: position 1,778,632 of record CM021742.1, read on the forward strand.
AAGCACTTTATATCGCAGTGCTTCCCCACACCCACACACCACAGCATCTCTCCCATCAGCAAATTTTCAAAGTACTACAAGAAAAACTTAATGCACTTAGGCTGAAAGTCAGTAAATAAATACAGAAGGGCATACCTTGCAATATGGAAAGAAACATACAGATGACAGAACAACACAAAACTTGTTTACAGAACAGATGTTAGACAACACACATCTTAACCTTGTATCTTAACACTTCTATAACTCTAAACTTTAGAAAAGAGGAGACTGGAATGATGAAATTGAATTACTTGCAGTTTCTACCCTTTTGCCACTTCCTCTGAAAGTTAATACTGCTGTTACAAAAAGATGTGAAATACAGCAAGCAATGACAAGTACCCACTTTTCAATGTAACATTTTTTTCACCCTTAATTTGTCTCTGTTTTATATTAAAATAATGGGTTGATAATCAGCCTTACTTCCCTTAAAGTAAGCTCTTTTTACATATATTTTTCCTCCTCCTTTCACAAACAGTTCACTTATTTCATTTGCTCTTTAAGTTAGAATATTTGGCCTGTGTATTAGGCAGGTGGTGCTGCTGCCACTTGCTTTTACATGCAATTATTCCCACAAATTTAGTAAAAATGTAAAACATCAATTTGCTCTCAATTGAAATGGAGATTCAAGGATGCAAACATACTCCTAAGAGCAACAGTTAGCTATAACACATTTAATGAAACATACTGCCATGAAATTTTGAGTCTCTTTAAAAGATTACATTACAAAATTAAGGTATAAATACTACTCTATTTTATGCTTTTACATACTTTTCATCATAAAGGATTTTAAAGTGCTTTAAAGAAATATTTAGATACTATAGCCACTTTCAAGCTTTAATACGTGGAAAAAATATTAACAATACTTTGTCAAAGAGATGATACATTTGGTGAGATCAATGGAGAAAAAAGTAACGGTGCAAAAATAAAAGAATTATATTTATTCTGAATTTTACATGTTTGCTACAGCAATATTTGAATATTTTACTAAGAATCATTTAAGGAACACATTCATATACATTTAATGCCCAAGTACAAATGAAACAATGGAAAATGGAAGCTGAAAGGAGTAAGGGAAATCCTGGCACTCGGGGAAGGATCAGTGCATAGGAGGGGGCTCTACATCACTGCAACAGAAGGGAACTGAAAATATCCAGATAACAATGTGACTGTGTCAGAAGAAAATTGTGGGTTAGTTTGCTGAGCCAAGGACAGAAACAGCGATGCTCTGAGTAGCCAAGCATTGCCATTTTCTACAAATCAACAACAAACCCATAAAATACTGTACACCTGAAGGAGGAGCCCTTGCCAAGATGTGGGAAACTTCTCAATTTTTCTCATCTTCAAAACACCAAGACAAACAGAACATGGTGCTACAGATCTGTCCATCGCTAACTGCTGAAATTACTCTACTGCTTGCCTCAAAAACAAAAACCTACCACCTCTTTTTAAAATGATATCTTAAAGAATGAAATAAATTATTGAGCATCAGGAAGCAAGAATAGAAAGGAGAGGCAGGAAGGAATCCTCAAGTCTCAGGCAGACAAATTCCTTCCTGAGAGAATGGCTGCGTGAGTTGCTGAATCTAATAACTATTTCTAACTGTCTTTACTGTAATTGCTGGATACTTTTAATTATGTAGTTCAGAGTCTGTATAATGAAGATAACGTGATTTCGACTTTCAAAGTGTTTTGAACATGAGAGCTGTTCCTCAGATCTAAGTATGCTCAGAAGTATGGTTATTGTACTACACTACACAGAACTTTGCCGCAACGGGTTTTTTCTCCCTTCTCCATCTTGCAGTTATCAAGGTGCTGCAAAAATGCTCATAACCATGCAAATCTCTGTAGTTCACATAAATATTGATTTTTAAAAAAACTTGTCAAAGTTCCACTCAAAGAGAATGCATTGCACTTCTAACTGGAAAGAAAACAGTGAATATTCTAGATTTTATAGCATTCATATAGGAAATATGGGATTCAAGTGAAATATAAATATGGAGTTCAAGAAAAATAAGTAGTGGAACCTTTGAAACAGTACGACATCATGTAGTTCGTTTCTGCTAAGAGTGAACGGAAGAACTTCCATCATGAACAGCCAGACATGAACAAGCACAACGTTATGGATTAAAGCTTCGCTTTTCTGTCTGAAGTTTTCCCTTGCACGCAACAAGAAAAGTTTAAACAAGACAGCAGCCCAGAAAGTGCCAGAAGTTTTAATTATGATTTGCTTAATTTGAGATGGAAAGAATAAAAATGATTTTTATTACCGTGACTTCAGAAGTAGTTCATGATTCCTATTTTTTTTTGCTTAAGGTGATAGATTCTGAATAAATGTCTAGAAAATATTTTATTCAAATAAGCTCTGAACTTCCACTAGCTAAGCTTGAAAACATAGCAGGTGAGAAGCATCAGGCTGGATTCTACAAATTAATAAATGACGCGTATAGCAACTGCTGTGCCTACTTAAACAGTAACTTGCTTGGTGCTCTACTAAACAGAATGTCAACCAACTAATTCTTTTTTAGTTTATAGTCCTCAAGTTATTTATAGCCAAATATAGTTTCCTGCATAAGATAGAATAGAAATTAGTACCAGTTTTATTAGCCGCAACAAAAGGAAGTGTAGCAAAACTGGAGCAGGTTAAATCTGAATACACTTGAAGCCTGGCATATCCAAACAGCTAGTACAGCAAACTCCCTTTTTTCTCTTGCCTACCTCAGTCAGAGATTTTGAAGTTTGTACTATAAGACAGTGTTCTGCTTTTGCTTAAGTTTCTGACGCTGAAGATAATCCTGATTTATGCTAATCTGTTTTCAAGAATTACAGCAACAAAATTTTAGCATGGGAATTCATCCATTGCTCTCTAGTCTTCTGGTCTTCTCTGTTTTTATACACTGAGTAACTCCTGAGGAACGTGTACATATTATATTTTCTTGTTGCAACTATTTAAGGTGTCTTAAAAAATATATTAATTTCTATGGCAAAATACATATGGGTTTTGCCCTTACACAATAATGCATTTTTATTTTGTCTTTGAATCATCAGCTCAAGTGAAGATGTTTTTTTTTTGTTGTTGTTGTTTTTGTTTTTGTTTTTTTCAAATAAAATATTTCAGATTTTACTACAGGATATTTCGTCATTAACCTCAGAAAAACAGGTTAATGGAAAGTATGCTCCATTGACTAACCAAACAACAGAAGATAAAACCACACTGAAGACACTCCATAGTTTGATAACTTTGTTCAATTTGTCTCCTGACCACAATTATTTCAAGCTTCAATTAAGATTTTAAGAATTAAGAAGGAAATACTTCATAGAAAATAAATATTCTACCTACTACATAAATGGTATCTTGAGCTGACAATTCAATTCTATGTGAACATAACATTATATGAGATATAAGTTAGTACTTTTGATTTTCTGTATACCTGAGATGTATCTGTAAGTGATCTACCCAAGCAGTACTGAACAAATAATGCTAATCCATGCAAACTTAAACACTTTGCTTCCCCAAAGCATAATTTAAACATATTGACACAAACAGAATTGCTAGTGAAATTTCATTAACCCGTGTGCTTCTAATCCATGTATTTGTACATTGCCTTTCCAATAGTTTTAATGTAGCATGGATCAGCTGTAGTAACAGAGCTGTGGTAGTGGAATCCATCTTGTTCTTCCACCTCAAACAGAAAACCAAAGCAATAGCTTCCATAAAGATCCTAATCACCAGCTCTAGAGCCTGGTGCCCCAAAGTCTGTTCTACGTAAGGGTCAGGATTACTCACAAATAACTCAGCCTACAGTTTTACATCTTGCTTTAGCCAGGTATTTATGGGCAGAACTTTTATTGAAATTGACAGAACCAACTAATCAGCATTTTTTTTTTCTCCTGTAGGAAACAAAAAATAATTATTGATTCTTATTAGTGTTCCAGAGTGCTTAAGAGTTCTAGCAAGGGACCGGGTCCCCACAGCAGTTGGTGCTATGCAATCATGGATAAAAAGCTCAATCATAGTTCTTAAATGTATATACTAATACATTTATATATAAATTGTATAATCTAATATATGTTGAATGTGTATTTTCTACAGTCTTTATTTGCTTACCAACTAAAGCTTTGAGTAACCAATCATACTGCAAACATCCATCAGCTTGGCTTCAAGGGCTTGGTTTTATTCATCACCCACCACATTCCTAACAGAGCCATGGGGAAGGACTTGGGAAAGTAACCAGCATCTACAAGTGGCACTGAATCATAGAATCATTAGGGTTGGAAAAGACCTCCAAGATCACCGGGTCCAACCATCCACCCTACTCTCAGAGTCACCCACTAAACCACATCCCTAAGCACCAAGTCCGATCTTTATTGAAGATACTGTGGCAAATGAAAATGTCCTTAAAATATCTCTGAAGAAAGTACGTTCTCTTGATTAGTCTTTGTTGTATCATTATTCTACCATGAATGTTCTGAATGGGAAAACAAGACTCTTAGTTTCATCCCCACCAGAGCTGTGCAGCTCTGACTAGTGGACTACATGTACCTGGGCATTTTTGTCATTTTCCACGGAATTTTATGGCGTCCCCCCCGATACATTTTAACAGAGCTTAACCTCTACTGAATATAACTGGCGAGATTTAGAGGAGGCAGGCAACCGAGGGGCAGGCCCTGTGGCAGTCGCGTAGGGGCGGCAGCTGCCGAGCCCCCTGAGGGGAGCCTCTCAGCTCCCGCCGGCCAAGCTTCTCAGCGACCCCACGGCGCTGTCGGCCACGTTTATTTCCAGCGAAGTGCCTCCTGTTATCCCGCCCAGGGCCGGGGAGGAACAAGCTCAAGCACTCCCGGGGCGGGACGAGGAGGTAACTTCATCGCCGGGGTCGCTGTGAGGGGCGAAGCCTGGGGCCCTGCCTCGGCCGCCGTGCAGGCGGCGGGAGGCGGACTTCGGCCCGCGGCCGCTCCGGGGGTTTTCGACACCGCCCCGCGCCAGCCGAGCGCCTTCCCCCGACGGGCAAAGGGCGCCTTGCTAAGGGAGAGCCCTGCCCTCCCAGCTTTCCCTGCCCGGCCTCCCCCGGCGCTTCGCAGGGACCGTGCACGGGCGTGCGAGTGAGTGCGGCCGGCGGGGACTGAGGGGGAGAAGGGCGGGGGGGAGCAAGCGTCTCCGAGGGCGGCTCGGCAGGGAAAGGGGGGACACGGCCCAGGGGTGCCCCGTCCAGGCCCCGGCCCACTCCGTGGAGCAGCAGCGGCTGTGTGCCGCAGTTGGGTTGTTGAGAAAGAGCAGGGTGAGTGGGGTCGGTAAGCGAGAGCAGTTTCAGCTGTGGAGATGAAACCTCCCGCATACCATTTCTGTAGGTAGATGAACTCTTGCTAACCAGCAAGACTAAAGGGAGAGTTACTCCCAATCAACCCCACAGCAGATAAATTTAAACTATGTACACAGCCTGCAGCAAAAGAGAGCAGGAGCTGCCATTACCTGAGAGCCGCACATCCCTCCACCAGGCCCAGCAGGAGCAGGCTGCCCCAGCACCACACCAAGGGCTGGGCTGCACCAGCCATGGGCACTGCCACCAGCCATCCACCTCCATGGAACATGTTGTGCATCTATGAGGGGATGGGAGCATCATGGCCACAGCACAATGTACAACTCCAGTCAGCAGCTATCTCCATGTAGTGTCCATATCTGTCTGGAAGAACCAGGGTAGGCTAGTGTGCAGGGAGTAGGTGAACAGGGGTGTGTGGGTGAAGAGGGGGATCATATGATAAGAACTGTGCTTTAATATTGGTGTTTGTTTTCTACTATGTATGTTGGATTTAAATTAGAGGAGAACATCTTGATATTTAACCTCTGCACCTCAGAGCTTTAAAGCACAGAAATTTGTGAATCATCTACATGCTCATTTGCAAAGTCACTCAGATACCATGGTGTGGACACTGTTGACTGACTTCACTGTCCTTCACTCTCTCCTGTTCCATTTGAATGAGTTCATTGATGTAAAACAAAAACAACACCAACAAAAACATGAAATAACATATATATATATGTTATAAATATAAATCTGGTGAATTTATGTGATGGAGCAGATTCAAAATACTACTTCAGAAACAAAGGAACATTATAGTCTGCCCTTTTTTTGTTGGTAATTTGGCCTCCTAGCCCAGGCAGCAGGTACCATAACTGTCTTGGTACATGTCTTGGATCATTTTTATTTCCAGCTTTATCAGAGAACAGCACAGCTCTGATTGGTTAACAGTAATGATTCCCAGTGCCCTCTAACCTTTCTAGATTAGCCACCTCATCTACCTACAGAACCGCTTGGCTACTGTCTATTTTTCAGTATGTCCACTTGTGCAAGCAAGGCACTTAACCTCTTTGTCTTGGACTGACAGTCCTTTAAATCTAAAGGTCTAGAAATAAGGTCCCTGGGCTGACTTTTTGCTTAGACTTCTGCTTAGCTTTCTTGTAGGAGGACAAACTGATTTAATCCTTAGATGTCCTATGCAGCTTTTTTCTTTGTGTTCCCACTTCTTTTCCAAAAATCAGAATGAAAAGTAGTAATTCATTTTTCACCTTTCATATGTTTGCTGTACTTCAGACAAGTCTCTTCTCACACATGACCCCATAGAGTAGCAGTGGTAGGTACCAATAGGTTCAATGAATGTCTGTTTCTCCTGCAAACTTAGTACTGCCTTCAGAAACATTACAAGGATGCAAGGAGCCCCTAACACCTAACTTAGGGATTCCATTGCCCATTTTTAGCTACCTAGTGTAAGACTACAGATATTCTTACATCATAGCAATAGTTTTCCTGCTAAGATGTTCTTGCTCTCCTCACTCTTAGAAGAACGCTGTTGCTAGGCCCTCTGATCAGTATCTACCTGGAAAGCAGATACCATTTTTAAAGTGAGCTCCAGATTTTGAAGCTCACAGAATACAATAACTATATTTTATATTGCTGTATGTACTTCTGCAGGGCTGCTTGCTGATTCTTGAGGAACCTCATGATGTGTATGTTCATAAAGGGGTCATGATATACAAGGATTCAGATAAAGACATTCAGTAATAACCCAGTAAGACAAAAATACAACTTTTTGTTTTTGGTAAGTACCAAACATTTAATTAGAACCAGGCTGTTTACATCTTCTTAAATCAAGATATTTTGCTTTGACATAGCCACCACAATATTTAGTAGAGCCGCCCATAAAACTAAAATCTCCCTCCTGGGTAAGCTTCAGTTAGCATCGCCAGCAAATATCAGAGCCTCAGATGTATCTATTGGAATAACAATTTGATTTTTGCAGTTACAGGAATGGGTAGAAAACCAACCAAAACCCACTTTAGTTGAAATACAGTTCTTAGGAACATCACGTGGGCTACAAATTCTCTCCCTCAAAAGAGCAGGATGAAACTAAGTTTAGAAAGAAGAAATACTAGGTTACATTTGACTGATGCTCTCCAGTTCAAAGACTCCTGCAAAATTCCATAGAACTATAAAAGAATATGAGCATTGATAAACCCATGTATGCTCATAGAGGTGCATACATTGTCAGAGAACAAAGTATCATGTTCTAGTTCCAGGACATGATACCAGTCTCTTCAATATATATTTGAATTGCTCTATGAGTTTCAAAGTCTGCATGCACGGGAGGCTCTTAACAAACAAGTTTTTAAAGAGATCTAGACTTCAATAATAGTATCCTACCATGAGACAGGACACGAACACAGTCTCATAACATGAATACTGCCTTTTGAGTGTTGTTTGAGATAGCACTTTCAGGAACTCAGCATGTACGGCTTATGCTGTAGCAAACTGTAGAACTGCAGCCTCCAGCACTGCCCCTTAGATTGTGACACAGAGTAACTCACTCCAACTGAATACAATTTCAGAGATTCAACAGTCTACTCTGGCTCTTGTAGCCAACACCTGCATAGGTCATAGGCTTTGCAGCCAACCGCCTGTTCAGAAAGCACGGTAATATTTGTTGGTATTATAGATCCCATGCCAAAATAAACAGGCCAATATGTCTTCCTTATGCAATTGACCAAGCACCTTTCGCATATTATCAGGACCAAAGCCCATACTCCAGCAAACTCCATCAGCTATCTGCTGTTCCTGTGAAATGTCATATCCAACCAGTTATCTAGATTAAGCATATATCCTTTAGAATTGTAGCTATCCCCATCACAAATAACACAAGTACAATCTCTCTATCTTTCTGTCCTCCTCTGCTGCATCATCAGAAACTGCAAAATGTCCTTCTGCTGAAACAAGACTTTTAATATTCTCCATCTGTAAAAGATAACCCCCCAAGTTCAGCTGGGATCGATTTTGAATTAGTCAGGTGAGAATCAGGTGTGTCAATTCTAGACTTAGTCCTATGCCTTGCATTTTTTTTTTTGCCTTTGGCTAGGGCAACTGTTTTCCCACATAGTTAGTCATTCATGTTCTAGAAAATTCAGGATTTATACAGCTTATCACTGTCCTTCTTAGAGAAAAGTAAAAGAAGTACGCTTCTTCCCATATGTTCCCTGAGAGAAAACTACATTTGCATTTGAGGGCATACATTAAATTGTAAATAAATACAGCTCCATGTGGAAGACTTATAAGATTAATTAAGGACTGCATATAATGTTGCTAGAATTGGGCCTTCAGGGCTTGTGTGTATTCTCACAAACTGTAGAGATTTCTCTCACAAAATTGTAGAGTTTCACAGGAGAGAATGAGTACAGTTCTATTCCACCTTTTAGTAAGAAAAAAAATGCTGACTATTTCAATGAGTGATTAAGACACATTTTTGTGAAAATAAACATATTTTACAACAATGTGGGGCTTATATTATAAAATATTGGATAACTAAGAAACGTAAGTGTAAGAAAATCAACATTAACAACCTAATTCCTTTCTGAAAAAAATAGATTTCACAAACATAATGTAGTGTTGAATATATTTCCAGGAGCAAGCTTGCCTGTCTTTTTCAGATGGGCAGTACGTTACAGCATACCAGCCCTTCGAGAGGTTGCTGGCCCTAGAATCCACAGTAACCCATTAGATAGAAGCCATGGGACAGGAAATAATATTTTTTACAATCCAAGGATATCTATCCATTTTTACTAAGTATACCAAGTGTAATGGTTTCAAAGAGAGAGCAAGAGAGACACACTTCAAACTGGCCAGCAGCATTGGTACTTTAGCATTTAACTGGGCTGTGAAAATCTTGGATTTAGTCCCTGCACCTGAACCTGTGGAACACACAGCTCAGCCCGTGCTGCTTGTAAAGCTCACAGGCATTTCTGAAGGTTAAAAATTGCAGTTCCTACTGAGCCTCAGGATCTGGTGTTACTGGATTGTAGCTGTACTCGGAGCACTCTTGCAGGATCTGGTTTTAGTAATAATTAAAACACATTAAACATGGCAGAGGGATTGGAATTAGGTGATCTTTAAGGTCCCTTCCTACATAAACCATTCTGGGTAATAAGGGAGAAGCCACAGATGTACAAATTGTGCCTTTACCTATGCTACCTCAAAAACAGTAGTTTTTCAATATAGGGATAGCTGAAAATTAATTTCACTGTTACATGTGCTTTGTAGAGAGCCGTCCTAGTTTTGATCTGGCAGAACTACAGCAGGAATGCTCATCCCACTGTGTTCCCAACTGAACCATGTCCATGGTTGTGAATTGGCTGTGCACTATCACTGACTCACAAACGTACAGAGCAGTGTATGAGATTGTTGTTTTTCTTAAATTCTCATCTACTAGAGGCAGATGAAGACAGACTTTCAGGTAAACAAAGGCGTCCATTCTTTATGGTCTTGGCAAATACTTGAATATGTGTGGCAGGTACTCACCTCATGAACCAGAAGCAAATCAAAATTAGGCTGCATGTAATACAAAATACTGTGCCACTTAACTGGTGTGTATAATGCATCAAAAGAATAAGACAGCAAGTTTCAAAGTAAATTATTGTTTTATTGGCATTGTAGTTAACCTTTAGGATAGTGAGAATGGGTACAAAGTATGACATTTTTACCTGAAAATGATGGACATTTTAGAGGTCACACACTGTATTAATGCTTATGTTTTAATTAGGATTTTTTGTTTGTTTTTCTAGGACAAAACACGCAATTTTGGAGGAAATACTGTAGGAGTAATGTTCTTAGTAAAGATGTTCTACTTAATCAAAGGAGTTAAATGTTACAGCCCTGTGAGTCAGATGCACAAAGTAACAGGAGCTCTGTTTAAAGCACACCTGTTAAGGAACACGTTGGGCATCAACGTATCATTCAGAATCTCACGTGCATTGTCTCAGCTTAGTTCTGAAAAGATAAACTCTTATAATTATGTCATTGTTGGAGCTGGATCAGCCGGGTGTGTATTAGCCAACAGGTTGACTGAAGACCCTCTCAGTACTGTACTACTTTTGGAAGCAGGCCCCAAAGATACCCTTCTAGGTAGTAAGAGATTGATGTGGAAGATTCATATGCCTGCTGCATTAACTTACAACCTCTGTGATGAGAAATATAACTGGTATTACCACACAACTTCACAGAAACATATGGATAATCGGATTATGTACTGGCCACGAGGAAGAGTGTGGGGTGGTTCCTCTTCTCTCAATGCAATGGTGTATATTCGTGGGCATGCCGAAGATTATAATCGATGGAGCAGAGAAGGGGCTGTAGGATGGGACTATGAACATTGTTTGCCCTATTTTAAGAAGGCACAAACACATGAACTGGGACCAGATCAGTATAGAGGTGGAAAAGGACCTCTGCATGTGTCAAGAGGGAAAACAAACCATCCTCTTCATCATGCATTCCTGGAGGCAACTCAGCAAGCTGGGTATCCCTTTACAGATGATATGAATGGCTATCAGCAAGAAGGATTTGGTTGGATGGACATGACTGTACACAAAGGTAAATCATAAAGGATTCCTTAAGGAGTTTGTGTTTCTGACCCACCAGAAGTGCCTCTGAAAGCATTTTAGAATACAGACGTATAACCTGCACTTTCAGTTGTTTGGTTTGCTGAACAGCTACTGCACTATAAATGTACATGTATTCATTTCACAGCAGCTTGTTATCAGTCTAGTCTGTATTTCATTGAAATTTGGGTTGGCATCCATTCATAGTTAAATCTGAGAGAGTAGGTTTGCAGAATGTCACTGAGAAGTTTGTTATGTTAAAATAAAATCTTTAGTTATTATATCAAAGCACATATGCTTTGAACTCTACAGAAGAGTGTATAAAACCTGTATAAACATCCTGATTGGTATGGTGAAAATCTTGAAGAATATTTAGCATGACTATTTTGATTTTCTATGTTAATATAAATTGTAGGTCAAAGATGGAGCGCAGCTAGTGCTTACCTTCACCCAGCCATATCCCGCCCAAATTTGTCAATCACAGAGAAGACACTTGTAACAAAAATCTTGTTTCAAGGAAGAAAATCCATTGGTGTTGAGTATTTGAAAAATGGTCAAAGGAAAAAGGTAAGAGATTTTTATTTTCCAGTATAAAATACATTATTTGAAGCAAAAAGGATGGAAGGACAGCAGGAAGGAAGGAAGGAAAGAAGGAAGGAAAAAGGAAGGAAGGAAGGAAGGAAGGAAGGAAGGAAGGAAGGAAGGAAGGAAGGAAGGAAGGAAGGAAGGAAGGAAAGAAGGAAGGAAGGAAGGAAGGAAGGAAGGAAGGAAGGAAGGAAGGAAGAAAGAAAGAAAGAAAGAAAGAAAGAAAGAAAGAAAGAAAGAAAATGTTACAAGTGATGCTTCACTATACAAAATATATGCTTTCCGAAATTGTTTTCTCTTCCTGTGTATGATTCCTTGTGAGTTACTTTACAGCAAGTAATATTTCAGTTGTCTTGATTTAGAGATTAACATCTCCATTATATTTCCCTCTACAGCATTTTCAGAAGTGCTTTTCAGAAATCCCAGCATTTCAGCACACTAGTCAATATACAGAGACAGTGTACAATTACAGCATAGGTTCCAGCTCGAAACATTACACAACACTCTTGTGTAACATCAAGTTATGGCTTGTCCCCTCAGACTGAAAGCTTGAGCATTTCTCTTTACTGAAAGATAGGAAAACATTTGGAATAGGAAAAATGTGGGGGAAGGGTGTCTAATCTGGCTCATGATAGTATCTGAACAGAAGCTCTTGATGTGCCACTTACATTCAGATCAAGCTTAATAACGTCAGGATTTTTGTGCTTGTTTCATTTTAGGCTTTTGCCAGTAAAGAAGTTATTTTAAGTGGAGGTGCTATAAATTCTCCACAGCTGCTTATGTTGTCTGGGATTGGCAATGCAGATGATCTAAAAAAACTGGGGATCCCTGTTGTTTGCCACCTTCCTGGTAATTTTACTACTTCTTTCAACCTTGTACCTTCCTAAGGAGGCAATTCAGACCATTAAATGGAATGAATCCATGAAATACGGTTGTCTTTATGTCAAGTTGTGTGGACAGAAAGTAATAGTGTTACAATACTGTGGAAATGCACTGATTCTAGAATGGAGCAATAACCTCCTACGGCTTCTTCACTATATTTGATAGCGGAAAATGCCTTTCTGAAAAATGCCACTGAATAGCTTTAAAGCAGTGTATTTAGAATTTGGATGAGTGGTTTTGATCCACAACAGATTGCATAAGCTTCCATCATCATATATATTCAAAGATTGGAGGAATAACATGAACTTTTCCTTTAAACTAGAAAATCTAGCACTGTATTTAGAAGTCGTTATCTGGCAATTTTAGAACAAGTGGTATGTCTGCCATTTAACTTTTTATTTTCATTCTAGTTATGTTATGTTTATGTAAAACCTTGTTCTGACATGAGCAAAAGGCTGATATGACTCATGGTCTTGGTGTTAGTCATCACTGCCCTTGTAAGAGGTTAGTTTAGTTCCCATTTATGCTGTTTTCTGGTAGCAAATGTTATGTATAATTGTTCTATGTGAAATAACTTTTTCTTTTCTTCTTCCTCCTGCCCCATTTTTCACCATTTAATCAGGAGTAGGCCAGAATCTTCAAGATCACTTAGAAGTGTATGTCCAGCAAAAGTGCACCAAACCTATCACTCTGTATAGTGCACAAAAGCTGTTTAGCATGGCAAGGATTGGTCTAGAATGGCTTTGGAAGTTCACAGGTATGAAACAAAGTATGCAATTTTGCCTCTGTTGATCACTTCTGAATTATTACAGCCTTTTGTCTGTGAATTTCAAAGTCTGGGAACCTTTATATAAATTGTTTTTCATGTCCACTAAACAATTGAATCATGCAAATGCGCCTGAAAGATTTATTTTTATTACAGGTAGGAGTCTTTTAAAACTGTTATGTCTTAAGTATCAAGTGAGGCTTTAAACTTTTTTTTTAAACACATTTAAATCTCCTTAATTTTAAGAGAATAATCTACTTTTAAATCTTGGTGCCACTGAGAAAAGCTGTTTTAAAAAATAAAAAAGAAGAAAAAAAATCTATTTAGAAATAGATATTGTATAGATAAAAATGTACTGCAAATTTGTTTTTCATTCTCACCCCAAATGAAGTATTTTGTTGTTCTGACCAAGCTTGCAGATAAATAAGAGTGACTTCTGTTAAAAATGACACTGTAGTTTTATAATAATCCAGCTGTAAGTTGTATTTTAAAAAGAGTCTGTAAAAGTCATCGTTGAAATCAGTATAATAGTTTGGCCAAACTCAAGGTCTTCATCTCCTGCTTAATCCTTATGTTAGCTGTTGATCCAAAGCGATGATTTATTCTGTGTACATGTGGCATTTTACCATGCAAGTAAATATGTATTGAGGGCTGAATCATGGTTTTAAATGGATTTGAAAATAACACAATATGAGGGGCATCATAGTCTCTTCATCTTTTCCCTTCAGGTTAGGCACTGGGGATGGCTCTGCCTGTTACATGTGACTGATGGGATAGTTATGCTTCATGTCATGGAGCATGCAGTGCCGTGATATCAGGATGTTGCAGCTGGTTCCCTCCACACCTGCCAGGATATTGATTACAAATCTGCCTCTGGCAGTGCTTTTGCCAGTTACACTGAGGCAACTGTAACATCCCACTCTCAAATAACTGGAATTTCCAAAATTAGATGTAGTTACAGTTACCTAGTGATTCAGAAGTAGGTGAAAGTGGTGCATATTGCTTAAATTGCAAGCTGTTCATAAACATTTGCATTCCTTGTGGTTTCCCTTGTACATATGTATTATAAACTGTAGTGAAACAAGGGTTAAGAAGTGGATTTATTGCTGTTCTGAGGTCTTGTAATGGCTTTTTCCCTCTTATTTATGCTCTCTAGGTGATGGAGCCACTGCCCACTTAGAATCTGGTGGGTTTATTCGAAGTGAGCCAGGCGTTCCTCACCCTGACATTCAGTTCCACTTTCTTCCTTCTCAGGTGATTGATCATGGTCGTGTTGCTTCCACAATGGAAGCTTACCAGGTGAGTTTTTGAAGAACATATTCCAGTAATGTTCTGTAGCAATTAGCAAGTAGGCTTACCCTTTAGTATAATCATTGCTAATTTGGCTATAAGGAAAATACCTTTTTCATTGTTACACAAAGAGTTGGCTTAGCCTCCTACATTGGGGAAAAATACAGGCTTATTATTTGATATTGCTACCAAAATTATGTTATTTTTTATCTCTGGGAAAGTATTTAAGTATTTGCAATACTGAGGTGCCGTAGTGCTGTTCATTAGGATATCATTGTGGTAGATGCTGTACAAAACTAACCCAAAGTATTTCCTGTTCCACTGCAGTTTAGGCAGAGGTTGAAGCTAGAATATATGAGGCCGCTCATTTATTCATTGAACAAATCCAAGCCCCATTTATTCATTGAACAAATCCAAGCCCCATTTTAGAATGTGATTTTGATCCAAGAGTCTGATGTAATGCTGGGGAACTGTCTCTGAATATACGTATTTTTTCTTGCTGATCTCTTCAGTGATAGTAGTTTGGTCTGATTGCTGATCAGACTAGAATGCTGTGCTACTGCTAAATTGGAATGGTTGTACTTTAAATTAAAAGAAAGCTGTGAATTGTAAAGACAAGTATATTCCCTTCCCATTATAGAATGTCATATTTACAGTTTAGGTTGGATAGTACAAAGAACTTCTTTACTGAAAGGATTGTTAGGCATTGGAATGGGCTGCCCAGGGACGTGGTTGAGTCACCATCCGTGGAGGTCTTTAAAAAACGTTTAGATGTAGAGCTTAGGGATGTGGCTTAGTGAAGGACTTGTCAGTGTTAGGTCAGAGGTTGGACTTGGTGATCTTGGAGGTCTCTTCCAAACTAGATGATTCTGTGATTCTATAAACTTGCATAAAATGGAAAAATATTGATACTTTGATGTTTTTCATTATCTTCCTTTAACATTTACATTTGCTTAATTTGTAAAATCTTGAAAAAAAAAATCACACTGAATTTGTAAATATGTCTGGTGGGATTGTGTCAAGCCAACAGCATGTGGCTGTTGCAGGTCCATGTGGGACCCATGAGGAGCACAAGTGTGGGTTGGCTGAAGCTGAAAAGTACAGATCCAAAGGACCATCCAATCATTGAACCTAACTACATGTCCACAGGTAAAAGCAGCCTCTCCTCCATCTGATTAACCACTCATTTCCTGCCTATTTCAGTAGCAGAATTTCACATCTACTCAACACCAGTTCAGAAGTGATGGTTGGTACATTGTTATTTAATTTTAAAGTCAGTTAATATCAAAGAGGCCTCTGTGCAAAGCACTGTATAAACCTAAAGAATTCTGTGCTGCAGATGCCATCAGAGTTCTTAACATTTGCCTGGGTTATGCTCATTTCTTCTCCTTATTCCCTTTTGAGAGTGGGCCAGATATGTAGCAATTTTGCTCACAGTGAATGTAAACATCTGTGACTTTAAAAACTGTTCTGCTTTATTTTGGCCTTCAGCAATAAGTGGGAGACAGCCCCTCCAGCCTTCCTTCTTTGATGCTATTTTTCTCTGTTATGTAGGAGTGCATTTATAGTCCTCTTATTTTCTTTCCTTACAGAAAGAGATATTTGGGAATTCCGCCAGTGCGTCAAGCTGACCAGGGAGATCTTTGCTCAGAAAGCTTTTGAAAAGTTTCGTGGGCCCGAAATTCAACCAGGAAACCATGTTCAGTCTGACAAAGAAATAGATGCTTTCATAAGACAGAAGGCTGATAGTGCTTATCATCCTTCCTGCACCTGTAAAATGGGTCAGCTTTCAGATAGCACTGCTGTAGTTGATCCCCAAACAAAAGTAATTGGTGTTGAAAATTTGAGAGTAGTAGATGCCTCAATAATGCCCAGTATTGTCAGTGGGAATTTGAATGCCCCAACTATTATGATAGCAGAGAAAGCTGCAGACATAATTAAGGGGCTTCCGTCACTTCAGGTGAAAAATGCTCCTGTATATAAGCCCAAGACCTTAGAAACACAACGATAAAAAAGGTTGTCATCCTTGCATACTTATTGCCACTTAGTCTTTCATCAGCATGTTGGTATGTCATACTGCACATGCCAACCAAATAAAAGCTATGCAAAACAACACATTATATTAAAGTAACCATTAATTTGATCCATTCTCTTGTAGGTGATTATCTAATCAGTTTTTAATCAGTTGGCTCAAGTTTCATTTTATATAGGAAGAGATTAATGTGTGTTATTTTGAAAACCTTTATGATATGCCTTGCTATTTAAAGGAAGAATTTTAACTGTTTTGAGAGCATTACCCAGGGTAACAGCTAGTCAGAAATCTCCATGTGCTGAAAAGAATGATTAAGCACTTATTTAACTTATTCACAGGCCAAAGTAGTATCAGCATCGATAGGAGAGACAACTACACGATGTGTGCTTTTTATGGGAGGAACACACAGTTTACAAATCCTCACTGAACGTTAGACTTTATCATACCTAGCAGTCTTAACTATATAGTATTCAGAAAGAAGACATACATTGTCTTTAGCAAAAAATGACTTTTTAAATAAATGCTGAACAAAAGCTATTTATAAAAATATACTGAAAAACTGGATTTCCTTGCTTTTATTGCAAGAACTCTAGTAGAATTCAGTTTACATTTTTAGCCGATTTAGTTGTGCTGCTTTATCGTATATCATAGTAAGAGTCCATGTTCCCGATAACTTTGTTAAAGTTCCTCGTTTTTGCTCAAAGGTGAGTGTGTACAAAAGCTATTTCTCAGCAAATACTCAATCATGAGCTATCTATCACGAAAATTCATTAATAAAATAGAGCCCAGGTAGTTTTAAAATGGAAATTTACTCAAAGCAGCTGCATTAAATAAGGTATCAATGATGTAGGAAGAGATCTTTTAAAATTAGAAGCCAAGTAAACCAATGCTTTAATTAGAACTTAAGTCTTTTTACTGTTTTCAGATGTGCCAAGCAAATAAATGATCTTTCGTGGCTGTTTTCTGTATCAGTCCTTCAGATATTTATTAAAAAAAAAATAATAATAATAAAAAAATTGAATTGATTGAATGAATGAATTCATTCAGTTGTATGGATTTGTTAAGTATTCCAAAATATCTTCTGACTAAGCAGCTGCTGAATTATAAAGAAAATGCTTTTGTAGCTTGATATTGCTCAAGACTTCTGATGAACAGAATAAATTTTTTTCCAGGAAAAATGGAATTTTACACCATTTGAACACAGTGAAAAAAAAAAAAACCTGCTGACTCAGATGTTGGCTAGAGGGACAGCTGCAGATGTTTAAGGCAGATTCTTCTACAAGGTGCTGCTGCAAGGCTGTGGTTGGAAGCCCTGCTGCTGAGGGAAAGGACTTAATTGATTAGAGTAACTAAAATACTGAAGGTTGAAGATGCTAGCTGTGAACATCACTCCCAAAGGAGACAAGTAAACCCTTTCTATGTACATCATACCTTTTTGTGGAATGAGGGGAACAAGTATATTTTAAGTCAGAGGTGACTGATTGGCTCTGTTAGTAAGACAAGTCATCTGACACAACTGTGCTTTGGGGAAAGCACGAATTATGTGTGGTGTACCATTTTTATGGTAAATAATAGCTTTTATTCAACACCTGTGCTTTTGAGATTTTCATTTAAAGCTATTCACTGTATCTTAGTGTCATTTTGAATATAAAGTATTAGAATACACAGAATGATATAGACTGTTTCCACAGATCTGCATCTAGGGGGGGAGTATTAATCTCCTAGACAGTAGGGGAATAAGAGTACCCTTTTTCATAGAGTTACTCTAATCACTTTACTCCTTTCTAGTGGATTGATTATTAAATTCCATGCATTCCCTCTCATTCTCCAAACAGTGCAATCAGAATTTAACCTTTGGAGCTTCGTGGTGAAAAACTGTTAGCAAAAGGAGTCCCAAGTATAATAAAATTATTACACAGTTTTATTCTGAACATTTCGCATTTGTTTTAATACAAAATGATGTAGGTCAAGAAATAATTTACAAACTTTTAAGTTCTTATCCTGGCATTTGAAATAAGAATGATTCCAAAGGAAGTCTGTAAGCTATTCATAGGAAACTGTCGTTATGTACAAAATGTTTATTGACATGATTTAAACATCACATTTGTAAAAATGTGAACTGGATTGCTATCTAGCATATGAACTACAGGTAAAACCTGATAAGATAACTTGTTAGAACAAGTCATTATTATCCAGTGCTAACAAAATAGACAGTAGCTTTCAATGTTTTTAGATTTTCCTCCAAGGTTGTATTAGCCTCAAAGTCATTTCAGGGTTTTACTGCATTGTGAACAATATCTAAGCCCTCTTATGATTGCATAAAAATAAATTTTTGAAACATTACACATAAAACAGAAAGGTAGAGGCAATAAAGTAATATATTTTTTATATAACCAAGTTTTTTTTTTTGGTTCTGTGAAGAATAATTTCATCATATCCCTTTTTTTTTCTGAGCAGAGTAAGTAAGCAATACTGAAGTAAAGCATTTTCATTTACCTGTAAAACAGTTTCTGCCCTAGACACTTCCTATTAAAGTAGGTTATGTAGGTAATATACTTTGCCAAAATGAACTGTCCCATGAGCAGTAGTACCCTGGCATGAACTTGTCAATTTTTTAATGATTTTAGTATTTTCGAGGCATGGGATTTATACAAAAATAAAATTACAGCTTATTTTTCAATCCAAAAAGTTAAAATAATTTCAAATCTTTTATCTTTCCAAGTATAAGACTGCAAATAGTCAACTGTGCATCCCCTACACAGAGAGACTCATTTGACTCAATTATTAAAAAAAAAAAAAAAAAAAAATCTGTGTGTTGCCAAGTTCAAACTTGACAGTTTATCCCAAAAAGAGATTTACAACGAGAGGTGGCTCTATTTAAATATTTATGCTATAGAACTATATATTCCAAGTAAAAATACTTATATCTAGAATTCTGTGGAGAGTTACAATAATTAGGGCCCATAAATATTGCTGCAGTTCAATTACGGTACAATAATTACAAAATATAGAACATCTCTTTACAAATACAAATCAGTATATATTACAATTCATTTACAATAATTTCTACTATTAGTTAGCAAACTATCTTATCTAATTCTACTTTGACCTGGTTGCAAGTGCATTAGTAAGAATGCAATTATTCCAGTATGTTTTGCCCTTAACGTGATAGTCATAAAACAGACTATCTGAATGATATTTTGCTATGTAAACTGGTGTTACATATGACAGAATATTCCTTATATAACTTATTTTTCCAATGATCTGTAACAGGTAGAGCATGACAAGTCGTATTTTAGAAGAGCATTAAGAAAAGAAATCAGGAGGCAGGTTTGAAAACAATATTAGAATGGATATGCAATGAATAGCTGATATGCTATTGAGCATTGAGGTAATGACATTATTTGTTGTCATCACTCATCTCATTATTTCCCACGCAATTTTGTGCTGGACTTACACAGACATTTCATTGACAAAATCCTGCTCTACTATGAAGGACAGCAGCACAAGGTTGAAAGACAGGCAAGATATTACACCTCAGAATCCCACTGTAGCCCTCAAAAAACTGATTGTCAGAACCTGCTTGGTTTCAAAATAACCTTATTCCTACAGAGGAACTGAAGATTCTGTGGGAGGAGCTTGACATACTGCAACTCCGATCACATTTCAGCAACCCGGAGATAATCTATTTATTAGTTATGGCTTTCTTGAGGTGTGACATCACTTGTACAAAACGTGATTGGTTATTAATTCCAACTAGTGCCTAGCATCTTTAAACTATGAGGCACTTTTTCAGTTATTAAAATCATTTTCCTTACTAAATACTATAAGCTTGTAATGCATATCATTTCATCAGCTAAGTCTTCTTCATAGCGTCCTGGTTCTGGTTCTTCATCGCTGTAGCCAGGACCAAAGTCTTGAAGTTCATAATCTTGTCTGCTTAAAATGGGAAACATATCCCCATTGGCCCCATTGCTAATATTTCCATTGAGAAGATTACTTGCTGCGCTTTCCATCTCATCAATAGTCATGTCACAGGCATCAGCAATCTCGTGTTTTGTAGCTGAAACAAATTTAGGGTCTTTTGCGTACCTTCCTAGGCCTTCAGATATAAGTACCTGGCAGATGGAGAGGAGAGAATGAAATATAAAGTGGAATTATGGAAGAACATTCAGATCATAAAAATGTTTTTCATTTCTGGAAAATACTAGAAATTACATGCTAAATCACAAATCAATGATCCAAGTGATAGATGGAAGCAAGAACAGTAACTATGATACTCAGAAATGCAATACATTATTTTACTTCAAATCTTTTTTTTTTTTTAATAATACAAAGGAATTCTTAGCATTCTTCAGTATACTACAACTCAAACCTTGTGGTCCTTATTCATCCTCTCCACACCTAGTATATTGATTCATAGGGTTCTTCTTTTATTTAGATTACTTTAAAAATAGTAATGTATTTATACAGAAAAAAATATAGAGAAAACTGGTCTGTGTGTTATCCTTCCCCTATCAGCCCTTGTAGTAGGATACTTCACAACTAATCCTCATTGTCTAATAAACTTAAATTTAATTTTAAATCCTGTCCTTGAAGTGTTTCCAATTATCCTTCCACTTATTTCTTGCATTTTGATTTCCAGCTCCCTGACAATGATGTTAAGATTTGGATTTACCTGAAATCCTTTACAACATGACAACTGAGAAGAAGTTCCCCTATCTTTACCTAAAAACTGTTTCATTGGAAAGTGAAAATACAACATTTTCAGGGAGGTCATATGAACTGAGCCATATGCTTGTTAAAGTTAACATAAAAACTGAGCAGATACACTTGACTACTTCAGAGGTTTCTGCAATACTTACCGCTTCTACCAAACTGTCTGCGCTCCTCTGTTTGTCACTATGTTTATGCCTAAAGTCGTTAGGTACAGTTAAATTGGCTGGTGTAAATGTTCGGTAGGAAATATCTGGGTCATCTGTGTACCAGGAGCTCCTGTGCAAGGAAGGCAGGCTTCCGTTCATATGCTCCGTAGATTCAGCCCTGTCAACTTGGATTAGAGGTGTGTAATACGGAGTGCAGTCCCTGTTGGGAGGGGTTGCGGGAGGGGTTGCCCAAGAACGTGTTGAACGACTTGGTGAATGTTTATGAGCTTTACTGGAATCCAAACCTGCAACAGCCATGACCTGGTGTGGGGAAGAATTTTAAAACTTAGAGATTTCAAATGCTCAAGTCATACCCATTTCTGATTTTAGCAAACAAGCTGTTTGAGAAGCAGCTATGCAAAGTTAGCATTTTCTGATGTTTAAGAGTCAACATACAAGAGGAACAGAAATGCAATTAGTAGATAGAAGATAAAATTGTATTTTTTTTCCTGTTATTATAATTGGTTTAAGCACGTTGCTTTCCTCAGCCTCTGAGGAAGAGTGACCTATTCACCTGGCATCATTTAGAATTGTTTAAAAACTTTTCTTACTGGTACAAGTCCTCTCTGCCTGGTGATGAAGCAGGGGATAGGAGACTTGTGCCACAGAAACATTTTGTTTGGTCATATGAAACCAAATGATACCATTTAATGTGAAGTAATTAAAAATATCAAAAAAATGAGTAAGACTACATGCCACAAGATCTAGTTTAGATCAGGTAAGTAGATGTAAATACAATGTAATAGGAAGCAATAATCTGATTCACACAAATCAGATTCAGCTCCAGACACAGAACGTGAACTAATTTATATTCACCATATAAACCATAGGCCATAATTTATATTCATATTTATATTCTAATTTATATTCACCATTCACCATAGGCTTTTAACAAGTCTATGCTTGTTAAAACGTCTTTTAATTATCCCAAAGCACCTTTATATTTCACAGCAACATCCTCAGGCATTGTAATGACCATCTAGTGCTACATATCTCTATTACATGACATACTGGGAGCTGCAAGATTGTCTTTACCGATTCAAATTCATTGTCCTATTTTCATTGAAACAACACCAGTTTTTATGCAGAACCAAAGGAAACAGTGCACTTTGACTCAGAGATAAACCATTAAGGTAAACTTTTGTTTTACTAAATCCTTACGCAGGTAGAAAATACTGCAGTCACTGAGGTTTGCACACAAAGTACTGATTTGCAGATTTTCCTGTTTCCCCTGACTCAGCAGATCGGTGGAAGATTTTCAGGAACTCACCCAGGTGACAAAGGGAAATGCAGGCTGCTTAAGAATTGCAGTAATAGCAGCTTGCAGCTACTGAGCAATTTCCAAGGATCCTGGATGGTATCTCTAGGCTGTACAAATTACCATTTTCTCAGGGCCATATGAGAGCTGGGTAATGAGCCGCAGAAAATGTATAGGTTGTACTTGCAAACTCTTGCAAATGCAGCTGAGTAACTCCGTGTGCAAAGGTCAATCAATGGTTGCCACGTTATTCAGCCCTGGTCAAAACTAGGGTTTGCCAGCTGCTTGTTCCACTTAAAGAATCACGGGGCAAACTACCCACTTTCAATGTTTTGTAGAAGGCAGATGTTAGAGAAGCTTTGGATCTAGCAACTACCAGAAAGAACATGGTACACACGTGGAAGTAGTGCACAGGCAAACTGCAAAATCCACTAGTACTGTTTCAAGCAACAATGACAGTCAGAGGTACAATATGGAAGCTAAAAAGATGGGATTCATTCTTAGTTAAAAAAAAAAAAAAAAAAAAAAAAAAAAGGATTTACCTGCTGCTGCATTAAGTGAAGTGGTAAAGCAGTGCGATGGTGGAAGTTTGGAGAGAGTGGTATGTCATCTTGACTACTTTGTCGGCGGAGGCATTCAAAGTTAAAGGAAGATCGTCTATTTGCTACAGGGAAACCGTAATTCATTAGGAAAATAAAATATTTTCATTTCCTCCAAGTGTATTATTTGCAGAATTTCAGTGTGGGCCAACTAGCACACAAATAAAAAGATATCCTTCCAGTGAGAAATAAAGTCTGCTAACAGAAGCAAGCAACTGGTAATATAGGATAGATTCAGCACATGAGCAAACACAGTCCTAGGCAGAAACATGAGCAGCATAACGTGACGCAATTTGAATCAGCTCTGTTGACAAAGCAAGCATTGTGTAATGCAGCAAATTGATTCAGACAATTCAGAATTCTGCTGTAAAATTCTGTGAATAGTTAAAAAGCATTTATTCCTTCTTCCCCATAAACTCTTCATTCTAATGAGCCAGATTTCTCCAAGAAAATACCAAATCCCCAGTGCCCTGGAAGAAGTGTGCTATCTGAAAAGCCACGTGCAAGTCCAAGTCAACTAAGCGTTATCGATTCCTGACATTTGTTGTGTTACTACAATGTGTTAAAACAATGATAAGGCAGGCTTTCTGCTGTTACGAAGAACATTTACTGCTCATGTAAATACCAGAAAGAAAATAATAATAATGTGGAATGATGGGTAGCAGCACATGGTGACATTCCTCTGTGGTAGTTTCAGTGTAAAGAAAACCTGGATGCTGAACAGCAGCTGGGATCCAGCTATGTCCTCATGGAAAACTGGAAAAAGCCTGACAGCACAAAGGAATGATACAAAATTTTGCTCTCTTGAAAAAAATGGAAAGTTGTATCTTCCTTCCAACACCAGGAATGTTGTGAAGAGACTTGAAGAGTTAATTGCCATAAACTCTAGATTCATCATAATTATCACCCGCCCCTTAATGCTGGATAGCAATGACTGAGGTTACCTAAAGAGCCACAAGATGAAACCAGACTCCCCCAAAGGCGATTCAGTCTACTTTTAATACAAACTCTGCATCTCTTTTCATTAACTCTATAGCAAATTATATATACCAGAACATCAACCTGAACCTTAGCTCCTGATCCTAACAAATGCTAAATGTCCCAATTCTGAAATGAATAACAAATAAAATAAAATAAAATAAAAAAATGAAATACACAAAGCTCCCTTGTCCAAAACAAGGACATTTTTGCGGATGCTTCTCTCCAGAAGACAGACAGAAAGAACATGAGAATTAGTTCTCAGTGCACTTCTGGAAGTTACTCAGATAATACAGTGATGCATTTGCTATAAAAACCTCTAGAAGGCCTGACAGAGCTCAATTTACTAACTGTAGTACTCAGCCAAGATAATGGATGTTACATGAACTGGGGCTGTATTCAGATGCTAGTAGAAGAACTTCAGTGCAATGTTGCCAGTACTTTTTTAACACTTTAAGTGAGAACATGAAGGCTTCCTCCCAAATCAAAGAGCACATAAACTAACTACAAATAATAGCGTTGAACTTCTTCTAAAATCTGCTGAGATATTGAACCTTAAAATTTCTCATCTGTGCTCCCGAACATTAAAAAAACAGTTATGACAGGAGTCCTGACTGTACTCTTGTGCCATTGTACTGGTCTAAGTCAAAGGGCTTTTCTGAAGCTCTTCCTATGACACCCTTATGCAACTTAGATCAAAAGGAGGTCCTCTTATCCTAGGATATCAAATACCCTCTTATCTAGTACATTTATCTAGTTTCTTGCATGTAAGAAAGAACACTCTGCTTAGTTTGCCCTATTGGTGAACTTCCTCTAAAGACATCTGTTGTATCGTCTTATCAGAACTTCATCAGAAAAGTTAACTGGAGCCAAAAGGCTGCGGTCACAGAGAAGAGCCTTCAGCCCTTCCAACACTTCCACAGGAAGACCCCAGAGGATTTTTACAAGAAGGCTGTTACCGTACGCACAGTTTATGGAATGGATATCTGAAGCATCCATCTCTCTGGCTTAAAATTCCTCTGCTATCAGAGCAGCTTGTAGAAAGATGTACAGAGACCTCCCTTGACAGCCCCCCCTTTGCCTGAAATCTTTCCCTGCTGCTGCTGGAGGAAAGCCAGCAGCTTTCTGTAGGCTGACACTCAGCTGAGCTGTGCTATTTACCCTTTGTAGAGTGAGACTCAGGCCTTGTGCTTTTTTCCATCTGCACCACTTAGGGTCAGAAAGTCACAGGCTTATCCTCAGGAGCTGTGTGCCCTACATGTCCAGATGGCACTGTGTATATGGTCAGAGCACTCAGGGACATGTGTAACAGACCTGGCAGTACTAACCATGCCTGAGTACCTGAGTACCCTTAGGGACACTGTGGACACTCAGCATGGAGCTGAGTTTTGTTTCTCATGTACCCACCCGTCCACACCAACCCTCCTTACTTTAACCCTCAAAGGGAGTTTAGTTTGCACTTCACAACCCAAAGTGCTTCCTCCCTGTGAAGTGTCAGAAGGCCAAACTCCAAAGCCTTTGCATCTGCGCCTAATTTCACCAGAGGATTAACATTGCTAAAATTAGAGGATAAGAAGCCTGAAAGGACTTGGTAATGCAGACAGAGAAGCACTGTGCTTGAGAGGAAGGGAAACCAAGTGAAGGATCTGAGAACTAAAAGAAAAGACAGCTAAAGAAATGAGTGAAAACCATATGTTGGCTAAAATAATTCCATCTATGCACTGAAATGTTTTCCCAGTCAGGAGCAGCACAGAATTTTAAGGTACGTTCTACAAACGGCAGAGTGAATTTCCAATGTAAATCTCAGATAAGATGCTTGGTCCAGGATAATGCTGTTATTTTGCACAGGAACTTGAGATACGCACTAAAAACCTAAAGGCATTCCAAAGTTCTTTGGGCAGAAAAACAAAACAAAAGCTATCAAAAAACTCACAACCCCACACCATTAAGCTCTCTCTTGGTTCTGTTTTCCCTGAAAACTGCTATATTTCAGTCTAGTGTTTACTAAAGCAGCAGGAGGTAAAGATGTAAATGGAAGCGGTCCCAGTGCCGGTAAGTAGCATGTCTGCCAAGAGACAGGGACGTGCCAGCAGGTCCGGAGGTGTTCCAGAGGGCTAATGGCAGCACAGCACATCTGTGGGTCTGGATAAAGGGGGCACAGACTGAATCCCTCTGATCAAAGTTTCAGAGAAAACTACTGCTGCATTCTACCTTGCTCTTTCTTCTTTTACCAATTCAAGTTAAAACTAGCAGTTAGATCGATTATTTTCGTATTACTGAATGAGTGAGGCAAGAGATATTAAAAAGGCTGACTTGTGTGCTAGGATCTGTAGGTTGAGCAATGTCTCAGGATGGATAGGTTCTTCTGCTGTACACAATTACTCTGCTAGCAACATTAATTGAGACATGTCTTGTTTGAAATCCAAGTTACAAAGAAGCATTTGGAAACTGGAAAACGTCTTAATGAATTTAAATAATTCTGGATTTGCAAACAAATTCTTCTTAATGTACTTACGTGTTGGTGTTGGAGGTAGCAGCCGTCTCCTAGGAGATCTTTTTGTATCATAACAGGTCTGTGCATCGTCTTCCTCAAAAAAACCATGTGGGTGATGGTAACCTTTTGGTCTATCAAAATCTGAGTCATGGCAGTGATGTCTACAGTGGTAATCATATATATGCCTGAGTTAAAGTACAATAAAGTAAATGTTATTTCAGAGTTTCTGTAAGTCGATCTATTTAGGTGTTTTCTAGAAGACAACCAAACAAAACCAAGTATAACTACATGACTCAGTTTTAAAACCCATGTTCTGCATGCAAACTGATTTTGAGATAGCGAGCATAAACTTTTCTATAGTATAATTACATAATAAATTCTCAGATTATTTTTTTATCAAAGTATATTTTCAGTGAAGTTATTTTTACCATTACAAGCTAAAATGTACATTGCTTAAAAAAACAAAACCAATATTCTGTTCTGCTCCTGCCATTCTCTTTTGTGAAGCCTAGTTATGGAACAGAAACCCAGAGAATGGAATTCTGCCTTTTACACTTGGATACTTGTCAAAAATCAAATCCTGGAAGGTTATTATTTGGCTGTAATTATCATAACAAAAATGAGTGGCCTGAGAATTCTGTATAACTTAGCTTTTATGCAAATCTTAGCTTTTATGCAAACCAACAAGATGCTCATGAGTGTGCCAATCTTGTCAAAATTCAGATGGCAAAAAAGATAGGAGAGGAGGAGGAGAATAAAGCACGTCTGGCACTTGTGTGTATTCATTTACGGCTCTAAGATAAAAGGCAATAAATTCCCCTACTACTTTTGAGCAGTTGTTAAATTTACTCATCAGAGGGAAGCAGAGCTATTGTAAGGAAGAACACCACGATCTACTGAAGATCTTTTAAGTCCAAATGAAAAGTTAGGACCTGACATTGCTGAAGCCATATCACAGCAGCAATACTCAAGCCAAAGTAACTTAGGAACCACTCTTCTGAAGTTAGGAAATCCTATCCCAGTCCACTTCTGAAGACTGTGTGAAACAAAGCTGCAGTGAAAAGCTTCGATTTATCAAAATTAAATTAAGGCTTTATTTTATTTTTATTTTTTCTTAAATTTAAAATTAAGTAACTAAATGCAAAGATCAAATGAGTTAAATACAAACAATCAGGTAACAGTTGTTAAACACAACTGGACCTTGAAAAAAACAAACTAACCCTATGTGACAGAAATACCACAATTAGCTAGGCTACTATTCTGAGTTTCGGCCAGAGAAAACACAAATGAGTGAAAAAAATGAGAGGAACTGGGTTACAAAACGAGACCTGTGCAGTTACAGCAAGGAGCCTCTGGTCAATACAAGTCTGCACATCGTTCAGCAATACAAATGTGTAACAAATGCCAATATGCTGACTGAAATGCAATCTGTGACATTTCCATAAAACATATGAACAAACCATAAAAACTATCCATTCTGATCACCTAAAGGCTATCAGGAAGACAGAAAATGGTGCTGAGAGGAACATTAGTAAATAAGTGATAATAATGAAAATTTTCAAAAGGAAGACATCCAATTCATCAGTTAAGCTTATACTACAAGAAGAGAACCATATCTAAAAGTTCTTTATCTGACCTTAACCCTTAATTCCACTGTAATTGAAATTTTGTTTATAAACAAAAGGCTTCTTTGGTCATGCACTACTCTATACTAGTTTATACTCTGTTCAAATGAACCTTCTGCTTTGCATAAAATCTTTTACAGAACTTCTGCTGCATCCAGCACTTGATGCCAAACACTAAGGTTTGCAGAACCTACACTACTTCTATTCACCATTTGACTTACCAGCAGTTGTGGAGTATTAACTTCATTAGAAAATTTTCACTGTAAGTACTCTTAGTGGAGCATATATGGATGCATACATATGTTCCTGAAATCTTTTCTGTTTAACAAATATCCTCACCTGCTTCCTGACAACATGCTGTCTTCCTCATAATATTCTTCTCCACTAAAATATTCCTGTTCTCCTAAATAATGCTCATCATTGCAATAGTCTTGAACTTCACGTTCTTCACGGCAAATAGTAGGTCGACGTCCATCACCAGAGTCAGACCTGTAAGCAGCAAACAAATACTTAGACTGATTATAGTTTCAACATAGCTCTTTGAAGGTGCATTCAATAAAAAACAATTAGGCAGAATGTGGCTTTATAGTAAATTCTGTAGAACTACAGTTCAGAATAGAAGCAGTTTACCTGTTTTTTCATGACCTTCCTTTATTTGTTTATGGTACAAATATGAAAAGAATTAGCATGGGGATGTTCTGTGAAGTCGAATACATTTAAGCCATTTTTACAAAATAAAAATTCAGAGTGCTTGGCAGAAAAACAGCCTCTCTCAAATCTCAGAAGGTTGCCACATAGCTAAAATATTGAGGAGCATTCACTGAGGTCTTCCAAGAAAAATGTGTGTCCAAATCTAGACACGAAATGTACACTGAATCTACCACTGAATGTACATTTAGCAATGCACTTCAAATAACACACTACATCTAATTTTAAAATTTTGTCTTAGAAAATATTCAGATACAAGGCCAGGATACATTTTGGGCTTAGGATACATAAATGGGATCATGCATAGAAGTATTTACAAAAGCTAACATAATTTTCTTCCAGTTTATGCAAGTCAGTGTTAAACAGGTACTACCACCAGGTGTGATCTTTTGTTTGCTGAAAACTGCACAAACCTGTGCAGACTTTAGGAGGGTTTGAATAGTTTTGAACTATAAGAAAAGTTTATCCTTTTAGAGTAAACAGTGGAAAATCTGACTTAGCATTCTTCACATTAATTTATCAACATATGCATTGTCATGCAGTTAGTCTGGAGAACTATACTGCTTCTTAAAACAAACAAATATATATATAAAAAAAACCCTACTTTGTGCTTTTCAGTTATATCAGAACAAAAGAAACTCACCTAATGTATGTTTCGTAGTAGCGGGTTCTATCCAGGTAAGCCATGAAATTATGGAGAAAGATACTTTAAAATCAGGTAGTTTTGAGAAATTAATTGGTGATTACATTGTCTGTACTGTAACTAATAATTTCATTTTAAAGAAAATGACTATTTTCAAACCTTATTAAAGTTATATCATTTTCCCACATATCAAAGCTATAGTTTAACTTTTGTACGTTAATAGGGAACTGAAATGAAGCTAAATATATAAATTAGTTTAATGCAGCACATTTTTTCTTATAGTAGATTTAAACATATACATTAATTTAAAAGCAAATATTATTTTTGTAAGTTTACCTTCTACTGCTTGGCCTTCTATGCTTCTCATGATCAGCTCTGGAATATGAACGGTAACCATTTTCAGATCTATGTTCATGATTTCCAAAATTTGTGTGTTTTCCGTGGACAACTTTGGACACATTGGCATTATTGAGATTGGCATTTGTTGAGTTTGGAACTTGCTTTCCTACTGAGTTGTGGTTATGATGATTGTGGTATATAGAATTCCCTGTCTGAGGATATGGATTTTTCTCAGTATCACTTGCAGATGGAATTGAAGGCCGTTGAACATGTAAGGGACGGTGTGTGGTGTTGATCTGTTGAAATGAATCCCGTCTGTCACTGCTAATATGGTTTATGTGGTTGCCAAAGAGGGCACCATTCCTCTGTTTTAGGGGGAAGAGAAAGAAAAAATAACATCAGATACCTTAGCAAAACACATTTCTGACAGCAATGACTTACTTCTGTCCTACATGCATATGAAGTACCAAATAAACTGTGATTTTTCTTTCTAATTTATGATGCTTCAGATGGGATCTGCTGAAGTGATAGAGATGTGATTGTGATAATGACAATATTTGTATTTCAGAGTCAAATCAGTGAACATTATTTTTTTTCCATACAACTAAATGTGACATCCAGCTTACTCTGTGTTTTGTTACACAAGAGAAACCTAGATTCCCATACATGCACCAAAATTCCTCAGAAAGGGACAGGTCTGTGTAATTTCTGAGAACACTGGTGGAATTCTCTCCTATTTTCTCAGAGCATCAGTTTGCAACTGGTGTCACTCAGACAGGATGGAGTGCCATGCAACAGTTTGCAAGCATATCTCCAGAAGATAGCACTAAGCTTCAGTGGTTCCGTTCTTTCTTCTTGCAGAGGTGTAAGAAAGAGCAGTAACTCTTTCAGTCCTGAGAGTGAAATGGATGATGAGAAAGAATGAAGTGATAAATTATGATTATGACATGCAGCTCTCTTTTACATCTAACCCAGATTATGTAGCCTCCCTGTCTAGGCAGGGGTGCGTCTTGGATGACAGCAGTCTGTCTTGAAGCCCAATCTAGAGAAGACAGGACGAAATGATGGTTGGCAGAGAAATGCATCTACTGATGGTCACTGCACCACTGTCTCCAGCACCACATCCTCCTTTTCTGTAAAGGAGGGCAGCAAGCTATGAGCTTCTGACAATTGCTGCAGGTACATGCCTTTACATCTACTTCTTCTGAAACGTTGCAAAAAAATTAAGTTTTCTTGCTAGATGAAAAACAGTTTGCTGATTACAATACCAACTTTAAGTGCTCATCATTAGCCTGAATAGCTAAAGCATAAAAGAGGAAAACTAACCCTTCTTCCCAATTAATTCTTATTGACATCCCTCACAGGAAACTGGAACTGGCATTTGTGAGTTGACTTCTGTGCAATTCTAGGCATTCTTTAAAATACGCGTCTCTGCAGTTCTTGTGGTTTGGCTACCTAGAAGTTCATCTCTTCTTCCTACCCACCACTGCAGATGTTAAGACAATTCCCATTTAAACCTTGCCACTATCTCAGTTTGAGCTGTCTTCATAGGCACATGCAAGACTCACACATTTCTTAGGATTTACTTCAGAAAAAATAAGAATTAGGGAGAAAAAATTAGGGGCAGGAGAATCACCCTTGCAGGAACTCCTTCCTAAATTTATGACGAGATGCAGATGTCCTGGTAATACAATTTTTCTAGATAGACATAAAACATCCTTGATGTTTATTAAATATTTACATTTTCTGTTTTGAGGCTTTTATTATTCTTCCATATTCGGGTATAAACTCATTCTATAAACCTTACATTACATAACAAAACAACAACAACAAAAAGTCACATAGCTGTGTTCTGACATTACTTTATAAACATCCTCCTCCTCCTCTGGATTGTTTTCCTCCGGTTCATCATCTTGCAAGTCACAGGATATAGCTCGGCGTATTTCAGGACCGATATCATGAAGGGTCCTTAGTCCTGCCTAAATCAATGACAATATCATAACATATTAGGAATGCAAATTCTTACATGGTTAGAGACATGTAAAATTATTTAAAAAGTTAACAAGTTTTTGTATCCTGATATTCATAGATGATGTATCCTACTATGTCTCTTTAGTGTCATTAATAAAAGGCTTGTAGCCCAGTACAGTCCCGTTGAAGTGAAGTGTCCTTATTACCACTGTGTAGATCCTGACTAAAGGACCACTGATGTTTATGGAACCCTACAGAAATAAAATTAATCTTATAAGAAATTATAAGCAATCAGCAAGTACTTTAATAAAACATATTTCAAAAAGATGTATATTTAATGTTAAAAACATGTTTGCAGTCTGTGTCCATGCAGAAAACACAAGAGGA
Organism: Heteronetta atricapilla; assembly: GCA_011075105.1. NCBI lineage: Eukaryota > Metazoa > Chordata > Aves > Anseriformes > Anatidae > Heteronetta > Heteronetta atricapilla. The sequence goes on from CM021742.1 coordinate 1,811,064, forward strand.
TCTTTGCTCCAGCAACAGCAGTTTTAGCAGAGCTCAGACTGTAAAGAAAGCAGTGAAATAATTCCAGCTTGTCTGCGCTGCCCACAGGTACAGATGTGAAGCTTCAGTGTAGGACAGAAAGCCATCCAGCTACAGCAGCAGGGGCCTCAGCATGTATTGGTTCATATTCCTTCTCAAGCCTGCTATCAAAAGGAATTTTTAGCAAGAGGGTCTGTGCTGGAACTGCCGAAGAGACCCCTACACATCACAGAGCAAACAGACAGCATCCTTGTGCCCAACAATTCCATGCTTTTGTATCCCTTACCTACTCTGAAAAGATATTCTTCCTATTTTAATTCTGGCTGCCACTGTTTGAAGAACACCCCCCCCCCCCCCACACACACACAGAGAAAAACACACAACCTTGTTCCCCCCAACTCTTTTCTATCTTCTCAGGTTCAGAATAAATCAAGAATTTGTTTACCCCTTTACTAACACTACACTTACGCATATAAAGAGCATGCACGAGACTTGGCACAATCATGATCTAAAAGCCTGATTTATCATCTTTCTGTGCATTTTTGGTACAGACGTGAGGGGTGAGCAGCCCATTGGGGCACGTTAATTCTCCTGGGGTGGCATGGAGATAGGTGGGGCATTCTGCATGTTTCGGAGCACAGACAGAGCTGGATGGCCTTGGCGGGTACCAGGCATGGCTGAGTCCCATTCCTGCTGCCCATCACACACATCCCTGGGAGCTCGCTGCAGCACTGCACCCAGCTCTCAGACCCCACTGGGAACAGCCAGTTTGCTGGGGAGCAAAATGGCATTTATGCAGTTTGGGCAACCAGAACCTGGAAAGGGATGAACTAAAAAGCTTTGTATCAGCCTGTGCAGATTTACCACAGGTTCTTGCTCAGGTTTCTCCCTACTGGTGTTTCACCTCCTGAAAATGGTGCCTGAATAATCACATTAGCTACATGAACTTGTCAATTACATTTTCTTCCTCAGGGATGATCTTTGAGAGTTATGCTGTAATAAAACAGGTCTCTAAAATCATTTACTAGGGAGTTAATATGCTATATACTTTTCATTGTGCTTTTTTCCACTTCTTGTGCTAGTTACATAGTCAAGTTTAGCAAGGTTGCTAATGGCATTAGCACCACTTTGTAAGGTGCTAAAGCAAAGTAGAATTAACACTCTCAGGTACAAATTTCAAAATGGACCAAAGGCTTTAGTATTTATTTAGCAGAGGATTACTACTATATGTTGGTTACTCAGTCATTAGCGAGAATAATCACATTTCCAAATCACTGACACTATAACATAAACTGTAGTAAGAACAAAACACAATGCCAGAACTAGTAAAGTAAGAAAATAAGCATGCAGAAAAATAGCTGAATAGACCTAAGCTATAGCAGTGAACGTAAGAGACGTAGTAGCCAAGTCTCGAATCTCCAGTGTTGCTCATCTTCATTGACCCACCCTCTAACAGTGAGGCTGAGCGCACTGCTCTACAATGGCACAAAAGCTCTGTGCTTTTGGTCAAACCCCAACTCCCTTCAAGCTAAGCCCTTCTCTGAATGCAGTGCTCTCAGACAGCAATATTATACATTTTAGCTCTAGCATAAACAACTAGCTTATGTTCCTGTATGCCACTGTGAAAAGTGTTAATATGATTCGTGTCGTGTATGAAACAATGCTAGGGCAGCATGATGAAATGTAACTTTCTATCTAAGAAAAACAGAGTGATTAGTGTACATAGTTCTTGTACTGTGCAAAATAAGAGTCTAGCAATTCGTGTAAATAGAGGGCTTGAAGGACGAACACTGAGACTCAAGTCTGGGAGATAAGAGGACCAAGGAGTTGGTTTTTTTTTTGGAAACTACTGACTTCTGCATGAGATGCTGCCCAAGCTTCTGATGTTTGGCAAAAGGATCCACCTAATAAGGAGAAAGGGGGAGTTGAAGGACAACCGAAGGACAAAGCCTGGGAGGAAGACTACGAGCCTTCAGCACAAGAGGCCCCCAGAAAGACCACCAGAGACTGATACGCATGCGTCCGGAGAGGGTTTGGATTCTGGGAACTAATTATAATAACCCTGCCTTTTCTAGGAATAGTGATGAATATGTATTAGTCTAGGAGCATAAAAATCAGCCTCCTGATGTAACAGGTGTGCATCTTGGTGGAGCAGAGACTCCCGGTGCACCCAGCACTGTTTGCTTGCCTCTATTCGCTAAATAAATTACAAACTTGAATTTTAATCCTATTTGGGACTCAAGCATTTATCTCACCACATTGTGTCACAGTCCCATAAATATATACCTGAAAGCTGAGAAAAGGCAAATGTTTGGCAGGAACATATCAAATAATCACGTAATTACATTTCCCACTTCCTTCTGGTATATTTTGTGGTGAATTACTCCCTCTTAGAAAGAATAAATAAGAGCAGGCAGCTTTTATCATCTCATCTCTCCTCAGTAATACTCATTTTCCTGTGACAGACCCCTTGCAATGACAGTCACCAGCAGAAGATTAAACGCTGAATCACAGTAAGTAAGAGCATACATTTTAAAGTGTAACAATCAGCTTTATTTACTGACATCCAGAACCAAAGCCATAGGTTCTAGAAGCAACACCTGCTCGCAGAATTAAAATATTCCTCAAGTTGCTCCAACAGAATCACCCAGAATGACCTTGCTGTGACTACTCCCATGTACTGCCCCATTTTACATGGAGTACATTAAAAGTATTCTAAGCAATCTAAGAACAATTTTTACAGCAGGAAGGGCTCTGCACTGTGAGACAAACTCTCATGCTGAGCTGTTACAGGTGAGAAGACAACCCCTTGTTACATCAGTCAGCTTCACTGAAGTTGGGCTGATGTAAAAACACAGGCACTGGTACTTGTCTGCCAGTAGGAATACCCCTCCTCTGAACTGCATTTCAGGTCTTCTGTGAAGATCACAGAGAAAGCACGGCCTGATAAATATTTGACTTTTACCTTCAAGTACTTTAGAAGCAAATCAAAGATCTCTTAAATAAAAAACAACATTACAAAACAACATAAAATCAAACCAACCCTCCCCACATCTATCCATTAGTTGAAAGGGAAAAAAAAAAAAAAAAAAAAAAAGGTCCTTCTGATACACATTTTCCCCTACAATATTGACCAGTTTAGCCTACCAGCCTACCCACAGCAAGAACCCCACAGGGACAATGAGACTATGCACTGGCCTCCCCTGGACACTGATTTACCTGCATTTTTCAGGTAGGTGCACTTGTTTCTTTGCTCTTACAACTGCTGAAGTCCATAGCAGGCAACTACTTCCCTAGGAACTTTATAGAACCTTTTGTTGTTATTACATATAACAAATCAAGACCAGCCACATTTCTGAGGCATCATAATATCCTTTATATCTATTTCTTAAAACAGATTCTTGATTTCTGCAGATTTTCTCCTGTCCAGAGAATTTTTGCCTTTGCTTAAAGGAAGCTTCAAGATTATTTTATGCTATTTCATCAATAAAAACACCTTTAAAGTTTTTCCCTAAATAAATATAAATGTGAACAAGTATTATTTTATTTCCTATTTTTTGATGGTCAAAATATAAATCACATTATGTCAAGAAGCAGGGGGTCAGTTCTGCTATCATATATATGTCTAATATCCATCTCAGCTCACTGGTCTGAAAACTTGCCTGGTTTAAGGTTGTTAAATCAGTCAAACGGATCACATTTCTAAGAAAATGCATTAGTAATACCAGATTATTACAGAACACACAACTCTTCAGTTCTGTTATCTCTAACTTTCCAACGCAGAGTATCATTATTTGCTATTCACAAATATTTTTGCTTAGTGGATATGTGACTGGAAAACAATGTTTTTTTTTTGTATATATAAAAGTTAATATTTATGTACATTTACCCAACACCTTTTAGCAAACTTTGTTTTCATCAAAGACACTGGAAGATAGAAAGACCTGTAACAGAGCTTATAAAACATATGCAAGAGATATTTAGACACTAGTTCTACAGGGATAACAATCAAAACTGCACCACTGAATTATTCACGCTCTCTGCAACAGGACATCTGTTGGTTCTATTCATATTGTTCCATTTTGTTGACATTTCTTTGAAGTAGGGGAAGAGAAGAGATACATGCTACTGTATTTGACTGACTATAATTCTATTCTATAGATTTCACTACAAATTTGCAAAAATAAAAGCTCTTCCTTATTCAGACATTTTCTCTTCAAAAATTATTTTTGATGCCTTTTTTTGATTATTTTGTTCATTCTAGGCATGGGAAATATGAGATATATCAGACCAATAGTTAGTTAGTTCGTGACACAGAGTACACCAAACATAATTACATAATAAAACCAAGCATGTCTTTAAATAGGCTTTCCTCTAAATACACTAGATGACTTCAAATTAACATGATAATTCTGTGCAGCTGTGCTTTATGAGGCATAATAGCACCTGCAATGTTTTCAAGATGGCAGTAAGCACTAATACACCACCGCTGTGTGCTAAACAGCAGCTCGAGAGACAATTAGCAATGCCCCTGTCTCTGACACAGCACTGAGATGACATGTGTGCCTTTAAAAGTTAAAGGACTAGAACTGTAGGTGTCCCTCAGTGGTAAAATTTTCATATGACTAATAACTATAGTTCTCAATTGGTCATTCAGAAGGAGATAACCTTAAATATACTTGAAAAGTATCACGTGCCAAAACACAAAAATATTTAAAAGTCAAATTAAGCATGAAAATATTAAGAAGTTAAATATTTCAGAAAGATTTCTTTTAACAAATGCCAAATAGTTTTAAGATTAATTTTATGCATCTGTAGTATTCATAAAACAGTAACACCATTTTAGTTATACATTTTATATTGAGAAGTTTGTGTATAATGCAAGGCTTCAGAGTCATGACATTTAGAAAAATTTCTTAAGGCTTATGAATACTGGAACTACAAAAAGATAATTTTCCCTATATCTGAACTCAGTGCACATCCATTTAGAGGCATCATGCAACCTACACACAGATTAAGTTTTAGCTTATTTTAAGCTGAGTAAACACAACAGTCTAATAAGAACCACAATCACCACAGTAGTTCTAGGCACATAAAATAAAAAATGCTCCCTACTTGAGGCATTTTATAGTGATATCAGGAAGTGGCAGACACTTGTATAATATGCTTCACAGATTTTAGAAGAATGCTGGATAGTTACATATATTGCTATATAAACTAATTAGATCTGAAATAAAGCATAGACATGAATTCTAAATGCTTATGTCTTAAGAGTTTCAGAGTACTGAAAGTATATGACTATGGAACTGTTCATATGAACCACTGTATAATGAACATGATAATGAACATATTTTTAGTAGCTACTTATTTTATAGCAAAGAAAACCAAAAGGAACAAAAAACCACCACAGATACACTGTCACAGCATAAAATAACCTGAAGGCAGTAAGAACAAAACACAATGCCAGAACTAGTAAAGTAAGAAAATAAGCATGCAGAAAAATAGCTGAATAGACCTACACTATAGCAGTGAACGTAAGAGACGTAGTAGCCAAGTCTTGAATCCCCAGTGTTGCTCATCTTCATCGAGCCCACCCTCTAACACTGAGGCTGAGCGCACTGCTCTACAATGGCACAAAAGCTCTGTGCTTTTGGTCAAACCCCAACTCCCTTCAAGCTAAGCCCTTCTCTGAATGCAACATGAACACAGAAGACAATTAAATTGAACTTGAACAAAACATATTAACCCCTTAGTAGGTGCCTACTAGAGGTCTTCTTTCTCTCGACTTTACTGAAGGGTTGATATTACAAAATTTTCATAGATAAAAAGCATAATTAGCTTAACCCAAAGCACACTCCCAAGATCAAGTTCAGCTCAATAAATCAGTGTCTTGTGTCCTTGTGATGTGAAGGGAAATATCCATTAACTTTTACTTGCAGATATTAACAAAGCGGATTGTGTGTAAATAAATGTGAAATACAGATGTAAATAGTTTAGAGCACACATGTTCCCTAGGAAAATGAGCATCAAATTAATTCATTTACTCTAACTAACAGATGAAAGTAATTAAACCTGTTCATGCTTCACTTAACATTTATTTTCATAAGCAATGTGACTCCTGTTTGGCTCAATACATTTTTCCATCATGACAAAAAGACATCTCCTAAACTACTGCTGCAAATATAATTTTCTGGTTTTACCCCAAGAATGTATTCACTCTAATTGCATAAATATTGATTAATAGAATAAAAAAGGCACTATGAGCAATTCACCCCCAAGGAATTTTGTGTCTCATGTCCTAAAACTGTGTATAACACAACAAAAATATCAGTAGATAGCTAACACAAACTGGTCACCTATCATTTCAGAACTAGCTGCTTTTCTTCCTTTCATAGGAACTGAAAACTCCTGAATCTGCAGAAGACATTCAAGCCTGTTGTAGTTCCAAGAAACATCATTATATTATTTCTGAAGATGTTTTCAATGACAATACACAAGTTTAAACCAAATGCTGTTGGTTATAACTTGAAATACCCTTTTCTGACTGAGGAGGAATTTGGAACTTCATGGCAAAAAGACTTCACTCAGCAGATAAACTCTGGAGACCCACTTCATGTTCTAGAGTGCTAACTCTTCTCTCCCAAAGAGTAGCCTTTGTTAGGCTAACCACAAATGCTGCAGCCTTGAGGACAAAATGAGCTATACAGAATGAAAATCACCCTGAATGCAATCACTGTGTGGTAAGAGGGGGAATTCCTGCCTGCTGCAGACTGGTATTCACAAAACAAATCTAGTTTTGCAGGGAACTCCATTCCAATGGTATTACTCAACCCGAACTTTGCTGCTTCTTCCCCTCAAACATTTCTCAAGCCTACTATCAGAAGAAGCCATTGTCTTTATTCCAGTTGTATCAAGGTTCTGATACAAAAATGCTAGAGGACTGCCACTGAAATTCTCTTGACACAACAGACAATTTGTCTCATGTAAACAAATAATATGAAAGCAAAGGATGAAATTTTCACATCTTAATTTGTTAAAACTCCTGTCTTAATGACTAAAAAATAAATTAAAATGGTATTCTGTACTTATTCTGTTGTTAAGAAGACACTAATTGTACAGCTTCTACAGTTAGCTACCTTAATATTCCCAGTTTCTATTCCTTTCATTCTAGATAAGTTATTTTGGTAGAACACAATATTAATTTTCTGTTCTTACAGTCCCCTTCTTTCTCTGATTGAGCAAACAGTCTGACACCTTCAGTGATTTATTTACTACACATATCTGGTATCATGAACATTGGCATCTAGGATCCAGCATTCCTTCTTCTGGAAAATTCAATAAATGCTAACTATAAATGCGTTTTGACTGGAAATGATAAATAGCAGAAATGAGACAATACAGACTGGAACATAAAACTCCAAAAATTCAGGAGACAATATTTAGGGTAGAACATGCCTCTTTATGTTTTCCTCCTTCCTCCAATACAGAAACATGGTGTTAGACAACCTATGTTCTTGATTTTGTCAGCTGAAGGGATGGAAAAATGCCTACTATCAAGCCTATATATCATACTCACAATGAAATGCAAGTGGAATTGATGAAACAGTTATCAGAACTGCGATCTAATTCACTGTTAGCCCCACTGACCGAGTCTTCCTGAATAACTGACATTTTTATAAAGGAAGCTAAAATATAAATAAGCAGTAACTTTCTAAAAAAAAAAAAAAAAAAAAGGAAGAGTTTATTCCAGTAGAAACTCTTCTGACCACATCAATACATTGTTTTTTGTTTGAGCAAAATTGGTCAGCAAAATAAAGAGAAAAAAAATAACTTGTTATATTTGTTGATAATCTACTTTGGAGAAATAGCTATAGGAATCAGAATCATCTAGGTTGGAAAAGACTCTTAAGATCATCGAGTCCATCCATCTAATCCTTTAAATGCTGGGCTAAACCCCCAAAAGACAGGGCTTTTTTCCAACCATAGGTTTCAGGTTTCTTTGAAATGGCATTTCTACTGATATTTGGTAGATGAAGCTGAATTACTATTCATTTATTGGAAAGACAGAAGTAGAACAGAGGAAAATGTGGAGAAAGAAAGAAACAACCTCCTGTCTACTAGCCTGAATCATGTTATTGCCACAGGAACATTGTTTTAATCAGAAGGAAAACAAACAAACAAAAAGCCATTGTAGATTCCTAGCAGAGATTCATGGTGCAATTTTTAGCTGTTCTGAACTGAGAAATGTTTGTCTAAAGACAGAGAAAGTGGTAATTCTTCCCAGTTTCATCTTTCTCTCTGTCTTTGGTATTGAACAAGAAGCACAATCTGATAATAATCAATGGAGCATACTCACATTTGGAAACTCTATTTGCTTCTATACTGTTATATGCACGACTTCAAAAACAGAGGTGGAAACCTGTAATACTGTGGCTTAGAACTAATTTTGAGCTCCTTGTTACCAAATACTGCTCAAAGTCTGCAAAACCCTTCCTAACAATCTAGTGTCTTTCACTTCACTCTCAACATTTTCCAGCCTTTTCCTTTTTACCTCTTCCATTCCCCATGTTCTTTCTTTTCTCTCTGATGATGTGCAAATATAGCTCATGTTGTCCTGGCAAGCCGTGTGCTCATACATCAGTAACAAGCATTGAGATTAATTTTTCTCTGCCTATTGTAGAGAAATGCGTGACTTGGAACAGCAAATGTATCAGAGCTCCTGGTAGAGACATTATTAGGAAATATGAGAGAAAAATTGCCCACTAAAGACTTGTTTTGTTAGATAAAAAAAAAAAAAAAAAAAAAGGCAGGATTTTTCAATAAAGAAAAAGGTATATGAATTAACACATTCCTCCTCTTTTAGATGTTTTCACAACATCGTCTTCAACTTGCATCAAAAAGGTTAAATATCTTTACAGTTTGTAGGAATCCACTGAGCATTAACTGAAGTTTCTTGAGTCATAATCCAATTAAAATGGTGCAGTGTATGATACCTAGAATTATTTGAGGGCAGCCTTCCATCTGCATGTTTCAAAGTTCATAATGCCAAGGGTATTACCGGATAAAAATTTTCAAAACCTTCAGATCACTTATACTCTAACCTTCAGATTACTTATACTCTATGGACTGCTTGCTGCAGGCTTTCCAAAAAACAGATCGCCAAGTAGTACTAGTCAAGCTATTGTCCTGGGTTCCATTTGACAGCTTGTTTTAAGAGACAGGCATTAATATAGTATGCTAATATTACTATGTACAGAATAAATTGATGAAAGTGAAGCTCAAAATGTGCAAACAGTAAAAATGTTGATAAGAACTTTCACCAGTAACCACGAATGGAAAAGAAACAGAACAATGAGAATTAGGAAGCAAATACCATATAAAAATATCTTTACTATGAGGTAATACCTGTTAGGAAGTTACCTGAGAATTGGCTTATAACATCATAAGAACATAAGAAATTAAACAGTTGAAGTAAAACAACATAAATGATAGCTCAGAACTTCATTTATCTGCTTTTACTTCAGCAACTTTAGACTTGAATGTATCAAGTATGCTTGTTGAGGAATCTTATAACTGTTGCTACCATTTGAGTAATTCACAGAGAATAATTTATTGCACTTACCTTGTTATAGAAAGAAAAGAAAGCAGGGTTACATTTTACTTTTCTGATGAACAAGGGCCAAAAGTGTCCCAGCTAAATTAAATCCTTGCAGCACTGCACAATCATCAATATTCATCTACCTGGTATTTCAAGTAAGCTCATAAAATGGTTAGTTAAATGTAAAAACAAAATCACCTGCAGAGCAATCGTGGTATTCTTCGCAGGATATTTCCCCACCAGTCCTTGTTCTTTGCGTTTCTTGAATTTCCTAAAGTAGTCCTGTATCAGGAAGGTGGCATAGAACTTCCCCACGGTTACCTCATCATCTAAATGAACAGACCAGACAGATCTCTCCCAGGTCAGCACATTTGTCAATAGCCTGTATACTCATATCTGATTTTGGGGAAAAATGTGATGGGTGCAACAGGCACTATGACTTCTGCTTACAGTAATGGAATCTGTAACTAGCTTCAAGCAATGTTTTAGCAAGCAGTTTAGGCTCAGTCAGGTAGGTAAACTCGTCCTTAATAAAGAAGGAAATACAACACTTTACCAAGTCTCATGTACTTCTAGGTAAGTTCGTGTAAGTTTCTAAAAAAACCATAAGCATGTTTATATGTTCATAGAAGCTGAAAGATTGGCTTTAATTACTTGAAAGAAATTGATTAAAATAAGAGCTACTGTGACATACACACACTTATAAGAGTGACTCTCTATATAAAAAAGTCTTGCTTGTAACATATTTCACTTTTTTTTTTATTCCTGCTGAGCCAAATTTTCTTAGCATATCAATATAGCATTGTTTTAATTACATAAGAACTTTTGTATCTTTACAGACTGCTTTGCTATGCACATTTTTTTAAATTGGTGTCATATCCTCACTATAACAGCTGACCATCTTCCACTTTGAATTTGGTCTGTGTTACAGATACTCATGTTGGACCGTATCTTCTGCAGTCTTATTGTCACCCAATAAGGCTGATTCTGGAGTAAAATCTCACAGATTTTACAATTTCACATATTTTCTGTGAGACTCTTGTTTAAGTGAAGATTTGGTCCTTAGTCACCTCCTATATAGGAAATGATGATAAGAGTAGATATAAAACAGACATGGTGCTTTCCCACATTATTGTATTGTATAAGGTCTGATTTGCTGATAGATAGGAAAATAATTTGCAACAGTTAATTCTGCACAGTTCAAAAGATACACAGACAGCCAGTGCAGTAAAAACTATGTATATAATATGTATATATATATAGGTTTTTTGTTTTTTTTTACAGAGTCACTGTTGTGAACCAAATCCAAATTTCCAAATTTTCAAAGTTCAACAACAGGTACCTTATGATGATATTGAAATCTCCTGGTTCACAGCATGTAAGCATGTATGCGTCTTTTTTATGAGTCCCATTCAATCATTCAGCTGTGGAAGTTTGATGCCCTGGTAAGTAATGCTTGCCAGAAAACTAGAAATAGTTTTCTATTCAAAAACATTGCTTTTGTTCTCACACATTTCTTTCCCGTAGAGTTACCTGGCAGAAAGTTAGCTTCTTCCCTTTCTGCTGCCTACTCTCTGGAGTTTAGCAATATGTAGAGCCAGCCATTTGCAACGTGGTTGCTAGTTGGCTAGTGCTGCACATAAAGGAGGACTTTAGTACTGGAATGGCTGGTGTATTTTAGGTGTCCAAGTTCTCTCCACAGTTACGGCCCGCATCCCCATGGACAGTAAGCCCCTGCCATTCTGGCTACCCTCGCTGTGTCAGACAGGTGCTTAACACATCCCAGGATCTGGGTTACACCTTCGTGACTTGCTTGGCTGAATGCAAAAAGTCTAATGTGCTCAGACACACTTTAACACACCTTTGATAGAAAGTACAGGCTTTTTTGTTTTTGCTGTTTGTTGGTTGGGTTTTGGTTTTTTGTTTATGTCATTTGCTTACTGCATACTTTAACGCTAATGGAGATATAGTAGACTTGATGTTTTTGCTTGTTTCCTGTTGGTTTGTTTTGTTTTTTACATATGAACATATCTTCTTAAGCAAGCATTTTCCCTGTCAAGTAAATTTTTTAAGTGATTGTCATCTAGTGTAACATCATACATTAATGCTTCATTAAAACAGTCTCCTTGTGGTTTTGCGTTATCAATTTTATGTCCCAATGTATCTCACTAATAATAGCACTTTTCCCTGCAATATGACAGCTTTTGGTAATTTAAATTTCAGTAAGCTTCCTTTTTCATGACGTGATGAAATGTCAGTAAAAAGGATGGGGAAATCCAATTTGTATGTAATACTATTTAAACTTATTTTTATCTCTGAGACAATCTGTCTCAAAATGAATCCTCACTATTCAAAATAAGCTCCTTCCACAATTCACAGGATACATTTCATTATAATGTCTGATGTGGGTTGTGTGCATGTGAGAAACTATGACAGGCTTTAACTTCAGAAAAATTGTACCAGGGATGTATCCTCCCAGCATTTTATTGTCTTTAGAGGTATCAAAGCAAAAACAATTCTAATAAAATTGCCTTCAAATATCTTGTTTGGAAGACCAGTCTGTTGCAGGGAATGTCTCTGCTTGTTAATGAGTCTGTTTTGCCAAATCCTGACATGTCTTCAAAGGACGGGGTCCCCCCAGATCCTACTAGGAAACAGCAGGGACTCCGTAGCTCACAAGAAAAGCTCATCAGTGTACTGATTCAGTCTCGTCCGTAAAAAGGTTTTTAATTGACTCCCCAAATCTAATTTCTAATCTTTTTGTGAACATTCACTTTGAAGTTCATCTGCAATCTCTCTTGGTAGCTCCTCAGGAAACAAGTCTTCTATTAAGAAGAGTTCTCTTATAAAGTATCTAATCTAACCTTGCCTTTTCTAGTTTAGCTGAATCGATTAATTTCTGCAGCATATCCATGGTCAACCTCCCCCAGTAAGCCTTTCCCCATCTTCTTTATTAATTTTTTTCAAGTATTTCAACAGAACTTTTAAGGAAGTAATATAGCAAATGACTCCTAGAAAGAACAAGCACATAGAAGTGACAGACTTGATATAACATAGACTACTGTGGGTTGCAGTTAAAGTGTGTCTCAAGACAGGCTATGACTACTGACTGTACCTGAGATGACAATAACTCCAAAGTCTCAGTATGCATAAATACAGGGCCCTATTGATCACTGTGCACATAAACCAATTTTTTATTAGATGGATGCATTACCAGTTTCCTGAATCAAATGCATGTCAAAGTCTGTTTTTACAAACAAGATGCACATGTAATTCACAGGCACAGTCAGTTGTATTGCAGACAGGTGCACACAAGAACTGAAGCTTGGCCAAGGGGAGCCATCCTTGACTTTGTTTTTTGAGTAACACACATATAGCCAGATATGGACAGGTAGGGAGGCAGCTAAGCATAACTGACCACAGTATAGACAGATCTATAGTTACAAATAGGGACAGCAAAAGGAATCATTTCAGTAGGAAGTTTTTGGAAGAGGGCAAAAAGTATTAGGCAGGATTAAATGGGTTTGCAGGTAGAGACTGGGGAGTTTAGAGAATAGAAAGCAGTTGAATCTTTAGTGGGTCGTATGCCTTTCTCTTACTCTGTAGTCTCCTAAGAATATTAATGCATTCATACATTCAGGCATTTGATTCTCATTCTATTCTTTTGCAAACCAGTTTCAGTTTTCAATACTGAAAATCTGTTGCTATCTATTAACAGTTTAGTTAAAGTATAATAATGAGTTATTTAACCAGTATTTAGCTAACTGTCTGCAGAGGAAAAGGAAATTGAAAATTAGTGAATCTTAAGGACTTCACAACATGTTCTAACTCATATTGGACCATTAAAGGCATAGTGTCTTTTATCATTCAAGCAATGATCCAGATTTTCAGCCTTCTAACTACACTGAAGAGCTATATTTGCAGAATAAATATTAGCAATGAATTTTAGTATAGCTGAAAGTAAATATACAGCGTATATTCAGCAATGAAATGAAGCTGAAGTTAACGATGAGTCACTACGTAAGATTAGTTCGAGGAATATAATCCTTAAAGATTCTTTGTCTGATTGGTTTAGGCAGGCACAGCTCACTATTCTGAAGCATGCATCCCTATTTCAATAAAAAAATGTAGGGGAATAAAGTTGGCAAGAGGCAACACTAATTCCATGCCACCACCCTAAAACAGAATTGCTTCAGAATATTCGGAAAGACTTATAGTTGAAAGGAACAGAGGCTGCAGAAAAAGCTCAAGCACATAGTTACAACAATAACAAAGCAATTCATCTATGCCATGCAAGCACTTAGGTGTAAGGCTAAAAACAACAGAGTAGAACACAAAAAGTTGTTTTAAATGTGCAGTATCAGTTCCCCTTTGGATGGTCAAATTTGCTAGATTTTTGTCTTAATCCCCAGTAGTAGCTGGCAGCCACTACACCATTAGCAAGTGGCTCCCTTCAGCGACAAAGCTAATGCTGCTTCTTGGGTCATGCTGAACAGCACTGCAGCCAGCATGCTCTTTCTGCCCTAGAGACTGAGAGTATCACCTTCAGAAAGGGATCAGCCTCCACCAGCATCGGGCCTGGGATCTTGAGTCTGCTTCAAAACCTGAGTCTGATCAGTCTTGAAAGCTGCTGTAACACTATAAAAGTACAATAAACTACAAAAAATACCAGATGATTACAATGGATCTGTATATTGTCTGGATATATACAGCCTGGGTGTGGATGACACAGTGCAACAGATCCTGCACCTTTAAAACTTGAAAAAGCAAGTAAAATGTCACCTAAACCTACACTACAGCATATTAAGAAAAATGTATATATTGAAAAAGGCTAAATATATATATATATTGGAATATATATATTTAAAAAAGAGATATAACAAATATTTGATGCCATTTTATAGCATGTAGGAATAAATAATATTCGTGCCTTGTAGTTCTTGCAAACGTATTGGTATGATTACAATCTAGATATCTATTTACAAGGGCCATATTCATACCTCAGTCATGCTGGCATAAATCCAAACCAGTTCCATTATCTGTTGACTATGGAACTGCTCTGGTTTATACTAGTCTAACTAAGATAATTTAGCCTTTTGCTTTACCAATTTAGCAAAAAATATATATATTTTTATAATCTTGCATTTAAAAATTTTTAGTTTTCTCCCAGAAGTATTCAACATATACAAGGATACAAGGATAAAAGCTAAAATGTAGTGTACATTGACAAGCTTAATTAGTAGAAAAAAACAAAACAACAACAAAAAAGTTATTTTGCTGAATGCACTGAAATCAAACTAACTTTAGTTTATTTTGCTGAATGACTTGAAATTAAGACTGAATTTATCTCTGATAAGGTTTGTTTTTGTTCTGTTTCCAAGCAAGAAAATAAGCATTAAATGCATCTTCCTCTCCTTCTTTTTAATCTAAGGAATTTGTGTTAATCAGTCCTACATTTATTATCTAGTGTAACAGGATATAATGTTCTCTGCATTTATTTTGCTATTATTGTTTGTTGTCCTTTAATGACATTGTCATTTCAAATTTTAGTATTTCTTTGGTTCCTAGCAATCCACAAAGACCAAAATGCACAGAGAATAGCATATTGCAAAGTTTATCACACTGACCGCCAGCTGGAGGGACAACTTGGTCAAGTAATTTCATGCTTGTTTTCTTCCATATTTTCTTTATAACTGCTCTAAGTTCTTCATTTGCTTGCTCTAGGTTACCTGTGGCAATGAAACAGAAAAACAAAAGATGACCACTATATTTCAACTAGCTGCAATGAACGATCCTTGGATATTAATTAGCTGTTTACATATAAAAACTGTGATAAAGATTGTTAGCAGCAGCCTAAGCTAGGTGAAGTATCAGATAACAATACTGCAATAATCCAAGAGAAGAAAGAGTGTAAGAGAGAACTCCTAGGGGCTTTCAAAGCAGTCTCTGGAGTACTTCAGAAGTCAACAGTAATTTACAGATCTTGGCTCTACTCTGTCACTGCTTAATACCTTCTGCCTAAATTGTGCAGAACGTGACAACTTGTTCTTTACAAGTCACTTCCTTCCTGATCCAAAGCTGACTTTTTTTTTTTTTTTTTTTTTTTTTTTTTTTTGTCTAATCATAGGATTTAGTCAATTGTGCAGGCCTGCAAGTTCAGGCATCCAACTACCGAGCAGTTTTCTCATGCAGTGCTACCCCAACCCACAGCGAACAGCAGCAGAAATTGGAACAGGAAAAAGTAAAAGACAGTAAAATCACTGCTGAATGTTTTTATCTGACCAGGTGAAAACACGTAATAATTTTTGATATTACTTGGGCTTTGGCCTCACTACCAACTTCTCTTCATTTTCTCACAAGTCATTCCTAGCAATAGTGAATACAATCCATGATCCAAAGTCCAATCAAATCCACTGAGACTTAGGCAGCCTTATTCATGTCCAACAAAATGAATAAATTCTAGTTTTTCTTCATTGTACTTTCTTCTAATTTTTCTTCATTGTAATTGCTGACAAGGCTTGGCAGGTAAAACTCTTACCTTCTGTTTTTATCTTTAGAGCAGTCCTAACCAAAGCAAACAAAGTAGCATTGAACATGACGGTTCCATCACTGTTCAGTGGCATATTCATGGCTACTAACCTCTGTGAAGGAGGAAAGAAAACTGTTCAAAAAAAAACCAAATCTCTGTAACATTCATTTCTGAAAAGCTGACATAATCAAAGAATAATCACTGAGAGGAGTAAAAAATCTGTAACTTTTCAAAAAATGTTGAGCCTTCTATCCAAGCTATCTATAATAAACACCCAATATTGCTTATTTCTGATACTAATCATACATATGCTTCTACAAATGATAAAACTGCCCAATAGTTTTCATAGGTAATTTTTATTTAGCTAATCTGCAGACATTGAAGCACCATCAGGGACATATGCAGTTATTCAAAAGCATGCATTCTACGTGCACTCATGTTCCAGGCTTCCCATGGAGTGGCTCCAGCTTCATGCTCCATGAAGAACCACAGCACCAGGTCTGGCTTGCATAAACTGATTCATTTCTCAGGTGACTCTTTAATAATGCTGTGCATCTTTTATGCTATCTACACAGAGTTAGAGCAAAACTGATTTTCTTCTTTGGATTAGCCTCTTCATTAGAATTCCTTAAATAACTTAATAATTGTTCATCTCTTTTGTGTTGCTTTTCAACTTTTATATTACTATGTAATTTATCCCCATCCAGCTTACACACTGTGCTTAACAAGTTCTATTTGAAATTTCTGCTAATTTTCAGTCTTCTCACTTCTGGACATTGTTTGGATATTGTTATTCATTTCTGCGTGGTTTATCATCTTGCAGCCCACACACTTAAAACCCAGATATATGTTTCACATGCAGCAAACAGTCCATGAATGCAACTGTAAAAGTACTGTATCAAAACTTAATTGCGAACTAAAGTAAACTACCGCCCTCTTCTCCCTGGGACTAAAGAGAAACCAGAAATGTCACTGGGTCACCAGCAATGCTGGGCTGAGGTAGTTCATATATGCCACAATAATAGATTGATAGATTTACAGACTAACTCCTTTTATTTTGATGCTCTGTAAAGAATGTTATGTTTACAAAAGCTACTCAAATGGGTACACTGAAGGAAATGACACTGATTTTGCTGCTTTAAGTTAAACCTGCATAAAACTGGGAAAACCCAAGTGGAGGACACCTTGTGAATAGACAGGTTTACTGTGCGTACAGAACACACATTTGGCAGAATTGAACAGAAATAGGGTTAAACCTACCTTGCAGGCCACTCGGTGAGGGCATAATTTGCCAAAACCAAGTGGTGGCTGAATGCGTCTCAGTAACGTAACCACATCAAGATGCTTTATTCTTCCCCTAGAACCAACACAAATCAATTACCAAATATCAAATATGCATGCATTCTCAAAGAATATACTATGCTCTGTTTTCAGTGTTTTTATCAGATAAATCTTACCAGAGAAATGCTCTAACTTACTTTGCCTCAGGGTCATATTCTGACCATATCCTTTTGAACTCATCCAAATGATGTGGACCCAGGATGGACCAGTCACGTGTCAAATAATCAAAGTTATCCATAATGACAGCCACAAATAAGTTTATTATCTAAAAACAAAGCAATTAAGAACACAGATCTACTTGATTTTTTTTTGGAAATACAAATATTTTCAATAAATAACTTTATAAGGTAGGAGTTTTAGAATTCAAGTGATTTAATAAATTAATAAATAATGACTTTTGGCAAATAGCATTGAATATCACAAAAAAAAAATACTTGCTGACCATTTAACTGCTTAACTGGAACTATCAAGCAATCAATTGACAAGAGTGTGATTCTGTTGTATAATACTCAGTCTTTGACATAGCCTTTTGGATGTTTTTATTTCTCTTCCTTAACTTGCCAGATCAAAGAATGGATCCAACACACGTTTGACACTGTGTAGATTTCAGGAAACACCTTTTATGTTCATAGGATTCACTGACATGACATTGACACTTCTGCCTATGTTTCATCAACATAAAAGATGACACAAGAGAAGGGGTATGTTTACAGTGGTCCAGGATTCTGTTTCACCTATCTCCTTTTGCAAGGAGAACAGTACTGAGAACAGAACAAATCAACCAGCTTAGCCAAGACAGCTGCAATGAGGAAAAAGGGATTTTTGCAGATGTTTTAAAGCAAATTATTCATTATGCCATCATTAGGAAGAAAGTTTATAGTTTGCATCTTGTGCACCACAGTCTGAGCACCCTCTGTAGAGACTCATATCCAAATTCTGATAAGTTTATATAATACTAATAAGTCAAATGAACTGCAGCTTCATTATTAATGAATATTTAATGACATTATTGAAAAAGGCATTAAATAATAGCTGATGAAAAGAAGGTTAACAGCTTTCAAATGTCCAAGGAACCATTTAGTGTATACAGGGAGGCCTGCAGTCTGAAGAACATCTTGCACATGAGAATTTATTAGCCTTCAGTATAAGATACAGGATTTAGGATCGTGTATGACAAATACAACCTTGCAAAAATATTTTAGCAGTAGGATTCTAAATTCTTCTCTGATCCTACTATTCTTTTAGTTGAGAAGAAATTCAAAGTGTTAAAACTTATTTCTGCTAATAAGCACAAGTTGAACTCACCAAAAATGCACAAAGCATATAAAAACTGATAAAATAAATGATGGCAAAATTGCTTCCACACGTGTACTCTTCCCCTGGATTATAATCAGATTCTGGATCACAGCGTTTTCCAGGCAAACATGCCAGCATGATTTCCTGCCAGGCTTCTCCAGTTGCACACCTTCATAAGGTCACAAAGAGAATTAAGTATTATTTGATCAAAATGAAGTAGAATGTATCAATTTGTTACATTCTGATAAAACATTTGGAGCTGTACATGCACAAATGTGAAGACAGGCCTCAAACTCCTCAGAGCAGAAATTAATTAGAAATTACAGAGCATGTTTCAGAAATGACAACTTTAGATCTGACACTGCAGGCAAATTTTATAAGGTACACTAGTACACTAGAAAGGCTCACGTGTAAAAATTTGAACTCCAAGCTGTCTTTTACAAGTTAAATACTTATTGCAGTGGGTTGCTCTGTATGGAAGTGGAGTGGAGTTATTGTATATAAAAAAACTGTAATAAGAGTTAAAAGTAAAAGTTGAGTTGCTTTTTTCTCTCCATGGCTGAGGACATGTTTGTCTCTTATTTCTGCTGTTGCTTTTGTTTTTTTTCATAGTTGGGTAATGCCTGCATACACACCTGTGATTTCAAATACTTAAAAACAACCACTTACCTATGACTTAGTTGCAAAGGCAAGTCTTCACATGCATAAAGTGACTTAGCTCTCATTGGATCTACAGATACAGAGCACTGTAGCTGACTACAGATGTTGAACCTATGGGATTCTAAGTTCATTTTTTCAGTAATACACTCTCTCCCTCTTTTACCTTCAGCTTATTTTCTGGGGATGGTCAAGCATCTTATGCAATATTATAGGATTTTTTCCACAAGGCAGAACTGGAAAATGATTTGGGGTTAGTTTATGGTTTTTATTTTCCTCCCAACATCTCCAAAGTTTTATTCCAAGCTTTTCTAAATTAAATAATGAATCCTGAGAAAAAAATCCAAACCAATTTGAGAGCAATGAACTGAAAGAAGGGGTCATCTGAGAACTGTATTTTTTTTGCTCAGATTTTTAAGTAAATTGTTTTTAATAGAGGATAAAGCGTACATTTGAAACAAAATAAGGCTGTCTATGAATTATCGATCTATAATGTGTTTTGCATATGCAGATGTTCTTCAGCATATCTCATAAACAAATTCAGTTTTGGCTTAGATCCACAGTGAATGTGGAAGAATTGTCACAACTGATGATACATTTTGGTTGAGAGTCAAGTAACAAGCAATGCAGTGACAGAGGGAGTTAGGAGAATCTTATCAAGTAGAGATAGAGTGCTGACGGCATTAAACTAGGACGCTACTTAGTGTCTTTGCTAACTATGGTGCATTGTGCAAATTGACTAAAGCAAGAAGCCTTGGGCCCTTTACCAAAGTCAGTCTCCTAATGAGAGTGTGAGCCTATCTTAAGAAACTGGTAGAAACTGGTCCTGCGGATGGACAAGAGCCAAAGAGCAACTGAGTCTGTGCAAAGACAAGAGTTCAACTAGCGGTGACAAGGAAGAGTCATCAATCTTCATCCCCACAACCCCTGATGACCACCACCAGGAGACACTGTGCAAGTGCAGGTGGGAGGAGTTTATGGAAATGACTCCTTGGAACTAATTTTAATATGAAGCAGGGACAGCTTATGAACATGTATAGGTGTATTGTGAAACTTTATGCATATGTAACTCTTTGCTGCATGGCAAGTTGCTGCGTCAAGTGCACACGACTTTGGTGGGACTACCCCCGTGCTGCCCAGAGCTGAATAAACATACCTACTTTACAATCTTACTGATTGTGGAGGCCATTTTCCTCAAGTCAGCAGAAGGCCTATATGAAACCACAGCACTCCTGGCAAAGGTTTACCCTGTTCTCAAACTCTCTACTGATGAAGATTCCATAATCCCCCAAGATCATTTGCAACAAGGTTTAGCTACCTTTACTATCAGTAGCTTTTTCCTACTGATATCTTCCTTCTGCAGACTACACCACACTACTTCTTGACATATCTTTGGAAAATATAAAGAACATTTTTTTTTTTTTTCCAAACCATCATGCTAGCTTGCCTGTGCTTCCACACAATAAAAAAGGGCAAAGTCTTTTTCACCTTCCCCAACACCTGCAGAGAGCCATCAGGGCTGACTATTTAGGCTTCACCTGAAGACAGTTCCTCCACAAATGCACTGTTCTGTAATAGCTGTAATGGCTTGAGCGTCATCATGTGGCACTTACAGGGCAAGCAGGCGATCAGGCCCAGTCAGCATGGGTTTATGAAGGGCAGGTCCTGCTTGATGAACCTGATCTCCTTCTATGACAAGGTGACATGCTTAGTGGATGAGGGAAAGGCTGTGGATGTGGTCTACCTTCACTTCAGTAAGGCTTTTGACACTGTTCCCCACAGCATTCTCCTCAAGAAATTGGCTGCTTATGGCTTGGACTGGCATACACTTCGTTGGGTTAAATGCTGGCTGGATGGCCGGGCCCAGAGAGTTGTGGTGAATGGACCAAATCCAGTGAATGGCCTCAAATCCAGTTGGAGGCCGGTCACTAGTGGAGTTCCCCAGGGCTCGGTACTGGGGCCAGACCTCTTTAACATCTTTATCGATGATCTGGATGAGGGGATCGGGTGCACCATCAGTAAGTTTGCAGACGACACCAAGTTAGGTGCCTGTGTCGATCTGCTCGAGGGCAGGAAGGCTCTGCAGGAGGATCTGGATAGGCTGGACCCATGGGCCGAGGCCAACTGTATGAAGTTCAACAAGGCCAAGTGCCAGGTCCTGCACCTGGGGCACAACAACCCCAAACAGCACTATAGGCTGGGAGATCAGTGGTTGGAGAGCTGCCAGGCAGAGAAGGACCTGGGAGTATTGGTTGATAGTTGGCTGAATATGAGCCAGCAGTGTGCTCAGGTGGCCAAGAAGGCCAACAGCATCCTGGCTTGTATCAGAAACAGTGTGACCAGCAGGGCTAGGGAAGTGATTGTCCCCCTGTACTCAGCTCTGGTGAGGCCGCACCTCGAGTACTGTGTTCAGTTTTGGGCCCCTCACTACAGGAAGGACATCGAGGTGCTTGAGTGAGTCCAGAGAAGGGCGATGAAGCTGGTGAGGGGTCTGGAGAACAGGTCTTATGAGGAGCGGCTGAGGGAGATGGGATTATTTAGCCTGGAGAAGAGGAGGCTCAGGGGCGACCTTATCACACTCTACAGGTACCTTAAAGGAGGTTGTAGCGAGTTGGGGGTTGGTCTATTTTCCCACGTGCCTGGTGACAGGACGAGGGGGAATGGGTTAAAATTGTGCCAGGGGAGTTTTAGGTTGGATATTAGGAAAAACTTCTTTACTGAAGGGGTTGTTAGTCACTGGAATAGGCTACCCAGAGAAGTGGTTGAGTCACCATCCCTGGAGGTCTTTAAAAGACGTTTAGATGTAGAGCTTAGGTATAAGGTTTAGTGGAGGACTTGTTAGCATTAGGTCAGAGGTTGGACTAGGTGATCTTGGAGGTCTCTTCCAACCTAGACTATTCTGTGATTCTGTGGTTCTGTGACTTCAGTCCTGCAGCACCTGATTAGACAGTGGACACTCAGCATACAGCTGTAGAGTACATGCTTGTTATAGGAAATTGCTTCTTATTTGCAGACAGATTTTGAACAAATCCACAGCAGAAAGGTTACAGACACCTCTTACAGACCATTGAGATGGGATGCATTAAGTAAGGGTTCAGGTTTACTCACCTGAAGAGGAGCAGCACGGCTTGGGGGAAAGTCTGAAAATTGTTGTTTCTGTTTATTTGATTGTTGTCCCTCATGGCCACTTTTCCAAATACCTACAGAAAAACTGGATTTTTACTTTCATCATAGCAACCTGTACTGGAAGAAGCTATAGGCATTGTAGTCTAAACCAGTTTCAGTGTGTATGAAAAGCACTTTCACAAATGTACTTACTCTTTTGAGTAAGTCATGAGATTTTTCCTGATAATGTAAATGCAGTAAATATATCACACCTACAAGATAACTGTTCATTTTAACATGACACCATTAAGTCATTATAACACTAATACCTTCTCCTGTATTATAGGTGACAAAATATTTGCTTTAGACTGGCACCTAGAGTCCTTGGGTAAAATTAAAACCCCACTACAACAGATATTGTGCATACCTGTAGTAAATAATAAGAAATAATAAGAAGAAATAATAAGAAAAAAGTTGCTGTTCTGAAAACCTTGAATCTAAACAGAAAAATTAGATGCAAAAATGGAAGCCAAAGCATAGAGTCCCAGCCTGAGCATTTTATCAGCCAGAGATGGAAATTAGTTCACTTCTCCAAAATTAAACTGCAATTCCTTGGTTGCAAGGCCATTTCTATGTCCTCACATTAATACACTGATATTGATATTGTCTTACAGTACAGTAATGGCTGTTATTTCATTTTGAGAGATTAAGGTCACTGTGCTCTGTATACATGCTCCTGGACTGTAAGGATGTAAGCTGTTTTCCGACAAAAAAAGAAGATTAAGAATCAGGAAGCAAATCTACTCTCCATGTCACATTTCCTCATCTCATTATGTTTAATTAGGGCTTCTCTTGGAGCTGGTTTGCGGACCTTACAACTCTGAGATCAAAAGAAAACTTTTTTCTAATCTTTAGCTAGATTCTTTTCCTAGTTCTATTTTTTTCTCATGGAAGACAGGAGGGGAAAAAAAAAAAAAAAAAAAAAAAAAAAAAAAAAAAAACCACAGGATTTTAATGCCATATTCCCAAAACAAATCTATAGTAAAGAAGCCATGCATTCTTTCATACCCACAAGAAGAATAAACCTCACAGTGTACAAAACAGGAATGGCTCCCCTCAGCAAATCAAGATACTATAAGCTCACACCCAGTTCTCTTTTTGCATTTTCTGACTGCCAAAATCACAGCCAATAAAAAGTTTCTACATTACTCTGAAAACTCTGCCTCATACACAGCACCACTACCAAAAGAACATTTCAATAAGCATTTTGGTTAACCAGTCTCAGAGTAGCCAACACTGAGCTTTTGTTTAATACTAAGGAAAAAACAAACGAACAAACCTATAATTACCTGCATTCCAATGACAGCATAGATGAAGAACAGCATGGCTATCAGAAGGGCAACATAAGGCAGAGCCTAGGAAAGGGACAGGTGCATTGTCTTTTAATACTTTCACACCATAATTTCAATTTCAATTTACAAAATAATTTCTCTGTACACCATAGGCATTCCCAGGGGTTTTCTTCTTATGCAAGTGCTTAAAATGTTATTATCTGTCACTCTTAATATTCTGCCATGTACAATGAACATGAACTTCATTATGCTTTAAATTACTTCTGCCAGTAATCCAGGGGGAAGAGCCTCTTTACCAGTTTTAGATTTCATTTTCATTACTACTTCTGACAACACAAATGTACTTCCCACTATACTACATTAACTTCACATTCTTCAGAATTTTCAGGAGACAGGATTGAAATATCTATTTGCTACACTTATGAAATTAGTTTTATACAAACAAAATATTAAATTTCTCTTTTGTAGTCATATAATAAAAATACATGGAAGTGAAAGACCTGTGTGTGTCAAACCTGTATTTTTTTTTAATTTCACAAAAAATCCTTTTGAGGCTATCAAATAATTTCTTATAAAGTATTGTAAAAATCTCATTATAACAGTTAACCTTATATGACAAAGAATGACCCTTGGTCTCATAGAATTAACTGGCAAAGTTTCTTTCAGCATTAACATGCAAATGAATTTATAAACGTAATTACTGCTAGCATGAATTCCAAAAGAAATGCTATTTGCACTCTACAATGTATTATATCACAAAAATTGGTATGTAAATAGTTGTAATAATTAAGCAACTTTAAATAAATTTTGCTAACCTGAAATGACTTAATAAATGTCCACAATAAAGTTCTGATCCCTTCTCCTCTGCTAAGCAGCTTCACCAACCTCATCACCCGGAAAAGACGGAAAAAAGTGATGGAGATTCTAGCGCTGTCTTCAGAGTTCTGAAGAGTATCATGGAGAAGTCAAACCAAATACAAACTCAAACATGCAACACTTCCAGATAAACAACATCAAATGCAAAGGTGGAAGAGGTAAGATTTGAAAATGTATCTTAAGGACCTTTTCACCTTGATAAGAATGATATGAAAGGAAAAATTACATGCTAAAAACACAGGACCTGTAGAAATGCTTTACACATCACATGCATTTCCAAGTTTTCTGGTTTGTTAATAAGGATCATATTGGGTTTGTTTGTAGTAGACTTCAATAGTACACTGACAACAAATGCAAACCACTGCATACACCTTTGTAGTAGGACAGTTATGAAAAATACATAAAAAATTGGTGGAAAATAGAGACATGGTAAAAAGAATAAACTCAAGTAGAGGTAAAACCACTGGGGTCAGTTTACTAATCTTACCCCAGATTCATCAGTTGTGACTGTTTCAGTTGGCTTTGGCTTTAAGGAATTAAGAACATTAAATATTAAAATCAAGTAAAAGATCAAAAAATCAGCTTCACCATAAATAGAAGGAAGGACATTTTTCACTTCTAAATGTAAATGAACATCTTTCAACTCAATGTACTTCGTGAACATTAAGTACTTATTAAAACCTTCCCTCGCATTTCATGTTGGCTGACACACTAAAACATTGTTGGTGACTCACATTAAATCTGCTTGTATAGGACATGTTTAAGAGAGTCAATGTAAACTAAATACAAAATAAAATGCCTACTCCCATGGTAAGCCTGTCTAAATTAGACACAAATTTCCATGGATTTCCATGGTTGTATGGTAGCAGTAAGCCTTAAGTAAAACTCAAGAACAAACCTTTGGGATCAAACTCAAGGTCCTTTTTCCAATGTGCTTTTTTTTTTTTTTTTTTTTTTTTTGAAAGTTGATTACTCCATCACTGGAATCTAACCATATTCAAGAAATTGTTGTTTTATATCACATCAGGAGTTCTTTTAAAGCAAAGTAATATACGTGAGTTAATTCATTCATTGATGAGCATCAGGCCAGGCAGTGCTTAAGAAGGACAGGTTTTTCACTCTGCTGAAGTGCCAGACAAACATTTTTAGCGCAGTAACTCTCCCATGGTGGAGCAAATGAGAAGGCAAAATTTGGAGTCTCTCATCACCTATAAAGCACCCGAATATTTGAGCTGATATAACAGGATTGGGCACAGAGAAAGGGTTTCAGGATTTAATTGACCCCTTTGAATGACATGTGCAACCCACATGAGCTACAGGTAGGGGAGAGAGGCATACCAACCTCTTATTCAGAGCCAAACTCTATGTCCTGTGAAGAAGAAACTCCTCTTTTATAATGTCTCTGTCTGTCTTTGGAGAAACTGTCCCAATATCCTAAATGGCCAGACACTTAGGCAGAGCAGCTAGCAAAGCTTACAGGACCACATGTCCATGCTTGCTTGTGCACATAGAGACTCACTGCAGCTTCTTCAAAACTGGATGGAAAAGTCTTTAAACGCTTTATAGCACTAGCACAAATTGAATTTGGGAGGTTAGATCCAAGTGATGGCTCTTACTCTCTTGTGTAAAACATACACCCTTTTCAAGTGGCACTTCTCAACAATTACGGTCACATACAGTGGCAGTAACTGTGATGCCTCCCCAGCGCTGCTTCCAACACACTGAGGATGCATCGGTCACACTCTTGGTGCCACATTTTTCTTTGAGACTGAGAAAAATCTCAAGCCTTGCTGTTACCTAGGATAAGACCCAGAGGGAAAGATGGGAACAGAGAGCAGATGAGTCTTTTGAAAATACTAGCAGTATATCATAAAAACATACTGTGGTAAAATAATAATAACAACAACAAAAGAATAGGTATCACTTTTTTGAATCCAGATCAATAGCAGTATTTATTAAAAGACTAATTGTTTTATCTGTTACTTTTTTTTTTTTTTTTTCAAAACATATATAACAACGGTATCAAAAGTGACTAAAAAATGAGGTAAAAATAACCATTTGTTCAACTATATGCAATCTCTATATACGCATTATTGCCCTGCTAGGATTTCAGTATTTTCTGAAACAGTTCTAAAACTGTTTTAGGGGTCATTGCTAAAGCAAGGCATTAATGTTAACAATACCCCAGCTCTCATCATTAGACCTTAGTAAGCAGACTTTAGTAAGTTTGTAATATCAGCTATCATGTCTAAGCTTTGTAAGCACTTGTATAAAACACATACAAATAAAATACCGTCAATAAGAGAGTTGCTGCATTAGAAATGCCCTATGTATTTCAACAATTTGAAATAAAACCACCAAAATATTGATTAAGGAGAAATCCATAATCACAAACATCACAAATGTCAAAATACCACACAATGCTTAAACAGTCTTACAAGACTGTATAACTACATCAGCAACAAACCTGTACTAGTGCACACAGACCCACATTGTTACTGATTTTTCGGTACAGAAATAATTCCTCTTTATCTGAAACTTTTAAAGGAAACAGGTTTCATTACAACTTCTGCAGGTGAGGCCTGAAATTTCATATTAATATCTGATAACTGCCATGCTGAGACAGATAGTCCTAATCATCAATAAAATTAATTAGCATTCAATATTTTGTGTTATTAAAAATTAAATGCATTCTTTGACAGAAAGAGAACATTAAATTACAACATCTTCACAGGCTGACACTAAAAGAATGAAATAAAATGCTGGGTTTTGCATTTGGGATCTTTCCTCACTAGGAGGAGGATTGGGCCCCAATAATCTAGGAATGGTATTAGGAAAACAATATATAATGGAATATATAATATCAGAATAAGCATACTTTAGTCCTACAGATTTTCAATTTCATTCCAAAAGAAAAAATAATGAAGAAAGCGTATGCATTAAGATCACTGGATTTTGTTATTAAAAAACTCATAAAAGGAAGGATATGTTTTTCTTTTTTAAAAAGTTTCTTGCATATTATGATTTTAATAAATGCTTATTTCCCAGTTTTTACACTACAGGCAGAGATCAGATTATCAGATTACCAAAACTGCATGCGAACAGTTCTACCTCTCACTGCAAGTGCTCCGAAGTGATGAGTGTAAAAGCCTTTTTTTAATTATTATTATTTTTTATGTGATGTCTCGATTAGCTGCTGTTGGCAGTGGTAGGATGTCAAATGTGAGCAGTAAGAGCAGGCCAGGAAAATGCCCTGCTCACAAAAGAGAAATTGTACAAAAGCACTGGGGTGCTGAGATGGGGACAGATGTTAGAAAAAAAGAATGAAAACAAACTCCTGGTACCTGAGGAGTATTTTCCACTGGAGATGTAAGCATTAAACTTCTGCCCATCATTGGCCAACTGTTTTGGGTACTGACATTTTAAAGTGAGTGTATCTCATTTTTTACCCTCTCTGGCACTTCCCAGAGTAATACATTAGCTCAGTTCACATTATGAATAATAATTCCAAGTAATTTAGTATACTGACATACCAGAAGCAATATTCATACTTATTTACAAAGGAAATGCTAATCTAAGAGATAAATTAACATTTGTTTATGTTGAGCCAGCACCAGTAACAATAACATCTGGGAAACTAAGATTTTGACACAATTTTCAGTAACAGAGATTGACAATAACAGTGAACATCTGCTTCCTCCAGATAAGGAAATAAACATATACTATCCACACAAGTAGGTGGCACATTATGTAGGAGAAGTATTGAATAGAATCGAGATGGGGCAGGTTGAGCGGAGTGTCTTTGGAGGACAGTTGCTGACAAGACTGCAAGTCCAAGTATTTTTTTGTGGCCAGGCTGTGCCTACAAACTGCTCTCATCTTCCACCAATGATTCCAATACTACCCGTGTCCCAGACATGGGCACTGGCAGGCCATTATCACATTTTTTGTTCCCTGTGGGACTACATGATTTTGAAGTTGGCAGCTGTGCTTCTGGCATCACTGCTATGTCTGGTAATGGGCACGAGGTTAGAGCAGAGCTAGAATATTTATTTTCATATGAGCAGCTTCTGCTTTCACCACTTGCCCAACAGATGCAATGAGGTAAACGAGGACATTATTTATTCTCCTTTCTGTCAGCCATGTGCCAGCTACTCAGGGAGCCTAGTTCAGCAAAGCACCTCATCTCTCCGTAAATTTAAGCCACTTCTTAAATACTTCAAATAGATTCTAAATCAGTAATATATATTTATTTTTCTTAATCACAGCTTAATACAGCAAAATAATCCTAACCCTCAAAAAAGATTAACCAATGATCAGCCAAAATTTCTGATTCACTAATTAAAATGTTTGCAACCTGCTGGTATTTATTGTTGCTCACAAAAAATTTACCATGTTTCCTAAACTGTAATTCCTCTTTCCATCTCTTCACATTGCAACTAAAGCTCCAAATAAACATCCAAACTTTGGAAAAGCTTCAATGTCAAAACTGTGATCGCTGTGAAACTGATTGCATCATGCATTGGAAGCAAACCATAGTGCTGTGTTTAGGGAAAAAATAAAAATAAAAAATAATAATAATTAAAAAAAACATGGTGCAGAACTGTGGATGTTAGTAGGCAGTTCTGAAAAAATATTTCTTGTTATATTTTGTGCCAAAGTGTACTACAGTATGCAAAGCAAATTAACACATAATGATGATGGAATCACGATTGCAAATATAGCAGGAAATATGCAAATGACAAATACAATAACAGTAACATACACAGGAAAGCATTCAGGTTGCCAAAATGTCTTCAGAAACATGTAGTGTATGTGCACCTACGTATGTACACGATTCCTTCAGAGAATAATTACTGGGATTCAAATTTGCTACTAAGTAATTAGTAGTAATTCTTACCACTCTCTACATTCCCTGTTCAACATGAATCAAATGCCCATATACATCATTTAGTAAAAACTTTGAGTCAATGTGAAGAACCCCAAGATAGTAGATTAAGAAGCATATTTTTCCTTGTTTCCTAGCGTATTTTAAAACTCTAAATTCATGACACTGTTGATGACATGGGATATTGTTCTCGTAACAGTCCAAAAAATACTCAGTTGTACAATAACAAAATTTTCAGTATTAACATCTTCATAGAAGCTATTCCAAAACTGGAATCCAGAATCTCTTACAGGAGGTGGATGCAAGAGCGAGCCCCAGCCATGCCAGCAGATGCTCCACAAGCAGCCTAGCAAACAAAAAGTCTCCCACTGTCCTCAAGTCAGTGTTACACACTGCATAGTTCTGAAGTGGTGACAATTTGGCTCCTTCCTGTCAGATGACAGAATATCTGATTCTGGTTTTATGAGAGACATTTTTTGGTCAATCCTGTTGCTACTAACCACTGTTAGCTGTTCCAGTAGTGTAAGCACTGTGTAAGTCCCACATGTTTACAGTGCTGAGCTCCATATGAACAGATCTTTCTGAGGAGCTCAGGAAGAAGATATCAATGCTCTTCTTTGAAGTCCTACTTCCGCAAAGAACCTGAATCTTACTGAACTTGAAGCATAAGATTAGGTTCACAGGGGCTGCATAAAACATTTTCACAAATGAAAAGGAAAGTGAACTCTCCGACATTTTCTTGACATTTTGGCAGCACATGAATGGTAAAAGAAATGTAAAAAAAAAAAAAAAAAAAAAAAAAAAAAAGTGAATCAAAACCTCTGTATCTACTACTGTATATCAGTGTGATCACGCCTTTAAGTCATCCAGTGCTGGTCATCTAAATGGTTTCTGAACCATCAAATATGAAGATAATTTTGTACAGTCAGACCAGGTTGAACTATGTCTATTATTTCCATTTAAGAGCTTATTCATTTACTCAGAATTTATTTCCACTTATTTCTCTCTCATTGCCTTAAGTTAAGGATGTTCATCTCCCAGAATGGGTTGACCACATATTGAGTCTCACAACCACCATCCTGTTTTTTTGTTGTTGTTTTTTTTCTTTTTTTTTTTAAGTTAAAAGGAACCATTTTTATGACCACACAAGATCTTGTGTGTCATGTGAATTTTTTTGAAAACAAAAGGTTACAAAAAAGCCTAGGTAATTATATAGATTTTAGTAGTGCTTTTAAATTTTGTATTTCTATATCATATATATATTTACTTATATATACTTGCCTCTAAAAATTTCTAAAAATAAAATGAACATGAAAACCAATTAGGCTCATAAAAAGAACTGGTTAAAGGAAATGATATTAAATGACAAACTGAAAAAAAATATCACAGAAAATAGTGTTTTGCCAAAATATATGTTGCTCTGAGGTGGTTCATTTCTGGAGCCGGTCACTGATCCAGTCCTTGAGGATGCTAAGCAGTCCTGTAAATTGCTGAACATCTTAAATACATTGATTTCCATGGGCACTGAGATATTCAAAGCACAGTAATTTTCTGGATAGCGTGTAAATGAGAGGTTACTGGATCAGAAGAATCAGCCTCAGGGCACCATACACATTATCATAACATTTAAAAAAAAATAAGAAAAGGAACAGCAAAATAAAAAGAACACATTTAATTTCCAAAACTTAATCCTGAAATCAAGGAGATAGGGAACTAGAAACTCTAACCCACTCACTTGAAAAAAACTGAGTCAGATACAATATTGTTAAAATTGCTGGCCTTTGAAATTAGTCTGAATGTATACAGCTGAAATGTCACAATGAGGTCAAGTTGTTCCCACCACATGAGGCAATTATGTACGCTAATCAATCTAATCAATAAGAATGTTTAATTAATCTGAAGTCTCTGTACATTATTTTAAGTATTCACATCCTTTTAAACCTTCATTTGAACCGACCAACTAAGAGGACTGCAACTCGATCAATTACAACGGCAACAAGATGCGGGTTTACATCAGTGCTAGCAGATTACACTGTTTCAGACCACCCCTCAAACAAGGCTGAGCTTCCTCAGTTTAAGTAGTTTCTCTACTGGGAATTTTTACAGGTACCATTTCAATGGTGCCTGAAATCCCATTGAAAACAAAGTCTTGTTAGCATCTTAGCAGAGCTGTGGATTTCCCAGGAACACTGTTAATGTTAGATAAAAGTACAGATGGAATGGTATGTTTCCAAATGCTGAAGAAAATATTGAGAAAGAGATTCTAAAACACTAAGTTTGTATTACACAAACTGACACAAAACTAATGAAATAGGAATAATTCAATACAATCAAAACAATAAAAGTCATTAAAGAAAGTTCCCTGGACACGGCTGTATATACTGTTTCATGCTGAAAATGGGAAATCAAGCCCAGAATTATACTGAAACTGAAACACATTCATCACTTGCACAAACACAGCACACACACACACAAAAAGGTGAAAAAAGACCAGAAACAGACAATACTTAGTACTCAAGCAGTATGCTGTGCAGTGCTCAAAGACATCAAAGATAAGCCTTTTGTCTAGTGAGTATAGTATGAAAAAGTAAGAAATGCAGTGATAGTTTTTGACTGTGGGGTGTACTTTAGCTGAAGATCACTGCTTGATCTCCAGAGTAGTTTCAAGACAACTGAGTGAATGACTAAAACGTCTGTGTTCATCACAGCTGAAAACTCAGCAGTGATCAGTTACAAGTAATGCTGTCGAATTAACACTGTCCATACAGCAATAAATGCAGGGACATCTATAATTGCAAAAGTACATTTTGAGCTATTTTTCAATGTCTTCACAAGTAAGGACACTAGGGACAGCAATTCTTAATGAGTAGGAGTACCACTCCTTTGTTTTTTTTCCAGTAATGCAGTCAGTCATGAGACTCTTCATCAATTTAACATAAAATCAGTAAATAAAATTAAGGGGAATCATGCTTAAAATTATTTTGATTGTGATTATTCTTTGAGCTGGCTGTATGTAGAATTTGCAGCTGTATAAAGGAATTTGAAGTCCTTAGAGAGATAATAAACTGTGTGTGCACTTGAAGGCATTCTGCCATTTTAAAAATACATAAATAAAATAATACATTTGTTTTCTATATTTGTGAGAAATGTATTTATGATATGTATTATTATGCTTACCATATAGACTAGAACCTAAGAAGTTTAAAAACTATGCACATCACTGTTTCTCAGCAGCAGCCATTGCAGTTAATTGATGTTATCAAGGCCAAAGCTAATACCAACTGAAGGGAGACCTGTATGAGCACAGTATGCGACCTGTCTCCTTTGGCTAACAGCCATAACCTTGCTTGTCTACTCAATTCTGCCTCACCAAGGCCCACACTTTTGCCAGTAGCTTGTGCTCAGCACCTGATCCAGGAAACTGTGAAGTCTGCGGTCACTTGCGGAAGCAGAGCTCACAGAACTCTCAGCAGGAAGAAGGACTGTGGGTGAAGGCTGTGTAAACTCACAGGGGTGCCAAAAGTAATCTTCATCAAACCAGAGGACCCAAAACAAAACATCGAAACAAAGCCTCAGTCTAGACCAGCCTGAGAAATCCAAGCTCCTGGTCGGGTGGTTTACAGATCACTGATCTGAACAAAGCATTTTAGTTTCATTTTGTTTTGTTGTCTCTGCATCCTGGAACGCCTGGAACAGATCACAGCCTTTTCAAACACAGTTTCTATTCTATGTTCCTCAGCAACCTTTTTACTCTGGTATTCACAGTTCCAAAATTAAGTTACCCTCTAACTGAAGGTCAGGTTATCATTTCTGCTATTCACTGGAGCAGTGATCCTAAGAATCTGGTTCCTGGCATGAACCACTTTGAAAAATATATTTTAATATGTCTTTTCTCTGAGAAACTGTTTCAATTAAATGGCAGTGATAGCCAAAGAAAGGCTAGCCAACTTTAAAAAACAAACAAACAAACAAAACATATAGCATGTATTTATTCTTTGAATGCTTTTTAGTTAAGTTAAAATCTGGGCTTTACAGAACTGCTATATAGTGCTAAGGGTTTGCTCTCCACTTTCTTTTGATAAAAATGTATCTAGAACCAAACTGAACTCTCTTAGCAGACTCTTTTTTTTTTTTTTTTTTTGGATTTGGTAACAGTATGCAATGCATAGGGCTTCAGAGTTACTGTACACTGGCCCCCTCTAAGACTTTGGGTATATCACAACTTTTCTGCCTTGCTTCTCTCAAATATAAGATAGAGATAATGCAATTATATTCACCACTTAAGAGTATTCACTGAAAATTTAAAGTTTTTTCAAAGATGTTGCATATTAACTATCCCTACTGAAAAGAAAGCATTTGGGTAATTAATAAAATCTATCAGAGAAAAAAATAATAATAAAAAAAGAATTAAAGAAAAAAAGAAAGGTATCTAACAAGTAGCTTACCAAACCAATTTTATGAGAAAAGGAATGTTTTTAGCCAGCTCACAAAGTGGGACTGATGCACAGAAATATGCAATCTTCAAATAAGATAATACCAAGAAACCACTTAGATCTACAGCTTTCTCTGATTAATCTGTTCTTTGATAGCTGTGAATGTTGGGGACCTGCATCTCCATGGGTATTTGTGGATAATTTTGTTCTCAGAATGCCAGGCAGGCAGTATCTGCTGCAGGTGTAATACTCAAAAAAACAAACAAACAAAAAACCCTACACCTGCTGACTCTGTGCACTCATGGAGTATTTTTGGTTGCTGAGTTGGATACAAGTCTCACTATCTTAACCCCCCCCATTTTGAGCTCTTAACAAGCACTAAAGAGAACAGGCATTTTCCTCTGAAATTTCATTTTGCCTAGTTAAAGAAACATGTTAAGTATGCACAGCAATTGCTCCAGAGCTGTTCTGTGTTCTGTTATCTTTCATTTATCTTTTTCGTCATACAGCTTTCCTTGTTAAAACCAGCAAGTCATATAGAAAATAAGAAAAAATTACAATTTCCCTATCTTTTTGTTGCCTAAACACCTACACGTGTAGTGGCCATTAATCAAAATTTTGGTGAAAAGAGTAAATTGAATTTCAAAACATTACTGCAGTATTGGAAAAGGAAAAAAAAAAAAAAAAAAGGAGAGAGGGGAATAAACACTCTATTTTCCATGGCATGGAAGTCCTTATTTTCTCTGTTTACCTTTCTTCCACTACCTCATGAGACCTAGATGCTAAAACCACTTTATAAAACATACCTCCCATGGAAAGAAAAAATAACTATTTGTTAAGCTAAGCCATTAAAGCAACTTACAGATGCTTAAATTATCTGAGTCAAGCTACATACAAAAATCACTGGGTTTCAAATAAAATAGCAATTGAGGCTTCATTCCTTTTTTTATATATAAAATGCTTAAAATATTTTCCAAACATAAATAGAAAGATATAATTCCATTGTTTCACTATACTGTGTGCACGTGCAGTTTTATGGGTTTATAGTTCTATAATAACAGCTTGTATGAACATCTATGTCAATATTTTGGTCTTCAATTTCAGGATAAAGCATACTTTTGTTAAAAAAAGAGAATTTGGGGGTATAAAGTTTACATTTTCTGTATTTCTTGATGACAGCAATTACTTTTTAGTGCATGAACAGTTGCTACTTACATTAACTTCTGTTATAGCAATATCAACGACGCTACCAACAACAATTAAGGCATCAAAAGTGTTCCATGCATCAGTGAAATAGTGCTGTTAGGACAAGCATTCAGCAGAAAGAGAGCAAGAGAAAAACACAAACAGAAAAAGAGAAGAAAAGGACAGTGTTATAACACAGAAACACTCTAGGCTTCTCTGATGTACCACTATACAATCTTTCCCTTTTCTTAGCTAAAAAAAAATGGTAGAAAAATAAGGCTATTTATTTCCCATATCAACATAATTGACCTATGACTGGTCTGTACTCAAACTTTAGAAACATCAGATCAAAATCTGTGACTTGTCCAGATGATGGAAATAGTGGGGAGACAGAGAAAGAGAAGTAGGGACTGGGGAAAGTAAGCTGGGGTATACTCACATCAGCTTCACTGAGAACGACGTCTACTATGCTGCCAATAACGATGAGGGAGTCAAACGTATTCCAGGCATCACTAAAATAGCCCTGAACAGAGCAGGCAGGGTGCAAACGTTTGTGATTACACATGAAATGTCAAATATTTGCATACTTCTGTTTAGTTTTGCATAAACAGAAATTAGTTAAACAAAACCTGTGATCTAATGAGAAAACAAAACAAAACAAACAATATTGCCTACTGAAGGAAAAGCAACATATATGTGCATGTGTGCGTGTGTGTATATATACACATTATATATATACATGTACAGACACACACACATACACACGCGCACGCTACACATGCATAACGCACCATCAGATAAGCATGACTTTGGCAAGCAAGCCATCATCCAAAACTGTTGTCTGGGACTCACCAGCAAGGCTGAAAAATTCTAACATATATAACCTAACAAGCATAACAAAATCCCTTTAACCATATTTCTACAGGACCAAGCCAACTGAAACCTCCTTAGCATTAGTGACTTTGTGATAGTCCTACCTAGGTAACTGGTAAAAAATATCTAAGGGTTATCACTGTTTATGAATGCACAATTATTATTAAAGTAAAATTATTAAAGTGCAATAAAATGTTGCAGAACTGACTTAATCTTCTATTTCAGACCTGATGACCTCTTGAGGTCCCTTCCAATCCTTACAATTCTGTGATTCTGATTCTATTCATAAAGAAGGTTTAATATAGAAACTTATATTTGTTGTTAGGGCTTGATTCTGTAACCCGTGCTAGGAAGCACAGCACCTTGAACAAATTCTTAAGGCTTTTAATGCAGCCAGTCCAATGTCTGCAAATTCATTTTCATAAATCATTTAGTCACCCTTCTGACATTTATGCCTTTAAATATACTCCTTTATGGATATGTTAGTAGCCCACTGCTGCAAATTGTTATAAACTACTATCTTCCAGCAAGAACCCCAATTAGCTGTGTCTACTGCAATCAAAACGGCATGCTTGTGCAAAAAGATATTTTGGAAGAAATCTGGAGGTGGGTTACAGGATTGTCTGTCACTGGAAACAAATCAAGATGTATTATGCTGCTGAAGGCAACTCTATGGATACAAGATACGTAGGTTTCCTACAACATGTGGATTTTGCCTAGTTATTACAGAAATTCAGAATTGCACAAGTTACTGAACTCATCATTTCTGTCATTCAGATGACTTATGAGCCTATCATGGCTAAGGATTGTACATTATATTGCAAAGGCTGCCGTGTACAGGTTGTACATGTGCATTCTGCTTCCAGGTAATTCATTTTAAAGGAGTAACTTGTTAATTGCTGTTGTAGTTCTAATAAGTTAATTTAGCAAAATGATGAAAATAACAAGTATGCTGATCTTACCTGATGTCTAGTTTCACTTATTATTTTGCTACTTGCTATAAGATAATGTTTTAGTTGAGTAGTTTATGTTGTTGTGTATGTTTTTACCACCGAAAAATCAGAAAGAATTTTTTATTTTTTTTATAAGTAGACAATATTTTTCTCAACATTTTAAACTGTTAGGACTTCTAGTAGCTTTTCATTTTCAAAGTTACACTTGAGTACATGATGATTCAAAAAAGTGAATGTTAAATTTGGTCTTAGAAACTATGGAAGAGCTGCCACAGAAGATGACAGCTCTATAGAGTATACTGGGAGAGAAAGCACTGAGCAGATTCAGGAAAGCGTTACATTAGCCTTACATTACTAAAGCTATTCTTCGCTTCCAGAAATACTGTACTTAATAACACCAATCCGTTTTAAATTTTAGCTCCTTTTATAAAGAGAATTGCTATAATCATTCCTTCATTTAAGGAAGGAGCTGTCGGAGGAAAATCGGTCAGAGAATGATTATCTCTACAACCCATTGTGTCACATAATTTCTTTCTCTGGGATTAATCATCAATTCCAGTCTTGAGGCAAAAGGCAATGTTCATGGATTTGGCTTCCTGAACAAACACATCCTGAGAGCTCATCCACAACTCCCTGTCACTCCTTTACCTGTCCCACCTCACCAAAACAAACCATTCCTAAAGTCATGCTAAACTTCACGTTCAACCATCTAAAGTTACTGAGATTTATAATCCTGAAGAGATTAGCAGCTGCCAGCTAAAGGTAGCAGCTATATTCTCATGACATTCTTCCTGGTCATTTATATGCCTTACTTCTCTTATTTAAAAGAAATATCCTTCTTGATTTTAAACTAATTTTACATACATACATATTTAAAAGACTACTGGCAAACAGCGAATGATAATCAGCACAATCCTGAGGTGTGCTATCCATCTTCACCTACAAAGCAACCAAAAAAGGTTCTCCAAATAAAGGTTAATTTCAGCTATAGTAGAAAGTAACTTGACTAGACATGCTACAATATAAAGCACTTAAATAACAAATTCACATTTTAATTCAATACTGCTAAAATACTTTAAACATTTATTTATGAAACCTTTTCCATCAGTATAGACAAATATTGTTCAAAGTAATATGTAAAGCAAAAGCATACAAACAAAAAAAAAATAAAAGAAAATAAAGATGGTTTTGGAAAAGGGAGGAATGGACAAGTCACAGCAAATAAACATCATGCAAATAAGTTGTTTTCACCACTGCAATGACCCAAAATCAATTCACTTACTAGCCATCTTTCCTTTTTTCTTACAAAAATCTGATGTAAAATGACATGGTAAATCATTACAAGTTTAAGTAACAGCTGACTATCATGAAGCTGAACATACGGTACGTGTTGATGCATAGTTCTAGATTTCATTGCTATATTTTGTTTTGTAATGTACTGACCATACTAAGTAACAGACTTTAGCATATGTGGAGAACAACATGGAGAAAAATATGCCTGCTCTTTTACCTTATATTGTGAAAAAATTATTCATTTAGATATGCTTAAGGATAAATCACAAATTCTGGGGAATATGTAGGCATAGCGAATTAACACAGAAATATGTTTCTATTGGGTTTATCACATAAATATTTTAGTCCTTATAGTACTCTGTTGAAAAGTTTAGGCCCTTGTTCTGCGAAGTGCTGTGTGTTCCCAGTCAATTAGTGTGCCAGGCATTCAGCATCACCTTTAATATCTATCACTCATCCAAGTTTTATATACTACAGAGTTGGAAGGTAGTCTGCAGTACCTCAGTTTTATACAACACAGTATCATAGTAGGAGTACCAATAATTTGCCCTAGGTTGGCAGGAACAGCAAAAGCAAAGATTACACTTTTTACAGGATTTTTGTCAGTGTTATTAAGGGGACACTGTCAAGCAGATCAGATAAAAAATAACACATTCTTATCTATTCTTCTTTTTACACATAGAGTAATGGAGTTTTTATTCGATGCTTTAAGCAACTTTGAAATAATTTATAAAGAGCAAAAAATTAATAAATAACATTATCCATTCTGCTAGACTAGATGAGGTAACCCAATGGTGACACAAACAAAGGAAATGAATCAGTCTTTTCCCAAAAAAACATTAAGCAAAATTTTAGGCTTGGCTTCAGATTGTTCCTACAATGACATTTTTAATATTAGTTAAAACAATTCATTTTTGGTTTAAATATGTATCTAGTTTAAAATTTAGACTGCAAAGAGATGTTCACATTCTGCTTAAGGCTGCTAGCTCATTTACAGTTATTAACAAAGTAATCTATATTGCCACTAAACGATTTCATATACAGTAGTTGAAAAAAAGGTTTCATCCTTCAAAGAACAAGGAACAACCTTAAAGATATTTAACTCTTTTCCCTTTGTGCTAATTAATATCTGCCAGATGTGATTAATATGGTCTTTTAATCTTGTCCTGCTAATTAACAAATTTTAGGTCTTCTGTTTCTACAAGGTAATGAAAGTCAGGAAACGAGGACCTTTCACTGACAGTGGATTCCCTTTAAACTCTCAGTTTTCAGATCCAGAGAACCATTACAGTAAAA
Source organism: Heteronetta atricapilla (assembly GCA_011075105.1). NCBI lineage: Eukaryota > Metazoa > Chordata > Aves > Anseriformes > Anatidae > Heteronetta > Heteronetta atricapilla. The sequence goes on from CM021742.1 coordinate 1,850,757, forward strand.
ACATCTAATCAGACAGAAAGCATGTTGCAACAGTTAGAACCCAAATTGTACAGTCTTAGAGACCACTATAAAGACACTGCTTTCAATAATGAGTACGAAGTCCATAATACAAATGAAGAACTGTGATTTATACACTCATGATCAGAGCACTAGGTTTTGTATCATAGCTGCTGTTGCTGACTATAGGCACAAGTGTATGGAAAACCACATAAGAATTCACAATCTTTTTTCGAAGAGCAGATGATAAAATGCAGTAAAGTCTTCTCAAAATTAATTGTGTAACAAGGATATAGAACAGGAAATACGTATCAAGAAATACAATCAGCATACTCATGGCACTGTGGTCTACATAACTATCCCAGCTGGGGCTTCATATTATGTTAGTTTTGATGTGAAATCCTTAGCATTTAAATAAGATAGGCGACAAAAAATAAATTCACACAAATAAATTCATTAGAAACATTCAATGAACTGGACAGTGCAGAGCAAGACCATGGGGGAGTGGGTAAACTGTCACCCAGAACTCCACACTTCAGATCTCAATGCCTGACCTCAAGTGATATAGACTTCATTTACATCTTCATGTGAACATAAGCTAACCTTAAAAATCAAGTAGCTCAGGCTACACAGCAGAGCTCATGGCTAAATGCTACTTAATAAATATCCTTGAAATGCTGGGAAGTAGTATGCACCTACCCCACACTAAGCTCTGAGCTGCCATGGCTATGTTCCTACATCAGAGCTAGTTTGTTTAAAACAAAAATTTTGCTTTAAATTGTTTTAAGATTGCCCACACAGACTACAATCATCCAGTTCACTACTTAAAACAAAGGAAGTACAGTTTACATTCAATCAGATAGAGGAGTCCTGGGTACTTTAAAAGAAGGGCAAAGGAAAATGAAAAATACCAGCCTTAGATGGTGAGATCAGGAAACCTCAAATGACATGACTGACTTCCTTCAAATTCCACGTATATTGACTGACTGCACTTCACTTATTTACATATAACACCAGAATTAGTATTGATTTCATTGTAATTAAAACAAAATTTAGTTTAGCCTGTCATTAATTTTTGCACTGTCATTAATGGTGTACTAGAACTGAACACACAAGACTGCATGAACTGTCACAATCTTTATTTTTTTTAAGTCAATATTAATTGTTATCGGTGTCTCTTGCAAATCTACCTTTGAAGATGTGCCTGTATTACTTATTTTGACAGTGTCCCTTTAAGGCAAGGAATCCAAACTGACCAGTGTGGGGTCCTCTACCAAATGGTGTGTGCATGTAACTGAAAACATTAAAATCTAAAAGGCTATTGAATGTTCCAGTTATTTCTACGTATGTTTGTAGTACCTCGCTATATTTTTAAAAGTAAGGAAATAATTTTGCATTTTGAAAAGGATATATATCATAACATACAGCTCTTTACTGGAGGTTAATTTGGTTTAAGGTTATGAATGTAGTACTTTGAATAGGAGATGTGGGAGTGCTTATAACAGGAAATGACCTATCTGATTTAGAAAGGGACATTTTCATTACATGAGAATATTCCAGATCCCATCAACCACCTTGTGATGTTTATTCTGATATCTTCATTTCATTTCCTGGAGTTACAAATATACATACTATCAGATTAACATTTCAATTATGATTTCACTCATAGATAACTGTGGGAAACATGTAGGTTCCTTTTGGTCTTCGAATAATACATAGCTAGTGTGAAACTTACATTACACTTAATTCTTGTGGTGATGACCTAATTAAATCATGTCTAAAACTTACCTTGGGTTTGAATGCAATCAGTTTCAAAACCATTTCAACAGTGAACACTCCTGTGAAAACCATATTCATAATGTCCATTGCATCATTAAAGAGCTTAGACTGTCCATAGTGCTGTGAATGAAAAATATGACACATTTAAAAGTAAAGGTTTTAAAATAATAAGTGAAAGTAAGGCAGAATATAAAAAGTTGGCAACACAGTGCAGCACAGGAAAATATTTTCTAATAGTATATTTTGATTCACACAAGACTAGCTGAATATCTCTGTCCAAAAATGGCTATTTAAATCTATTCTATTCAGGCACTGAGTGGAACAAATTTGGCATTCCTCTATATCTGGGGACCCTTAGAAGGACAGTTTTGAGGAGAATTGTGTTCCTCAAAAAAAGGAGTATTAGACAAAAGCAATTCCCCAGATCTTTTAAAGATCCCCAGATCTTTCCCCAGGTTTTAAATTACATAGCCTTATGTCATACCTGCTTAAAAAGCCTGCAGTCACAGAAAAACATATAGGAGTGATGTATTTAAGAGCATAACAGTACATGCAAGTTTATTGCAAAAAGTAAGTAGAATGGGTATATAGATTGGATTTGAAAGATTATTTTTCTTATCAAAATCAAGAGTACTGGGGAAAAGAAAGAAACAACTTGGAAAAGTAGATAAGAGAAGCAGCTGGTGCAAAACAGTGGATGTAACATGCAGGAAAAGCAGAAAAAGGTAAACATATAGACAAAAAGAGCAAGTGCAAAAATACACACAAATATATACAGACATAGAGCTAATATAAAAAAATAAAAACATATTCGTATGTTTGCATCATTATACAATTCAAGATTTGCTTCATATATGAAGTTTTTAAACTTCTGAAGAAGATACAGACATAGGCGGTGGACATATGGGTTAGTACATATACGAAACAAAGACAGAACAAGTACAGAAGTTACAAGGGATGAAGTAATGCTTAAAGGCATTGCATAAAAGAGTAAGATATCTTTTATTAGATAAAAGAATTTAAAGGGTTCAGAGAAATGTTTGCTAACAAAATCTGGCTTTTACATTCCCTTCACATTTTCTTGCACATGGACAACCTTGGGAATAGACATTTATAAATTACATTAAATTACAATGATCAAATATAGATCAATGAACCTCATGTTAGGAAGACAATCCACATAAAGCTCTTTCAAACGCTTATTTCAGAGAACTAATGCACAGATTAGCATGCACCACAGAAGAGTACTATGATGAGAAGTTGTTTGCTTGTTTTAATTTCACTTTATAAAAAAATACAGGTTGCCATAAATGAAAGGCAATGTATCACCCACATCTTCCCTTGCAATTCATGCCACTGGCTTCAGAAGAGCTTCTGGTTTTCTTACCTGCATAGCCAGGCAAAGTGTGTTCAGCATGATGAGGACAAACATGATGTATTCAAATCCAGTAGAATTCACCACGTACCAGAACTTGTACTGGTAAGGATTTTTTGGAATATATCTACGAAGAGGACGTGCTTTCAATGCATATTCCACACACTGACGCTGTAAAAGCAAGCACGTCAAAAATTGTCAGACCATACCTAACAGTGAATCAAATTGGATTATAATTAATCATAAGTACAAAGTGTTAAATATAAATCTTAGAAACATGCAGTGTATCTCCTTTACATAGATTTTTTATTATTAAGTACTAACAAAGTAATCAAGTAACTTACCAATCCTCATTTATTTATTTACAACTATATCTGATCATACACAATACTCAGTTACATAAAAAGAATCAAAGGGTGCTCATGGAAATTCTGAAGTGGTTCACCTTTGTACAGTGTAGTAGCAGACCACAGACAATACATATGTATATGCTTATGTATAGTATATAGTACTATATGCACTGTATTTTATAGATACACATATCATCATACTGATACCCAGCCATCATAATACTAATGAATCATCAAGAATTCACTGTAAGGAATATCAGTGAATAATAATAATGATGACTATTAATTAGTCTGTAAGTCGTGCTTCATCTTTACTGTTTTCAAACGCCAGTGTAACTGCACAGCATAAAATCCTACAGTTCACAAAACAGCTACTGGGGGGGATGTTGTTCCTAATAGTTCAGCTAAATTGGCCAGCAAAATCATGTCACATATGTAGGAACATCACAGATTCACCTCCAACCCCATTACTACCTGAAATCTTCATGTAAGCTGGACCTCCCTTTTTGAAGTCTTTTGAAGAATGCTTGCGAAGGCTTACTAAGGGAGCTCAAAATACAGTATGAATATTCCCCTAGGTTTCATGCTTACCTACATTTGAATGAATACTGCTGTGCTACAGTTGAACATGAGCACCTGAAAAATCATGACTGGTGACTGACAAGTTTCTCAGTCAAAAGATTAAACAGTAAAAGGGGACAGATTTTTTTTATTTGAATCTATCACCTGTGAATTTCTAAATAAACAGGGAAAAAAAAAGAGTAGAATGTTTTGAACACATTCACTTTCTTTGAACATTTCAGACTATTCAGCATGTAACTTTTATATTCTTGTTCTTACTGTATAGTCTACCTCTGCCTATGGATAAACTGGCAAGTGCTCATATTCTTCCTAACGTGACACCAAGAAGTGAGACACTAAGAATAGAAGTTAGTTTAAATTATTAAGCTTAAGGTAACAACCTTCACAACAAAAAGACTGAGATACTGGGCTTACAGGAAGAGGAACATATAGTAACCTGAATATTAACTGATAGTATTTACTAGTTCTACTTTTTTTTTTTTTTTTTTTTTAACCTAAGATATGTGTTTGATGCCCTCTTCTGGCCCAAAGCAGAAAAGAAGCCCTTTGTGCAAAAATAGTAACAGTAATAATAATAATAATAATAAAATAATTCTTTCAAGAACTAAGAGAGTATATTATTTATTTTAACCTGATTTTTGTCCAGCTCACAGTTCTTATATTCTTGTTCTCCTTGTTCTTGGAATGTAACAATGACAAAACCAACAAATATGTTCATCATAAAGAAAGCAATAATGATGATATAAATGATGAAAAAAATGGATATCTCCACTCTATAGTTGTATACAGGTCCTACATTCTCGCCATTCGAATCAATAGCTTTGTACAGCAGCCTGGGGGGGGGGGTGAGGGAGGGGGAAGGGGGCAGGGAGAAAGAAAAAGAAAAGAAAAAAGTTATTAAAATGGCAAAAGAGAGTAAAATATGCAGATTCCGAGGACAGATTTCACAAGTGGCCTCCTGTTTATTATCATCTTTCTCTGAGTACTGGCAGCACTTACAAGCATATCAAACACAGAAGCACACCACACAATGTTTTGTTTGGTGATTTTTGTTGTTGTTTTTGTTTGTTTCAAAATAATAAAAATAATGACTAGCTTGGTTTTTGTTTTTCCACATAATGCTGTCCTAGAAGACTACTCATTTAGGCAAATACCAAATGGTAACTTGCTCTTCCAGGGTTTCTTTATGCAGTGTACTACTTCCTAGTTTTATAGTAGATTTACTCAAACACCTAAAATTTTCATATTAGTTAGTATTATTTAAATTGCATGATAGATAAATGTCAAAAAGGATTACTTCCAGTAGAATTAAAAGAATAGATTGTTATAGCAGAAGTAGCCAAAATATTAGGAATCAAACAATGTAAAACACAAGATTCCATTGGTATGAACAGGCACACACACTATTATGTTCAGAGACCATACAGTACTTTTAAGTTAGCCTACATTGTGCTCCTGATTTTAAATTGATTTCATTTACTAAAGGAAGCCTGATTATTGCTTGACTGTTTTGTTACCCCTGAGTGCTCAGTAAATGTGAGAAATACTCTGTAGCCAATAACTTAGGCTCACACGAGGATCTCAGTGAAGTAGTAATTTATTTGCGATTGCAATGGGGGGCATCCCACAAGCAGGAGCACACCTACTATTCACATATACAGTTTATATACTTTCTTGACGACAGGGACCCTCCCCTCTTTCCCCATTGACTGGGTAATCCAGGTTCACAACCTATCTGATGCTTCACAGACAATACATGGCCTTCAGTGGCTGGCCTGTTAAATTTCAAATTTCTTTTGACTTTTTTACTGTTTGAAGTGGTAATGTTTCTTCACTTATCTGACTTGACTTGACACTGTGATCTTCACCTAATTGCTCTAAGGAGTCTGGTGTCTGCATTTTACAAGGTTGCCTGTTAAGCTTTCTTATCACTCACTTATCACAGCATATCTCAATACCACGTTCCTCCCCTCTAAACAATGTAACTCTGCAAAAACAACATTTTTATTCCCACAGTAAATGATGGAGAACTTTTCTGGAAAATCTGTCTCAATACTAATGTAAAAACATGGAGAATTCACTCACGCTGGCCAGCCTTCAAAAGTGGACACTGTAAAAAGGGCCATCATAGCAGACAGAACATTGTCAAAATTGAAATCACTATTTTGCCAGACCCTCTCTTTGACCACTGGATTATCAACATCTCCATCTTTATAAACAATGTATATCCCCCTGTAGGAAAGGGAAGGAAACAAACTGCCATTAGTGAAATATTAAATTAGACCTCAGATTATTCCATGCTCTATTAAAATAGTTCATTTTACTCCATCAGCAAGCTCATGTTATTCCCTTGATAAACTGTGTTGACTGCCTTAATTTTTTAAAGTTTTCTGCTGGATTTCAAGACGGCAATTCCAATTTATACAAACCTGAACAGCCTGTCACACATGCTTGCTACATTTTAAAAACAAACAAACAAAAAACCCACACTTTCTTAGCTCAAAGGAATTCTCACCGGCATTCCTCAGGATTCTGTTTTGCCTCATCAGTGCATCTGTAGAATTTTCCCTATGTATAAAATGAGAAAAACAATGATAAAATGCAGAATAAACAAAGTAAATGCATTTATATTATGACTGGTTCAGAATGGGACCAGCCCACTTCCAGCAGCAAGGCACACAGAATTCAGCTCAACTTTGCTCTTCTTGATGAAGCACAGATTTTGAGAGTTTGCTTACCTTGAACAGCTGCACTCCAATGCAAGCAAACATGAACTGCAGCAGAGTTGTAACAATCATGATGTTACCAATAGTTCTAATAGCCACAAAGACACATTGAACAACATGCTGGAAAGAAAGAAAAAAATTTAAACACAACTTGTTATTTAGTAGCATCACAAAATACTACCATAAGAGTAAACACCTATTTTACCACATTTAGATTACCTTTTAAAACTACCGTTTTTGCATTGTCAGTATTATACCTGCTACCACACTTAAACTTGTTTTCTAAATTTGTAAGTTTGTTGAGATAGACCTAGCAGCATGTATAGATTAAAGAGTATATAAGCACTGTGGAACTACAATGGAAAATTGCTGTGACATGTTGGTTCACAGCAAGTGTTATGGTCAAATCTCTCCATGGCAGTGGTGTTCCTCCACATATAAACTGCTGTAATGGTGGGCACAATCTGGCCTAGTACATTTAAGAATCAGGAACTGATTTATGGTGTTGCCCTGTGACCTTCTCCAGGGAATTTTTCTTGTGCTAGACTTTTTAACCCGAGGCAGTATTGAAGAATAAGGTCAACAGAAATGTAACTTAGAAAAAGATAAATAAAAGAAAAATAAATAAATACCTTAAGTCCTTTTGCTCTGTTTATTGCCCTTAGCGGCCTCAAGACTCTTAAGACTCTGAGGATCTTCACAACTGAGATAGCACTTGATCTGGGAAAAAAAAAAAAAAAAAAAAAGTTTTTCTGTTACCTTTAAGGTAACTGATTTTACTTATAATAACAATGTTCTTGCAACTTCCTTATACATGAAAATTTTAAAAATATATATCAAAATTTAACATACAAGATTTTTTGAAGTACTCCTTTACTGATCTCTTATTGATACCAGAAAAGAATATCTACCTCATAAATACCATAAGGATAATTTTGATTTCTGGAGCATCTTGGGAATTAACAGCTCAGAATCTTGTCTGACGCTAATACAATTATGTTTGGTCAGGAGAAAAATACTCCCCAAACTATTTTTTGCATGTTGACAAGCTCTTTCAAAAACAGTGTTTAAGTCCTGTAAATCCACAAATACCTTAATTTCCAACCAACTGGATTTAAAAAGATCTCATTCCACTCACATTCTCTTTAAGTAGCTACAACTGCGTTTTGAAATAAAATAACAGTATATCCCTTTAAAGAACACATTGTGAAACTGAAAGCTTGCATAATTGGTAGTACAAGCAGAATACAAATCAGGAAGCATCTGATGGACACCCAGCCCTTGCTCTTTTCTAGGTCAGTAAAGCTTCACAGATGATTCTGAATGAGGCACAACTGCTCATACAGTGAATTAGTAAGCACCTTCAGACTCTTGTTATGTTCTGCCTCATCCAAAAGAAGGAAGCAAAACATACCTTCACTACCACTTTCAGTCCTGATTAAGGTACAACTTCTCTCCCCTTCAAATTCTGTCAGGTTACATAGCCCAGTAGGGCAATGCCAAAAGAACAAGCTCATGGAACTAGACTGTACATGTAGCAATAGCACAGGGTAACCTTCTGAAACTAATAAACCTCCCGAAACTCCAGGAATTACTTGCTACACAATAGTGTCATGGTGATCTTCCTTGTTCTCTTAGCAACAGCAGGAAGTTGGAATTTGTTTCCAACCTGTATTAGTAGTGAGTTACAACACTCTACATGTAAAGCATTAATTCTTCCCATTCCCAGCTCTGACTACTGATTTTGCACACCTACATACAATGGCAGAACAAAAGGAGCTGGAAGATTGATTTCAGCAAAAAACCCCAAAGCAAAAATAAATTGTTCACATTATAATACTTACTGAATACCAAATGATACCAGAGAAACACCCACAACCAGCAAATCCAGCAAATTAAAATAATTCCTGCAGAAGGACCCTTTGTGAAGGAACGCTCCAAAAGCTGTCATCTAAAAACAGAATTGTTACATGTTTACTCTCCATTTCATTTTATTCAAAGTGACATTTAGGCTGTTTACAAGACACTTGGCCTAGAGCGTGAATGCATACAATAGCATCTCACCCTCTAAAAGGAACTGAGATAAAAAATCCCACTACGTATGTTAACTAACTTTCATTTAAATCACAATATTCTGCTCAAGCAAGACTAGCAAATGCGTTAATTGTTTCTAATGTCAACAAATGTTGTACTCACCTAAGAACTGATCTCACTGAACTGATTGGGCCTTTTACAGAAAAATGAGTAAAAGAACCATAAAACTCCCACACTTACTAAACTCTAAGGACCAGATTCTGATTCTTAATCTTTCTTTTTGTCTTGAGAATTGAAGGAGCTGAAAATGTATTGCAAAATCCTGAGAGTAAAATCTAGTGCAGAAGCAGTACAAGGCTGTCACAAGGCAGCATCGCATTGCTATTTTCCTCTTTTACACCGGAGATGGGTTAAGATAATGAGTGGGTATCTTGGAAGACAGTGTACGTGCTGTTTGTGGTACTGGGGACTAGGATTCCTCAGGGCAGTGGAACAACCCGTGTCCTAGCTCACTTCACTTCCAGTTATATAGAGTGTGGTTAAACTAATTAAAATCAGTGGGAGTTAAGCACTAATATAACTATATAAAGATGTATCAAGCCTATATCCATCTACAAACATCCATTCACACGGAAGTATGTGATCATTTAACTGTATTTAACAAAGACTCCCACGAATGTTAAAATATATGGATGTAGAAATACAGCTGAAGTACTCATCATCCCACCCTTATATGGGAACTCATGCTTCCATCATTACAAATCCCAGCAGAAGCATTTGACTAAAACTGTTCTACAAAAAAAAAAAAAAAAAAAAAAAAAATCTACAAAAAAACCTTTGCTCAGGTCAAGGCAAACCCTAACGCAAACCTTCAGTAGTGAGCATGGCCACACAGCCTTCAGAAGAGCCAATGTTGGAGAGCGCTCACTGAGCTGTGCATCCAGGACATCACCACTGTTGCTCTTTTCCTGCCTGTAATTCCACCCCAGTGGGGACTGGTTTAAATGGTGTGGGATTAGCACAGCTGGGGCAAGGTTAAAAGCACAAGGCCATAACCTGGCCTTCACTCTGACGTTTTCACATTTGCCAAGTAGTGCAAACAGGATGGTAAGCTGGATTTGAAAGCTATGGAGGGGTTACATAGGAGAATTCTTAAATGCTTTAAACTGATATTGCAGCTTTTCTGTTATTCATATCCTCACTCATAACCTCAACAGCATATAATGTGGAAATCCTCGTGTCTGCAGAGCAGGCAATAAAACAGAGCACAGGGAGACTCTTCACATGTGAGTTATTCTATTTTAATACTCGCTTTTTTGGACATGTGCAGGTTTCTCCTCTGCAACTGATATTGCCACTGGTTATCTTACCGGTTTCACATATTTTTTGACTGGAAATTAAGGAATGCTATTTTTCCTACAGATCTTGAATTTGCTCCCTGTAGAACACACACAGCTTCTGTATGACTTGGATACTGTCGAAAGCCCAGCGCAGAACTGAGCGGGGAAAACATGGAGGACTCAAGCCACAAGCAAGCAAAGCCAGAATCTGAGACATGTTAGCAAAGCAAGCATGTATATGTACTGTCAGCTAATTTTTTTACAGCACAATTTATTATCTTTATAAATACGTGTGAGTACACTGCCAGGCAGAGCTTCCTGGAGAAAGTGGAGTCAGGAGCATCAACATTTTGGGCTCTGACTGGGCTCCTTGTTTCTTTGTAGTATTTCACAATGCCAGATTTCAGTAGCTCTGGTGCTTCCTACTTCCCTAGAATAAATCAATGTCAGAATCTTTTGCAGTCAGTAGGAACATTTCTTAATTCATCCAGTTATCCTTGTTTATGCCAGAATTTGTAATTCCTCTGGCTGTAGAGAAACACAACTGGAACTACAGAAGCTATATAAACTGGCTGCTCAGAGCATGTGGGTTGTCTATTGACTCTCTTCTGCCACAGAAATGGCACCAACATATTTAGTATGGCTTCTCAAATTCAGAGTCTGGAACTAGTTTGTTCTAATGCTACAAAACATTTCAGTGCTCCATTCTTTTCTTTATTTTTTTTTTCTCTTGATACAAAAAATACGGATTTTTTTTCTAAAATGCCAAAAATGTTACAAGATTTACAAATTTTTTAGCAAGTTCCTCACTGCTGAAAATGAGAAGGGAATAAACAGAAGTCTATGAGAATATCTACAAACATAAATATAGTCTGCTACTTACAGTACAGCTTATCTTGTAAACAGCCCAAATATTGCATCAATTAGTATTAATCAAATTGCATTGTGAAGAGTATGCACAGCAATATGAGCAAAAGCTGGGAGAAGAGATTTTGTTAAGCTTAATCCTCAACTGGAAATGTAAAGTTTATGTACAGATTCTTAGTGCACCGGAAATTCATAATTGTATAGATTGGGGTTATTCAAGCAAAAGCTTAAGTTGAATATGCACTGAATTAAATTTTTAAGAATCATACAAAATTAGCTGGAAAAATATTAACAAATTTAAAAAACAAAAACAAACAAACAAAAAACACTTTTATTGCATTGTTCAGCATTTTCCCCATGTGAACCTAACATGCTGAGTTATACAGCTTCTTTGCCAAAATAAGATTTATGCATGTAAAGTCTGAGTAACCCCAATGGATATTCTCAATAATCAGTACACAAACTGTACATTAAAATGCCAATTTTGAACTCATGCATGGGTAATACATTTAAGCAAGCATATTTATGCCTTTCTGTGTATTTAAATGTATGCCCAAGATAAGATAAATGCAAAGTATCTTAGTATACAGATAGATAAATGCAAGATATCTTGCAAGTCCTATTGCAAGAAAATAGTTATCTATTTTAGCTCTGTGAATATAGTTCAGCAAGAGAAATGAGAAATTACATGCTCCCTCCTTACAAGACTGATCAATTCTTTTTAGAAATGCCAGAGCAGGGAGAAGGAAAAGCTCATGCGCAGTGTTTTTTGTCCCTTTTCTGACAACTCTAAGTTTTAAAAGGGTAAAAAAAAAAGAATTACTAAATTGATGTAATGATAAAAAGTCAGCTTCAACATGCATCCAATGGCAAAAAATAACCAATCAAAACTATAAGAAATTGTCAAATAATAATAAAAAAAATCCTCTTGTTTTAAAAAAAAGTTTCGCTTTGATCACTTAGAGAAAAGGCGAAGAACATTTCAAGTGCCTTTTCTTGGAAGGTGACACACAAGGGAAATCCTTTTAAACAAACTTCCTTTAAAAACCTGTTACCTTCAAAATGATCTCAAATGTAAACATACTAGTGAAGACATAATCTGCATACCCTAGGATCTGGAAGGTAAACAAAAAGTTACAAACATTATTGCTAAAGCTGCTTTTGCGCTAACAAGGATCAATTAACAATGCATTACCTTTAACAGGATTTCAACAGTAAAGATGGCTGTGAAAGCATAGTCAAAGTAACCAAGTATCTGCAAGGTATAATATGTGCCACAGTAAGAAATCCATCTATTAATAATTTTTTACAATTTAGACCACATGCACAACAACACCTGAAGAAATCTAAATAGGTAAATGGGGAATTAAGTCAATTTAGTTTAAAATACCAGCTACTGTGCAACCATTTTTGTTTACATAAAAAATTATCAGATGTCACCATAGTTAGATGTGAGATGTTACTGCAAAGACCCAGTAAGTGAGATTTTCTTTCAATTCAGACTTTCGTCTATCAGCTTTCACAGGTACTTTCTTCAGCCTTTCACAGAGATACATGATCTTACAAACAAGAGAGATGTTTACTATTAAGTTAGGGTTTTTTTTGTTGTTGTTGTTGTTACTGTATAGACTAAGCTAAAGTGTCACAAAGCAAATTAATGAATAACTGAAATAATTAAAATCAGCACTGCATCTATTTTTTCTGAAACTTGGAAGATATAGCAGTGACTTTTTTTTTTTTCCTGGAATTTTAGAAGAATCCACACCTGTGACATGCACAGTGACATGCAAACTTTTTAAAATATTTTGTATTTCATACTGAGTTCTCTATTGTCAACAGGAACATTGCCATATATTTCAACAGAACCAGGATTTCACCCTTTCAAGGTGGCAGTACTGCTAGCACCTAATTTAATTATTGCCATGCACTGCAGTACTGCACTAGTTTCGTTTCAAGGATCCAGCAATTCACCCAGCAATCAGTTGTGCATATAAACATGTTCCTGTGGTGCAGCAGATAATAAAATGGGAAGGTGAAATAAAATAAAGAGACAACACACAAAAGAAATATTCATATTAGATCAGATAAAAGGAATTTTTCTTCCGCATGTTCAGATGAAGAACATATCCTTCTGTCCCTTTCAGGGGCTGAAAGAGTCATACATGAAAGCCATTCAACAAAAATTAGCAGTAAGGAATTAATTCTAGAGTTAAAAGACATGTTTTAAAGCCATTCCATTTTGTTAAACTTTTTTTTTTCACTCCTGTACAATGTCATGAATTTCAGCAGGGACACAGAAGCTGGGACTCATCATGATGGTTAGCTACCATGTTCAGCAGTGGCAAGTATGTCTTGATCCCTCAAGGACATAGCCCATGTGCTGTCCATTATCTTGGAATCTTACCACGACCTTCGGTGATGAGCAAACACAGGATATTCATCACAAAAAGCACGGGCTGTCTAGAAGTAATAATATTTACAGAAGGGATAGCATGAATACTCACCAGAAGGCCATAATATAGAACTTGGGTGCCAACTGGAATAAGCAGAGGCCACCCTTGTAAAAAATTAACAACCAACTTGTGCATCATATTTTTCAGTGTTTCTGAGTCTTCCAGCTACCAACTCACAAAGTCACTGCCAAGCTCTCTATTCTGTCATTCAACAGGAAGTTCTTTCCCTTGCCAAGTTGGCCATTTGAAGGAAACACGATAATTGAAAATAATAACAAGGAAAATATGCAAGTCTGGTGCATTTGTGAATTTTTACAAGAGGGCAATGTCTTCTCAAAATCACCCAAACATTTTACCTGTTAGGTAAAGGAATAGGAATAACCTTTTCAATTACCACCACTCTGGAGTTGTATCTTCCTAGCACTCCTCTGATTACAAAAAGAAATACCAGCCCTTCAAGCCATTTCTACAGTAGTTATTTCAGTGTTGCTCACCAGGTCTGTTTTGTTCATCCACTATCATGATATATTTGTAAGACTGCACTTGTTCAGATTTACAGATATGGAAACAACATGGCTCCACTGAACAGTACACAGAGTGCCTTTGTGCTTTGGCCTAGTTTTACCTTTGGAGAAAGTATGAAAATATTAGCTTTTGTGCTTTTTTGTTGTTGTTGTTTGGTTTTTTTTTTTTTTATGTTACTGAAAAAATGTTCAGAGAATGTCAATAGTCCAAAGAAGATTTCAGAGGCTGTACGTATACCAGCAAGAACTATAGGGACATGAGCAGAGCAGAGGATGGAAGTAATGTTGAGGACCGATACCTCCATTTTACCTACATGTATGTCTGTTCTCATTACATGAACTCAAGTCCTACTAGTGGTTGAAGTGCATTTCTCAGCTTAGGTCTCAGCAAAGGTTTTTGCGTTGAGCGTATGTGTTGGAGTGTAAATCTCATCTTCATCTGGAAGGAATCTAGTTTGTGCACCCTGTGACTATTCTACAATGCAAAACCAAAGTGGGGCAGCACTGAGATGTGTGTCAAAACCGAACACAAAATCTGAAGTAGAATGGTAATTCTTCAGATACAGAAGATTAGCGTCCAACCTACTGTCAACTTGTGGCCATCCCCACACCTTGAAACAAAAAAGTTTGGAATTTTGATAATGCATGTACTTAATTTTTGATCGATTTTGGAAGTTCTTTCTGTTGATGTCCTCTTATGGTTTTTGTTTTGTTTTGTTTTTTAATATTATGAGTTCCATTCTCAAGCTTTTCTCTAGAAGGAGAGGCTAAAACAAAAGCTGCATTTTCCATGTAATTGCCCCAGTAGTTCTTTACTAGAACTTTTACTGACCTAGTAGACCCATTTGGAAAATGTGGAAGAATTTTCTCTAACTCCATGGCTATCTCTGCAAATCAATAATGAGACAGGAGAGGACTGGAAGTTCTGTCCAAGTCCCCATGGACTATTACTGGTTCCATCATCTCAGCTATTTCATACCTAATCAAAAGCATGCACAACTCACAATAACTTGACAGGCTTGCTTCACCACTAATACAAAGTGGTTCCAATACCTACGATGTTCCAACAGTAAAGTTACTTGTCTTTAAAAGATTCATGTTTTTTACAGAAAAAAATGCATGTGTATGACTTGAAAAAGCAAAAGGAAAGTTTCTTAACTTGAAAATCAAAACTCAGGCAATAGTCCCAAAGGATTGTTATTCTGTGAGGAAATATTAATCTTCAGACATAAAAATGATGCACTTACATTATTTCTAAAAGAGTGGCTGCGAATTGGATCTTCTGCTGCTAGGGAAACACTGCTCAGCATGATGAAGACAAGGATGAGATTGGTAAAGATGTGGTGATTGATGAGCCTGTGGCAACCCACTCGAATTCTGCGGAAGAAATACAAAAATATACTTCATGTGCAAATAGAATTCAGCAGATCACTAATACAGATTTTCTATTACTTTGCCAATGCCAATGGCACAGGGGAACCATCAGCAGCTAAAAAGCAGTGTATATGCTGAAGCTATTGCTATGCCTTATAAAAATTTAAAAAAAAAAAAAAAAATCAAAATCCAGTCCACCTGTTGTGAAGGCACACTTAACAAAGGAATCTAAGAGAAATAATTTCTCAGCAGAATGGGTTTTGAATGTCATTACAAGTTCCAGTGTTTGTACCACTGTGCACGTACATAAAGGACAATGTCAAATGGGCCAAATGCCACATATTAAGTCATTTCAGATCCCAAGTTTGATTTGACAATTATTAAAGCTGTCAAAAATATTAATTTGATGAAATGTTGTTTAGGATGGAGATCTCATTGTGTTACTTAAAGATTCCACTTAAATCAGAATCTCCTTGGAAGACTCTTTTTTGCTGTATTATAGGACAAGTGGGTGTTGAATATTACAGAGCTGCTACGATTCAGCCAAATATGATGAAGTGGAACTGCACATATGCTTACAATCACTGAGACCAAGGTTACTGAGCACTTCACTGGAGTTGGTCTAGGATTAAATTTGCAAAAAGGCAGGATCGGGTTCTTAACTGTTGAACACCAAAGTTGTCTGAAATATTCTTCTGAAGAATAAGGAGGTTCTTAGTAAAAATTTACTGTTAAGTAGATTATCAGCATACAGTGTATCTCAGTTAAGCAAAATTTTGGCCTGAGAAACTATAGCACTACTTGAAGTCAAAAGGAATTTGATATGTTCAGATCTAGTGATTTTTGCATTCAGCATATGTGTTCTAAAAATTAACAGTTTATATAGATGTCTTTCCAGTTTGTCTGAAAATTCTGAGGAATGTTAGATAGCCCATGTAATCAATAAGATACAACACCAAAACATTGTATCCTGATCCTCATGCTGTCTTTTAGTCTTACCTTTGATAACCTCTACTACTGAGAAGACAGTATTTTCCTGTACAAAAAAACTTTTAAACTCCTTTCTAAGATTGCTGATAAAATTGCTATATATGACTGTATCAGCTATCTTCAGTCTGTTCACTTGTTCACTTCTGTCCAACAATCAGTAACAACTTTTACTGACTATTGAAGCTTGCTTTCTTCAACGCTACAGAACCTGAAATGCTCTGGAGTTAGACACTGGTGAAAGGTTCCCATTCCTTCCCAAATCCAACTACTATTTTTCTTGATTTTTTTTCTGCTGTTGTTAAATAATTGTCTTTCTCTTCAGTGTTTGCTTGAATCTGGAAAAATACTGTCCCCCTAAGAGGAATATATATATCCTTTCTACTTTTCAATTTCTCTCTTTCTTACTTTCTCTTCTCCCTTCCCACCCTTACAGCTATAAAAAGCTAGGGTTTCTAGGAATCCTATCTCATGTAAAAAATGCTCATATCATGTCACACCTTTTATATCCAGTGCCTAACACAATAAATACCTAATATACATTGAAGAATACTTTTCATCCTGATGCAGGCTTGATAGTCTATATGTAAAAGATGCTGTCATCTTTGACAGTAGGAAGCAAATTAATGTATATAACAAATTAGTTTTATTTACCAAGTCATTTAGAAAATTGTAGACGATATACCAATCTCTATCTATCTTGCTGCAGACAGATACTGCAATTCTTTCCTTAACCTCACACCTCACTGTAAGGAAGCCTGCTCCTTCACCACCTGAGAGGCTAAAACAGTATTTTTCAAAATGATATTTACGGATTGGTGCTGCTGAAAATGAAGAAGGCACTCCCTTCAGGGATTGGTGTTATCTTCTCCTTCATATTTAGTTCTGATATTCTACGGGGACGTGGGCCTGCTGGTACCTCTGGTTCTTCCTCTTCATCTTCTTCATCTTCACCTACTTTAAATTAAACATTTCTTTTACTATGAAAGAAAAAAAGACTATTTTTTTTTCATAACAATATACAATTTTATTATAATATATATGGCTCACTGGAAAATTATATATGCATACCACAGTTCTAAAAATCTATAAACCAATATGAATGGATCTATGAAAGTTCCAAAGAGATTCACTCCAGAGTACTGAAGGAGTTAGCAGAGGTCATGCTGGCTGGAAGCTAGGCAACGCTATACCCGTCTACAAGAAGTGTTGCGAATGGAGCTACATTTGGTTGGCAGCTGGTCAGTAGTGGCATTCCCCAGGGCACAGGCCTAGGGCTGGTTCTGTTCAAGGCATTTGTCAGTGATCTGGATGCAGGAGTGGAATGACTCTTAATGAGTTCACTGACAACAGTAAGCTGGGAGGTGCTGTTGATTCTCTGGAAGGATGATAGGCCTTTCAGAGGGATCTAGATAGACTGGAACATTGGACAATCAGCAATGGGATCAAATTCAGTATGGGTAATTGCCCGGCACTGACGCAACAGTGGGACAGAGCAATGCCAGACACAGGTAAAGATCGGGATACAAGTGGCTGGAGAGCAGCTCAACAGAAAGAGATCTGGGAGTGCTGGGTGACAGTAGGCTGAGCGTGAATGATCCAGCAGTGTGCCCTGGCAGCCAGGAGGGCAAACTGCATTTGGAAACACAGCATAGCCAGCCAGTCAAAAGAGGTAATTCTCTCACTATAAATATATTGTTGGTGCGGCTTTACCTTCAATATTGTGTGCACTTCTGGGCTCCACAATATAAAAAGGATATTAAGATACTCAAAAGGTAGGGTAGAATCAGGTTTCTGTATTAGGTGTCCAGACAATCTGTCTGAACTTATTAGACAGACATGTCCGCTGGACTAGGAGAAGCTAAAACAAAAGTAATTGAACACCTTCAGCCCTGGAATCTCCTTTTTTGGCCAAACATTTTGGAATTTGCTCTCACATCCAGATAAGAATAAGCCCAGCAGTTTTCAGGATCACAGTATTAACTCTCATGTATGTACGGTCTAGGGAACCAAAGAAAAAGGTCATACTTAACTTACAGATCCATTTATCCAGTAATAACAGAGCACAACTTCAACAACTTCAAATGAATTGATGCAGTGTTCAGATGCAGTTTAGGATATTTTAGCAAACTTAAATGCTCTTGTCTTCTGGCTGGTATTCACATACCTGGTACATCACAGGGTGGATAGGGATCTTTATCCTCATCCTCTCCTTCTCCATATTCAGCAATTGTCACCTATGGCAATGAAAGAGATGCACAAGGAGAAAAATATTTTTTTGTATAGCTTTCTTTGTGTATAAAACTTATTAGAAAGCAAAACAACTGAGCCTCTGAAGTCAAGAAAGTCACCCCCATGTTTGAGTTTTTTTGAAACAGTGTAACACAGAACAGTGGAAGAAAACTGACATTTTAACACATATTTTTATAAGATGATTTTTATATAATATCCACATACTTCTAGCTGTGTATATTACAATCAGGATATAACTAACGGACTAGTAAAAAAATATACTAAAAACATTTGAAAATTCAAATAAGAATTTATCATTCACTTTCATTTATCATCTCCTTCATTGGATTTATCTGGCAAAACACATACAAGGATCCTAAGGTAATATCAATTAATTATTGCATGCTCTAAGAGCTCCCTTTCTCAGGATATCAAAATGAAAAGGATTTTCTGGGCTAAGAGATTCTGCAAGGATGCAAAGTATCAGAACAGTTTCCTTTGCCTAGAAAAAATGCATGGATGATGCATTCATAAAACAAATCACAAAGCACACCAGGCTTGAAAAGTACTCCTTAGAATTAGTGAAACTGCTTCTCTAAAAGACACATTTTAAAAAATAAACACCTTACTATCCTTGGGCTTCTTTTGGTCACTTTCTGCCTTCTCACTTTTTTTGTTTTCCAGACTCTCCTTTCTACAAAAAAAAAAAAAAAAAAAAAATTACAATGCAAATAATGTTAAGACAGAAGACTTAAAGTGAACTATACCCATTATTTGAAAAGTTAAGAGAGTATACCTAAACATATTGTAAAATATTTAAAATTATATTTAAAGCAGTAGATGTCACACACACAATTTCTAGGTTGGAAGAGACCTCAAGATCATCGAGTCCAACCTCTAACCAACCCTAACAGTCCCCACTAAACCATATCCCTAAGCTCTACATCTAAACATCTTTTAAAGACCTCCAGGGATGGTGACTCCACCACCTCCCTGGGCAGCCTGTTCCAGTGCCTAACAACCCTTTCAGTAAAGAAGTTCTTCCTAACGTCTAACCTAAAAATCCCCTGGCGCAACTTAAGCCCATTCCCCCTCGTCCTGTCACCAGGCACGTGGGAGAACAGACCAACCCCCACCTCGCTACAGCCTCCCTTGAGGTACCTGTAGAGAGCGATAAGGTCACCCCTGAGCCTCCTCTTCTCCAGGCTGAACAAGCCCAGCTCCCTCAGCCGCTCCTCGTAGGACTTGTTCTCCAGGCCCCTCACCAGCTTCGTCGCCCTTCTCTGGACCCGCTCAAGCACCTCCATGTCCTTCTTGTAGCGAGGGGCCCAAAACTGAACACAATACTCGAGGTGCGGCCTCACCAGAGCCGAGTACAGGGGGACGATCACTTCCCTAGCCCTGCTGGTCACGCTGTTTCTGATACAAGCCAGGATGCCGTTGGCCTTCTTGGCCACCTGAGCACACTGCTGGCTCATATTCAGCCGACTATCCACCAGCACTCCCAGGTCCTTCTCTGCCTGGCAGCTCTCCAAGCACTCATCTCCCAGCCTGTAGCTCTGCTTGGGGTTATTGCGACCCAGGTGCAGGACCCGGCACTTGGCCTTGTTGAACTTCATGTAGTTGACCTCAGCCCATCGGTGCAGCCTCTCCAGATCCTCCTGCAGAGCCTTCCTACCCTCGAGCAGATCGACACACGCACCTAACTTGGTGTCATCTGCAAACTTACTGAGGGTGCACTCAATGCCCTCGTCCAGATCAATGATGAAAATATTAAAGAGGATCGGCCCCAGCACCGAGCCCTGGGGGACGCCACTAGTGACTGGCCTCCAACTGGACTTGACTCCATTCACCATGTCAGAGCAATAAAATCTATTGCATTTGAGTGCACTACATCCATTTAAAACATTATCATTTTGTATATATTGCAGAAGCTAATCTCCCCAAAATTGATCATTCCTCTTTTCTAGGTGGATAAATTGTGCCCTTGGACTCAAATAACAACTTGCACTGACTTTAATACGCATGCACTGATCTCACAGAAGGTTGTCTTCTCTATATAAGGGTTACAGAAATGATTCCACAGGGAGTTGTTCACTGGCAAGAACAAATACGTTCTTGTTCTAATTGTGCAATAAATCCTACCATTGTAATGTTTAAATATCAGTTGGCTTATCCTTATGTCCTTAGATGACCCTATTTTCCCAGTCGCTAGCCAAATTTTATCTAAAATTATTTTAATTGGGTGTTACTTTAATGTCAAGGTAAATTCTTTCCTTCTTTTTTCCTGAGTCCAGTAAATTTTAAAGATGGTGAAGGCGTTTAGGTAAAGAAAATCCTTATGAAAGAATGAATTCCTTACTTTCTTTTTCCCCTCTCCTGCTCATTCAACATGCCTGAACTCTTTTACCTTGCATTCTTTTTCCTTTCCTTTTCTTCTGCTTCTTCTTTCTGAGCTGTATTTAGACTTTCAGCATCTGCCAAATTATCCACTGCAATGGCCAAGAAGACATTTAGCAAGATATCTGTTTCAAATCATTTTAAGGACATTATGCCTTACCACACATGTTTATTTTATTATCAGCAGAAACACTGACAATGTGAGAGAGATAAAACCCATGTTCCCAACCTTAAGTGCAGAGATGTGAGATGCTGGAGTGTAGCGCAAATAACACTCATTTTATGGACCAGAATAATACCAAGTGTAAAATCAGCAGAGATCAATTAGGGTCACTGATTTTAAAATAGCAGAATATTTGATGTATTTAAACAAACAAAATAACATTATGCTTTCCTGATCAAGTTTTAAATACAAAACATTGTTTTGTAAAAGTCAAGACTGCTCAGGCATTTTGAAAAAACAAATATTTTTATAATGCCCTGTCTTCTGTGTCTACGAGAATCTCTATCAAATTCCCTACTTCAGTCCATATCAGTTAAGTACAAACACTGATTCAAGTACCATATAGCACAGAAAAATAGAATGTTTTTGCCCTTTTATTACCTCCTGACCTTTTAAGAACTTATGAGAATGACACCAGCTTCTTTTGCTATATGGGACCAAGGGAGTATTTCCAGTATACTCAATGCAGGGAAGGGGAATGCTGCTGAAGACTTAATCCTAACTGATTTAACATTTCTCCTTGTAGATTTCTCTCATCTGGTCCCTGCACTATACAGTGGATCGCTGGCTCCACTGTCAGTGTGTGTAAGGTTTATCAGGGCTATAACAAGCATCAAAAGGATGAATGGGAAATTACTGTCATAGAGATCAGACGACTTCCGTGCATTTTGAGGAGAGATGTCAAATAGAGACAAGCAGGTAGAATAAGGAAGAATGAAAAAAAATCTAGTGGTTTGTAGTGGCTTGAGATGCACTTGGAGATCACTGGAATCTCATCCGTTAGGGAATGTAAAAAAAGGGAATTGCTGTACAAAGAATAGTCAATTCAAAGGACTTAGCACATACAGAATGGGCATTCACATCTACTGCAATTTACTCTC
This sequence comes from Heteronetta atricapilla, assembly GCA_011075105.1. Classification (NCBI taxonomy): domain Eukaryota; kingdom Metazoa; phylum Chordata; class Aves; order Anseriformes; family Anatidae; genus Heteronetta; species Heteronetta atricapilla. Next base: position 1,872,881 of record CM021742.1, read on the forward strand.
TCCCAGAGAAATTTTGCATATGCCCCAGTACGGTTACACCCTGCCACACAGTCGCATTTGGAGAGGTTTCCAGGGAGCACAAAGGATACAGTTACCACAGATGAAGAGGATAATGAAATATATGCACACTATCATGCCTGAGGATGATGGGCCACCATATGCCATTATGCCATCGTACATAACAGCATTCCAGTCTTCACCTGTTAGGATCTAAGAAGCAGAGATACTGTTAGTACCTCAATATCAAAAAGAGAAATAGAGGATTATGCTCTTCTCAAAGCACACTATAAAACTAATTTTCTGTATACACAAAGCAATACCATATTTTTTCATTAATAAGCATTGTTTTAAAATTGCTATTTAAATAAACACCTCCTGAAAGCCTGGGTTTAAATCTACTAGCTTTTATTTTATGGTAATCAATTGTATCACTGAACTTCAAAAGAAAAATAACAAAAATAGAAAACTAGAATTTTATTGATTTGGGCATGCAAAACTAAGAGGCCTAATTTTCCATAATGCCACAAATCTGGTGATGCCCCCATGTTCAACACTCTTGAAAATCAAGATTCTCAACTCAGTATTTGTTGCAGATTCTCTTTTCAAAAACAGTGGTCACAAACCTTTTCTAGTGTGTCATTTTTTAGTCCTGTAAAAGAGTTTTCCAGATTTTGCTTTTAACTGAGACCAGTCACCTTATCATAAATTACATAATACACATACAGTACCAGTATAGTTTTTGAACTGGTATCTATTTTACACTGAACAGAGCTCACTGCTGTGAGAGAATTACATGATTTTCTTATTTACTATGGTTTCACATAATTTCAGTAAAGTCTAAAAGAGCTTTAAAGACATTTGTTGATAGTTTAAAATGTGACAACTAAGCTTCTGTACTGCTACAAAAATTCTGATTATTATGAGAAATGTTATAGGGGGTGCTTCATATATTTTTAAGTAATTTAAATAGTATCAGTTCTAACCTGGGAAAAGAATCTCATTCCCAGTAATCAAGTGACTGTTCAAGTGATAGGCGTGCCAATTTCTCAAATCCATTTTTGAGAGCTAAATTTATAATCTGATTTTCATAGCTGTTGAGCACCCAACTGGTTGGTTGCTCTAGAGTGTATTCTCAAACTGAATGAAGCCTCGTTCCTTTGAAAATCAGGCATCCTAAAATCTGAATAAAGCCCAACTTAGCGGAGTTTGAAAGTATGGTCTTAATTTTTTAAAGGGGCAATGTCAGGTCAAATGTGGATACTTTTTTCTTGAGGAAATTTCTCATTAAGATTTTGTTAAGTTAAAATTACTTGAAAATGTTTTTAGCTTGCTCTGGTCAGCCACCAGATGAAACATCTACTGAGGAAGCTGACACAGTCTTACAGGGTCACCTTTAAACATTCATCTACAGTGTCTGGAAACAAACACTGTGGTGAGCTGAACATGAAAATGGCTACAAAGATGAAACTGTTATGCCTAAATACAGTGTCCAAAGAGGGAAAAACAAAAAACAGAAGCATCAGAAAATAGTGAAAAATACACTGTAAATATGGCCCTGTCTTTTCAAAAGCAATAGGCAAGTTACTTTAAAATTGTAATAAACCTGACAGCGTCCCTTTAAAGAAATTCATACTTATTTATATATTATAGCAACTCATAAGACCCATATGCAAATATGCAAATATGAAAAATATGCATTTTTTTCTACTTGGGAATAGCTGAACTTTTATATAACTAATAAGGTTAAAGAAAACAAAATAATTAAAATAAAATAACATTCCACCTCTTCTTCTAAGTGTATATTTGATGGACAAATAAGATTTAATTTTGTGAAGTAATATGACAGCTATGTTGCATAGATAGATCAAATAAGACATGAAACGAATGGTACAAATGGTGCAGAATTACCAGAATACTGAATTTAATGAGCAGAATGCTTCTTAAAGTAAACTGAATAAATAGTATTTGTGATTTTGTTTTCAGGCAACATGATCACTTAAACAGTTTTGTTGATCATCAAAGGTAAAATGTTTCATAGGGGATGAAAGACAGTTACCTGGAATACAGTTAAAAGAGCTTGTGGAAAATTATCGAAGGTGCTCCGTTTTGTTTGAGTTTCATCAAAATTAAATTTGCCTCCAAACAGCTGCATTCCAAGCAACGAGAAGATTATGATGAAGAGGAAAAGCAGAAGCAACAGTGAAGCAATGGACTTCATTGAGTTTAACAAGGATGCTACCAAGTTGCTCAGGGATGCCCAGTGCCTATAAATTAAAATGTGTGTGTTAACACACACGAGGAGAAAAAAACAAAAAACAAACAAACAAAAAAACAAACAAACAAAAAACAACCAAAAAACAGTAAAAGAGCAGTGCATGATGAAGTATTACAAAAGAATTGCTGAGCACTCTTCAGCTATCCCTAAAGTTAGCAGTATTAGTTAATCTTACCTTGTTACTTTAAAAATACGCAGGAGACGAACACAGCGAAACACTGAAATTCCAAGGGGTGACATAATTTCCAATTCCACCAAAATGGTTTCAACAATGCCACCACAGACAACGAAGCAATCAAAGCGGTTAAAAAGAGAAACAAAATAAGCCTGTAGACCCAAGCTGTACATCTTTACTAACATTTCACAGGTGAACAAAGCCAGAAGAACTTTATTTGCGATATCTGGAACAAAATGTCAAAAAAAAAAAAAAAAAAAAAAAAAGACATTTCTGAATTGTCTCATATTTTCCATTTTTATTTTAACATACTTATATATGAGTTTATAGTCTTATGCTTAAGAAGTATGAAAGGGCTTGGGGTTTGGGGAGTTTTTGTTGTTGTTGTTTGCTTTTTACTTTGGACTTAAAATGGCAAAAGTTACACAAGGATGCAGAGCTTCTTGCTACTTAAGACCTATTCATATTTCCAATCCATTGTGAAGTTCAAGACCGCTCGGTTCATAGCTTGTGTCCACACTAACTTAAGGAATGCAGCCCACAGCATGTTCTACTGGGCCGGTTACCATTTCCTTCCTCATCTTTCAAGCACAGTTGAACAACAAAAGTACCAGAATTTAGCATTTATTATTGTCTTATTTTTTACTGGTCTGCCATTAAGCTGTGTTACAGATGTAGAAATTTAATACACTCAGTCATTTCTTGTATCACCCTTCAGGACAGCAAAAAACAACAGAATGGCAAAGTACAAAAGTAGCCACTGATAGAATGCAAGTATACATAATCAAAAACAGGACAAATAATTTTTGACTGTACCTTGGATCTGGGTCAGCCAGTCAGGTTGATTATAATGTTCTGATGAGATAGTTAATGTGTTCAGAAAGACCAAGACAATAACAAGCCAATAAAACGTGACAGATTTTACTGCAGCTCTACATTTTCTTCGATTAAATCGATTCCAGCGACGCCAGCGTCGACTGAAAGTTCAAATAAAAACAAATTTATATTATACAGAATATGCATAAGAATTTAGGGAGGGTTTCATCTGTGTAGAAAAATAGTGCAAGTTATTATCAGTCATAGAATAAGAAGTGTCAAATTGTTATTCTCATTTTAGATTTTGTTATGGATTTCTAATAGTAAGCCACAACCTTTGGAGTCTCTAGTTGTCTGTGACAATTGTATTAATCTGGATTTAACATGTCATTGAGTAATAAGATTATTGAGTAGTCTGTCTTCCTATGCCCCATACAATTAATTAGCAGCAAAGAAAAGCCCACAAAGCAATTTAGAATTCAGATTATATTTAGTCTGAAAATGGAGGCCTTGAGTTAAAATACGGGCAAAACTCAGGATCAAACACAGGGCAGGAAAGTTGAGCTCATCTTTTAGAAGTCTACCCTGTAGTGTTAGAAATCTCAGTCAGCTACTTTTAGAAGTTTCTGTTGATGTGCCTTGAAATCTTATTATTTGGCAAGTGTTTGTGAGATGAATACGAGTGACAATCAAGGCAAAGTAAACAGACTCTAGCCAGATATGAGCTGGATTCTGACTGAGGGCATTAGCTCAGTTTAGGCCTCATAAAACAGAATTCAATTTCTGCTTCACTTCTGGGAGCTGTGGTAAACCATATTAGTCTTATTGGGTTGCTTTTCTCTTTGAAAAACAGGAAGAAAATACATTGTTGGATCATAGGAACAGAAGGATTAGAAAGCATCTGATATTATGTAAAAGGGAGGCACACAAAATTCACCTACCCAGAACTACAGCTGCTTTTTTTATTTTTTATTTTATATTTAAATATTTATATATTTAAATATTTATGTATTTAATTTTTACAGCTATTTATTCAGTAAAATTTAGGAGCTCACAACAACTTCTTCATCCAAAATTCAAGGACAGCAGGCACAGATTCCAATGATGGAAGCTTAAGCAAGCCTTAATACAGCAAGGAGGAGCTCAGAAGTATGCATAGGATGAGTTTCTTTCTCTGGAGTTTTACAGTCAAGTCAGCATAAAGGAGTGGTTTGCTCTCCCTGTTCTGCCCACTCCTTTTCCATTTGCCAAAACTATACCCAACGAACTGAGCAGGAGCTGAGAACTGACTGGTGGAAACCATTTTTTTTTCTTCTGGATTGATTTTAGCCGGTCAGTTTTCTGATCTAATTCCTTGTGTTGCTGCATCACTGAAAGAGCAGTAAGGATGACTGGCTAAGACTGGGGAAGGGCACTGCAGGCACCACAGCCTCTTGGCAGTTATCTCCTACATGGCACCATGGCTTTGGAAAATCATTACAAATAACTAGGTGCATTTGTTAATACTTTTAGTGCCTGAAGTAGCAGATAATGTATTTTGTACACCTAAGAATGTGGCTATGTAAAATAGGCAAGCAAATTGTAAGATGTATTCATGGTTGGATAGCCCTCTAAGTTCCGGTCTTAAATTTGGTACCACACATGGAAGAGAAGTAGTAGGAAGACTTCCAGTTGCTGCTGACCCCTGCAGCACTTCCAGATGAGATGCACCAACATCCCATTGCTGACTGCCACAAATTCTGTGAGTAGATGTACCATGGCATGTATGAACTGACTTGTGTGACCTGTGTTTTTAATGCAGGAAGAACCTATTCTGATCAAAGAGCTCATGGAAAAGACATTTAGGATAGTGACAGACAGAATCTAGACAGCTGGGGATACTTTGACTACTTTCTGGTTTGCAAGTAAGTTTTCTTTCAAATTGGTGTTGACTATGAGAACAATGAATGTTGAGATGGATAGCGCTGACTGATTGCTTCTTGCAGCTTGAACTATTAAAAATGGCAGATTTGGGGGGAAATTTTTGTTTCTCAAAATGACGCAGCAGATTTCATTTAGCAGAGTTCTAGTGTTCTCTTTTTTCCTTTAAATACAAGCAATGGGTATGGATCAGAACATAGACATTACTTCATTTTCTTTGTAATGTTTGTATGAGTTCCTTCTGTGCAAACAGACCAAATTTGGAGAATGCGATATAATGGCAGTCTATGGCACTTCCTGATATTTGACATTTTATGCAACCACTTCAAATTCTAGTTTTTCCTTTAAAAATAGCTTAAGTAGGCTTGACAGCAATTGACAGTGTAAAGTTGATTATTTTGATTCATGACATTATCTCTAAACATGCTTGTTTCGTTTTTCATTCTCAGCTAATGAAAAACTAAACAAACTCCAGTTCCATTTGTTCTATTGTGCTGCTAATTGGAAACAATGGCAAGAGAAATTACAGACCATTAGCACACTTTATCTTTTCTCATTAACCTAAAAGCAATCTCATCTCTCACATTTCTCATGAACAGTTATGCTCAAAGGTCCACATGGACCTAACTGATGAAATCTCTGGAAAGATAGGTCTATATTCGCTATCATCCTAAATGCCCAGATCTCCGTAGGCCAATCTTCAGCAGAAGACCGAGTGAACCTTATTTATGTGCTTACCAGCTGGTTGGCTGAAGGGGATGACAAAATAAAGCCCAATTACAGAATGACATGAAAGTATAGGAAGTTTTCTGAGTGTAGAAAAGAACCAGTAAAACGTTGCCTGTGAGCTCTTCTTCAAAAAAGAAAAACTATTCAAAAGGAATGCAAATCAACTCAAAATGGTCGCAATCCAATTGTCAATGCTCAGAGAACATTAGCATTAGTAAGGCTAGTAGGAAAAAAAAACTGGGTACACTATTTATCACTTCTATTAGGGTTAAAAAATTGTAATGATTCTAGATGTTGCCAAAACTGCTGATTCCACTTGTTGACAAATCTTGATTGTCCCTTTTTTCACTGAAAATTTTCTGTGAAAAGATTTATTTTGTGGATTGTCTGCAACTGTAGGAGTGTCTTTGCCCTTCATGATTCATTAGGTCTGTCACTTGATTATTTCCTTTAAATCAAAGACCTTTTTTTTTTCCCTTCCTTCATAGAGCAACCCAACCTTTTTAAACAGAAAGAGGTATGACTTCAGTGTTGGCAATTATCCTTTTTAATTGTTCAATTTATGTTCTGTAAGACTGGAAATAAATCAAAATAAAAAACCCTGTTGGTTTATACTGGCACATCCCATGTCTACAATATCAGGACTATTAATTCTGCTCATGACCCTTTCTTTCTGCAATCATACTTGCAAATAAAAGCTCATGCTCCCAAATGTTCCTAGTAAGTGAAAAGAGAGCCACAAATATTGTTAAAGCAAATCAGAAAGTTTGATTCACAAGAATGTTTGTGAATATTTTTTTTTTTTTTGTATTCACCAGTAACTATTAGCAACAATTTTCAAGCAGTACAATTTAAACAAAGTAAACAAAAAATAACCATATAAGATCATCATGATGTGTAACTGGGAAGGAAAACAAGGAACATATAAGGATCAAAGAAAAAAAGTGATGAAAAGAGAAAGGAAAATACTGACCTGAACTTGGATTTTGAGATGGTTTGACTAAAAGAAAAGGAAAACAAATTTTTAAAGTGTGTAGTAAAAATAATTAACACATATTCATTCTTCTTGGAATAAGGTACTTTTCCAATTCAATACATTGGAATTACATATACATAAAAATAGGCTCCCAACAAGATGCTTCATGTATGCTAAAATATTATTGTCTGTTATTTATTTTCTGTAATACCATTTCCAAAACTCTACAAATTTTCTAAATGAAAGAAAGGAAATGCTTTAAATCTACATAACTAAAATGCTCATGTAGAAGATGCTTGGAAAACATGAAAATCTGAGCAAATATATACCATTGTATATACAAATATTTCCATACATTCAATTATTGCCTACACAATACATATTCTCCAGTTCATATACAACACAAGAGAAAACATTTTTCTTTTTTGCATGTCATAGGTAACTTCCTTTTATTATTATTATTATTATTATTATTATTATTATTATGGACAATTGTAATTATATTCTATACATGTTTTCAGGAAAGTATAATTCCACTGGAAGTTTAGTTGAATTTATCTACATTTTCCTAATTTGAGAACTTTAGAAGTGTATTAATGCCAAAGTCTAACACAATGTAGAAAAAAAAAAAAAAAAAAGTAATAAATAATTAAAAGTCACACAAAGTTTGACTACTTGAAAGCAATTTTGGCTAAGTCAGCAAAAGGAAGAGAATGTTTCTTTTAAATTTTGAGATGAGGAGGTATCCTGATTTTGGCTGGGAGAGGGCTAGTTTTCTTCCTAGTAGCTGGTATGGTGCTGTGTTTTGGATTTAGGATGAGGATAATGTTGATAATACACTGATGTTTTGGTTGTTGCTGAGAAATGCTTACACTAAGTCAAGGGCTTTTTGCTTCTCATACCGCCTGCCTGCAAGGAGGCTGGGGGTGCACAAGGAACTGGAAGGGGACAGCATGAGGACAGCTGGGCCAGACTGGCCAAAGGGCTATTCTGTGCCATGTGGCATCGTGCTGAGCAGTGAAACTGGGGGGAGCTGACCTTCTTTTTTCTTTCTTATTAAGCTGCCTTTATATCAACCCACAAATTCTCGCACTTTTGCCTTTTTAAATTCTCTTCCTCATCCCACTGCGGGGGGAGTGAGCAAGCAGTTGCATGGTGCCTGCTGAGTTAAACCACAACAGGAGGGAACCTGAAACAGTCTGTGTGTACTCACCATAAACTCCCACAGCATGCTGGGTTCTCTCCTTCTCCACTCACGTTCTCTGTGTTCACTGATTCAGTTTCACTGGTGGGCATACTTGCTGTTAGGAGACAGCAATTATTTTAGAGTGCTAGCCAAGCAAGGCGTTACACGAAATCTGATCTGTTCTGTTCTGACAATGCCTCCGCTCTGCAGATCTAATGAGAGCTTGGAAGGTCTGAAGAATAGCAGGTGAAGTCAGACACTTCCAACAGTCCTCCTCTTATAACAAATCACACGGGATTCCAGAGTGTATTATGACTCTTGTTTCATTTCAGTGATTTGTCACAACTGCAGAAAATGCACCACAGAATACACTGTAGGGAGATTTTGCAACAAAAAGCATGTTTCTCCTAATAAACAAATGCTAGATTCTATGACCTTTGAAGGGTTCTGTTACCACCTTGGAGGTAATCATCAGTTTAATTCAAACATGGTTGCTAATCCCCAGAAATACCAAAGTTCCTCTCAAAACTGGGGCAATCACACTCGAATCACACTGACCACTCTATGCTTTCACTTCACAGATATTGAAAAAATAGAGAATTCATTATGAACTTCCATTATGAAATTATAAAGGCAAGACACTAGAAAGTAATTGTGCCTGCAAATATCACATGAACAGACAGGAAGGAGCACTGGAAATGGCAGAATGGGAACTACAATGGATGGAAAGGACTACTACTAATCAAAAGGAGGTTATCTGGAGGTTATCTGGTCCAACTCCTCGCTCAAGTAGGGATCGTAGTTAGCAACTGTAGCTAATGATTTATTAGACTAAACTCATTTGTCAATTCATCATCACCAGTTACCTCCAAATCAACTGAAATAGAGAGAGGACTACATATATTGATAGGTGTTAGAAAAGGATGAACAATCAAAGTGCTCATTACATCCTAGGAGAGAACATCCTAGGAGAGAACACTACTTCCACAACTGCAAAGGAAGCATTAAAGGAAAACTTCAGGAGCAAGAAAACTGTCAAATTAATTTTGCTGGTTTATATAGAAGAAATATAATATAAAGTAGGAAAAAAAAAAAACACAAAAAAAAAAAACACAAAAAAAAAACACAAAAAAAAAAAACAGAGAGAAGGTGAAAGATACACAGAAATAACTGTAGAACAGCAAGGAAAAAAAAAAAAAAAAAAGCAAAATAGAGTATCTTAAGGGTATTCTGGGTTGTACCTCCTGATGGCTTGTTGCTTTTTTTCAACACATCCAAATGTCAGATATATATATATTATATATATGTATTTTTAAGCCCATATCTGTGGACTGAGATTAAAGAAGGCAGAAGGATTACAATGCCCATTTCTATTAGGGATCTCTCATTATTTTGTTGCCTAAAGGAGGCTTAAAGTGGGCTTAATTATTCATGTTAATGTGAGTGAGAACTAGGCACTAATTTTCTGTTTTGTCTACAGATCAGGTACAAAATGAGAACTGTTAGTAACAGCTTCTCTGTATAGCCACTGTATTGCCTCAATACTGACCTAGAGATACTTGAAGGAATTAATGGTAGGTTGGTTTACACGCCCACCAATTCCATACTCGAGAGACTGACAGCTCTGTGCAGACTAGATGCTCAGAGCAAGCCTTTGCAAAGCTGAGAATCTGTCCCCACAAATTTAAGTTACCATTACATGAAATGTTAAACACAGACTTGGCATAGCATAGAAAGATCCAAACTGTCCATGCAGGTCTTTGAATAAAACAAGACACTCCAGGCAGTGAGCACATCAAAACATTCTTTCCCAAGGTTCTTCTGTTTTGATTATTCTTTTTAAATCTTACAGTATTTTATGTATGAAAAATCCCTGGTTAGCACCTGCAAGTGCCTCCATTCTAATATCATCCAATCTAATATCACTGAAGTTTTAGAAAACGAATACTGCTAGTCTCATGTGAACTTCACAGCTTACAGAGTTAAAAAGGATTTTTGTTCAAAATTAAAGCATGTAGTCTTTGATCACATCCAAATTCCATAACTAATATTTTCAAGGGCTTAGGAAAAAAATAACAAAACTATTTCAGGCACTGTCTCAGATCTTCAGAAGGAAGAAGAAATGCCAGCTTTATTTTGCAATAAATACAATGAGTTTCTCTGTCTGGTAAGGAATTGAAATGGTTACTCTTTGCTGGGTGGTAGCTTGCTGTTAGGAAACACAACATGATAGCCACCTAGTGATGAACATTTTAGCATTTGTTATGGGTAACCACAAACACAGGAGTTCAGAAGACTTGTTTCATACGCTGTTATTAAGAGCTGTTACATAAAAGCAGAGCTAGGACCACTTTTGCAGAAAGTGCCACATGCACAACATGTGCAACATCCCTCACACTTGTGCATCAAATATACCATCCCAAAGAATACCTAGAACTTTGTTCCTCAAATTGTCACTCCATGTCACACAAATGCTATTTTAATATATGTCAAATAATTTTTAAGTGTAAAATAATGTAATTTTTATTTAAGTCTACCCAGACTTGGTGAGTTAACGCTCAGTTAGAATTATCAGCCTTTTCTGAACATGACTGCACTAAGAAAAGCAAAATATCAAGGAAAAAAATCTTTGTCCCTGTTGAAGCCAATGTCAGTTCCACTAATTATTAAGTATAGCTGGGATGTCATTCCCTATTTCAAATAGGGCCGCTGCTCTAGCTCCGTTAGTGACTTGCAGGTGCTTTGTTAACAAAATAGGAGAGGAGTAAAAGAACCATGGCAGTTCAGTTTAAATTGGAAACACATCTATCATTATATGTAATTTGTACACCAACAGAAAACTTGACAGAAGCACTGAGAAAGGCAGAGTGTGTCTAGCTCCAACGATGCTAGCAAGTCTTTAAATTTTTAGCTGGAAGAAAACAGCAAGAGCACTGCAAGACCACATCAACTCTAACTAATGCAAGCAACTTGGCAAGTCTTGAAAAGACCCAGTTTCACAAGGACAGCTTCGTAAGGTGGTGTTGGCTGGGCAAAGTACAGCATACAGAAGGCCAGCCTTGAGGTCTTAAAACCTGTACTTCAGTATTCAAGGGAATATACAAATTTTTCTCTGTTCTTTATTCATCTTTTGTCCTCATTTTACTGGTGTTCTGGAAAGTTTATCTAGATTTCTAGATATTATCAGCTCTCTTCAAATTATGGGAACTGGTTTCAAAGGACAGATGCTTGCATTAGGCATTGTAACTACCCATACAGCATGCAGCTTGTTACCTTCCTGAGGGTACAAAAATTAGGTCAAAAACACAGGTACTGCATTTTATTTGTGAGAATAAGAACATTGTTTGTTTGTTTTTATTGTTATTGTTTGTTTTTCCTTGTGATACGATGCTGGCGCTTTAAACAGTCTTCAGATTTTTGGCGCAGGAATTTCAAACTCCACTCCAGGACAAAACCATGCATAACTAAGAGGGACCATCAGCATTGATGTGTCCCAGCCAGCTGGAGTTGGAAGAAATAAATTCCAATAATCCTGCTACACGACAATCTAGCGTTAACATGGAATCCAGAAGCAGGCTAAATCACAGCCTGCGGTATTGAACCGCGATGGCACATATTATTGTGGGAATTTCTTTCCTATAGAAGGTATATAAATTCTCTTTTACTCTGGTTCAACTTCATCTATGCATTATCGATCCACTGGCTGATCTCACTTCCACAGTGAGCACCTGGGGGTAGCTTTCTGGTTACACATCCTGAAGGAACAACAGGCGGAAGCACAGTGATCTGTACAGCCGGAGTACAATAACCAGAAATAGCTACTGGAGGGAATCATACAATTACTAAACATGGTATGATAATGGCAACATTTTAGAGTGAACCTTGCAAAATGTTCTTTTTGTGTCTGCTACTAATAGCCAACCAGTTCCATAAGCTTCAGAATTGTCCTAATTCTTTCTCAAACGAGTACATAGATTTTCTCAATTCTTCATGCTAAATATTTGAGGTAGTCATATAGCAGTCAGATAGACAGACTAACAACCGAAAAAAAAGAAAAAAGAAAAAAGAAATGGCAACACCATCATCATTGCAAATTCATCACAAATTTCCCTAAATCTGCTGTATGTCCAGAAAACAGATCAGGAAGAAACCTTTTGACTTTGAAGCCGCTCAGGACAAATTCTGTGTGTGGAGGGGCTGCCTGGATTATGTTCTATGTGATCCTGAGGTAACCTGCTTACACAGTGCAGTTTTAGTTTTGATACTATCAACGTTCATTCTCATGGGCTTTCTTTTTATTGGCAACCCTCAGAAACTAAAGATAAGTTTGAATGTGGTTGGTTGCCTGGCAGTGGAAGGACAGTGAAATAATCAGTATTACAATATATGTAACAGCTACATAAATAATTTTAAGCAGACTCAATATTTGTAAAAATGAGTCCATAAAGTCCTAGCAAAATAATATTCTGCATTCTTTGAAGTAACTGCATCATATTTGCCAGCCTCTGGCTGAGCCACAACAGTGACTGCCTCATGACAGCAAGGAAGTCAGTTGCTCCAATAACTCTGTTGTATGTAGGATTAAAACCAGATCTCCTAATTACTACCATTGTGATAATGTCAAATCAACACATCTGCCAGTATGAAAAGAGTGCAGATTTGAAAATGCCCATCACAGTAAAACCCTTCTGCATCTCCAGAGGGAGTGATTGAGATTGAAAAAACAAAATTACCAAAAACAAAACTATCAAAAGCAAGAGCAGATACAGTAAAACTGTGTGTGGGGAGTTGTAGTTATATCCTGCATTAAAAATATAATCAAAAATATAAATATTATATTTAATATTTATAGTAATATTAGAACATAATATTAGAATTTAATATTAGAATATAATATTAGAACCATGCTGTTCTAAACTTGCAATATGATCCAGCTTGTGATATGCTTTGATAGATTTCTTCACACCTGAATTTAAAATATATTTTGTATCTTGTAACTTTAAAAAAGAAAAGCATTGCTTAAACAACATTTAAAAACACTTCAGTCAAAATCTAAATGGATTAAAAACTATGCTTTAAGAAGGCAGAGCACTGCAGCACCAGTCTATTTGAAGCATGCACTTAAAACAGCAGAACTGCATGCATGGGTGTCTACATGCTGGATGTATGAACATTTGTTATAGAAAATGCATACAATATGTGCTTCAAAGGCTAACACATCAAATGCAGTATTGCCACAAAAGAAACTTCAACTGCAAATCAGAGCATGTTTTACCATGTTTATTGGAAGAACGGCCAAAGCAACTAAGTCTGCTTTTCTTCTTTTCTTCCATTAAGTCAGCCAATGTAACCCCTTCGCGTTAAATACATGTAATCCCAGCATTTACAGAGTAGATGGCAGCAGTTGCAACGCAAAAAAAATAAATAAAAATGTGTCCAGATACACAACACAAGCAACGTTAGGCAAAACAAATTGAAATTACAGGCTGTATAATTTATCAGGGCTACAGCCCTCACCTCTCACTTGGATTTTTGCATTCTGAGCTAAATTCACGCACCTTTGAAGACAAAGGGTGGGTTTGTTTTTTTTCATTGATTTCAGCTGTTGGTTCATAATAAAGACGAAAGCTTTTAACATTTACTAGAAACATACTGGCAATTCTAGTAGTTAAAAGGTTGTACATTACTCAACAACACTGAATACCTGCCCACTATCTGCAACAAAAATGTACAAATGCACGTGTTTCATATATAAATAACTTTGTGAAAATTCAGTTATCTGGTTAGAACTTTTAAAATGCTGTGGTTGCAGAAACCTAAACTACATTTTTAAATGACCATACAAGATGCCAATAATCACCGATTTTAACTGTTTTTGAGATCAGTACCTTTTACTGTCATGGAGAGAAGAGATCTCCCATATCCTAAACCCAAAGCTATACCTCGTCATTGAAGAGCATCATGGTGATCTTCTGTCACCATCCTCCTCAGTGGCAGTCATGACTGTCCAGAGGCTTAGCCATTTGAAGTAGGGCCATGGCTGCTTAGCAGCTCGCAAATGCTTATTCTATCCATCTTGGGGCCCAGCTCTACCACCTGCTTCAAAGATAGTTCTAGAAATCATTGGTACATTTGGACTAAAATCATTTCCCAAGCTTACTACTCAAGATTATTAGCCTGGTGATAGCTAGCTAAATTTCATCTGACTCTCAAAGAATTAGTTCATCATCATAATTACGCTCCTAACCCAACAGCTTTTTCTGGAGTAAGTGAATAGACAGCTCGTGCCCTCTCTCATCACAACTTTCCATGCAATGGGATGTGCAGCAGAACACATCTTGAATGCAAGACGGTGGAGTGATTGAGTAAACCTTTGTCCTTCACACCCTGTTACAGATGATACTAAAAATGAACAACACTGCCACATATTTAAGCATATATGCACAAACCCAGAAGAGCGCTAGGAGATTGTCCATTCGCTGGAAATTTCCACTCAACATCCACATATGGCATCCTCAGTGCCAAAAGAATGTTGGCAGATTAATAGTTTACTGTGAAACAAACCAGTGAGCTTGTGCAAAGAGTTTTGTGAACCTTTTACGACTCAGACAAACCAGAAGTGATTTTCGCAAGATGCCTGGAATGTACAACTTAAAGAGCATTCCAGGTGATTACATGCACTATGTCTGCTTTGTGGAGAAAAAATGATGCCAAGACAGGTATCTTGCCAGAAGAAGATGACCAAGATCTCAGCCACAGCTAAGGGCCTAGTATACTGATGCCATCACCATCCTGATTTCTTAGTTCACTTCATTCTACAATGCTAGCAGAGCTGCAGAAATAGGAATCGCATCAGGTCTGCCAGCTTTCCCTACGCTCTCTCTTGCTACAGCAGTAGAAATTAAACTGACAGGACTAAAGAGATACCACTAAGTATACAAAAGCTGACCACCTGCAAAGGAAACATTATTCATTAAAAAGCAATGCTGTATTGATGAGACTGCAGTAAATTCATTCACTTATTAAATCTCCATTTCAACTGTTTTTCTCTGAAGTCAAAGGAAAACTGCAAATATTTGCATTGTAAGGGTGTTATGACCAGCTGACAATCAATGTATTAGGGCTCTGAAGATAAAACACACATCAAGTATTCAGTAGTTTTATAACACTGATAAAGGAGCTTCTCTTCTTCTTTGGTACTTCTCATGTTGGCTCTGATACTGTATATTTAAAATAAAAGCAACTATCTGAAATTCAGTTCTTGAGATTCATTTTAAAGTTCTTTTAATTACATTCCCTATCATGTTGTTAATCTGGAAGTCTCCTCCAACTCTTAATTTGTCCTAGAACTATGTCTAAGTCTAAAAGCTCTCTCAAACCCAACAAGTAAGGAAACAAGTATTTCTGATTTATGAAAGATCTACATGACCTAGAAGCTGTTTAAGGAATGATGGGGCAAAGGCTTCTTCACAGCAAATTAATGAGCAGGCAATTTGAACACGATGTAAAAAAAATCCTGATATTTCATCTGAAGACTTCAACACCAAGTCCGTCACAGTTGTGCATATCTGGCATCACCCACAACCCTGCATGACAGCCTTGTACACTGGATTTTACTCTGTAGAATGTGAAATCTCTTACTTCTCAGCTTTAGGATTTTATACTCATTCGCAAACCCATAATTTATGTGTATCTTCCACACAAAATTATTAGCAATCACCAAGCACAGTGAACTCTATTAAATCTTTGGCTTTTTTGCTCTGCTCTAGATCAAACTTTACTTGTGCTATGGATTTTTATATAGATATAAATTACTCCTTCTAGGGTGATACTGACATCATCATCCCACAAGTTGCTTCCCAGCTTCTCATAAAATCATCTTCCTTCCTTCGCATCAGCAATGCAGATTCAGACCCTACTTTTATTGCAAACAAAAGGACTGGTACTGGTACATTTCTTAAAAATAAAAATATTTTCAAAAACTTAACTACATGCAGTATAGAGCTAAGTTTAAAAACAGATACCCAGTATCAAACTATGTAACTTTTACTATTTTTTGAAATTCTTACTTCAAAACTCAAAAAGTGCTATTAACACAAGGTTATTTCTTTACTGTAGTTCTGGCCATGAGCTATGATTTCTAATGCATGCACCTACATGTAAGCATGTATTCTTCTTGACCAAGGATTTATGACAAAACCTAGGGGCATGTATGCACTAACTTTTCACTGAACAGAAATACAACAGTTTTTAAATCTCAGTAGTGACTGAGTAGAAGCAATGATTTGTACACGGACAGGTCAGAGCAAACATTTGCTGTAAAATTCTCAATTATCTTCCATAAATTCATGTGTCGATATATTAGTAGACATGATTATTCTGCTAACAAATGCTGTTTCAAACTGAAAAACAGACACCACCATCACATAGGCTGCATTCTCCCCATTGTAACTAAAAGCAATCAAACTGCCCTCCGCAGAAGTAGCACTAAGTAAAGAACACGTACTGTTCCGTTTGCCTTCTTCATCAACCTCTTCATCATTCTCAGGGTCAATGTCTTCTGCCTGTGTAATCCAGTCTAAATACCCCTTCAGATCTTCTTCGAGCTGTTGCTTTTCACGTAGCTTCTGAAAGTCCCCTCGGGCCTTGGCTTTTTCTCTTTCCTTGGAAAATTCTCTGTCAAATTCAGATAAAACAAACAAAAAAATAAAATAAAAAAACTAATTGTCAAACTGCCAGGTATTTTGACCTAGGTCTTGACATTGCAGAATAACATACTGACATAGAAAATGAACTAAATCAACAACAAAAAAGATTTGAGAGCTTCTTTGAAAATGAGACAGTGATGCAAAGATGTCACGGCAAATGCCTATAAAACAACATCAAAACTTTCAGAGCTGCTTTGACTTAACTAAAAATATAAGCAATATTCTTAAACCTTCCCATACAGTCTGTATGCCACCACATGGTTATGCACTCTTACAAATAGGTTTAAAATCTGACCGGCACTAATCAGAGTATCAGAGAACTTTGTTACTTTCAGCAAAAAATAAATGCTATCTTAAAATACCTCCTCCTTCTTCCAGCCATGGCTCATTGGTCATGTCTAAACATACTTATTTCTGCGCATGGTTCAGAAAATTTCACTACCAAGCTTCCTCTTAATTATACCTGGCACAGACACCTCTGCTGTTGGAGATCTGGATGTTTAGCCCTTTTGCTCTCAGATGATAAAATCTAGAAATCGTGTCCTTACAGATCAGAATTGCATCCTTTTACATAAACTGAATCTTCTGCCTGGTTCCCCCATCTCAAGATACATAACGTATTTGACTCTGTTAGTTTAACTTGGTGATTTGACTAATTTCCTACATTATCACGGAATGATCTTTAATATAAATTAAGCAATGCTTTTTGAGAAGGAGGGTGCATAAAATGACCCTGAGATCTTTTCCAACCTGAACTACCCCACAAATCCATGATTCCCTCAATACGTATTTCTCAAGACAACTATCAAGTTCTTGCACCATGACATGTCACATACTGACATTAAAACACTCAGCACAGTAACAAAGGCTCCAAAGGCACAACTGCCTTTGCTAGAGGGATCATACATTTTCTGATTTATCTGAGGATCGATGTGTATGATTGGGGTAGGCAACCATCTTTTGAACTGCATTGTAACTATGTACTGATTCAGTATTTAAAATTAAGCTTCTCCTAGACTGTTGTGTTACAACGAGGCTGAAATTAAACCTAGGAAACCGCTACAGTAATTCTGAATTCCATGGGTTTGCAACCCCTTTATTTTTTGTGAACTTTTACTTTAAAATTTCCCCTAATTAACATACTCTCAAGGGGAAATTTATTAAAGCACTGAAGGTATCTTATTTCAAATAGAAAAATGTATTAGGAAGTTCCCAGATTCAAATGGGTAAGACTTGCAAAATATTTTAACAAGGTGAATACAATTATCAGTATTATGATTCCCTGAGAACAAAATATAGTAAAATAATAGTCTCCTATTTTTTCAACATATTTCATTTCAGTGACAGACATTACTTATCTGGAATTGCAAACATATAATCTGGTTTTGTTACTATTTTATTTGCAGTCTTCAAATGTCTTCTAAATACTTTCTGCTTTGCCATTAGTAATTTTAAGTTAAGCTCTTTAAAAGCAATCATTCAGATTTTTTTTTTTATGTTATGTTGCAGAAGCTGAAAGACTTTCAGTTGCAAAATCTATGAGGCAGACACTACACCTTTTACAGTTTAAGTCTTATTTCAACAAAAATTGCATTTGGCATGTGGAGAAGATCATCCTGTTCTATCTGATGGCACCTAAATGAAGCTGAAGAATGCCAGTGCTTGCTTTGCATTTGCTACCCTTCATCTAACATCCACAGAAAAGGTCCTTTCAAAAACCCTTCTCTTCGCAAAAATGCTTGTGAACGTGACAGCACCTAGCTCTATGAAGGATAATTGCTTTATTTAAAAAACAAAAACAAACAGATTTTATTGTTTTGGCAGAAGATGTCAAAAGCCTATAAGATTATTATTTTTTGTATATGGAAGACTGGGTTTAGGCTTATCTCAAAGAGGCTATCCTTTACATCTGACATGGACAACATACTCGCGACTCATTTCATAGGCAGTATACTTGGAAAAAAGAGCTACCGTAGCATACCATGAAATCAGAAGTAATAACCTTTGTTAGCTTTTACTAAGTACTCTTGTTTTGTTCAATTCAGTCTGTGGGGTGTTTTTTATTAGAGTGAAGGATTTGTGATCTGTGTGGGTAAAGTAAAATGAAAGCTGCTGCTATTATATGAAGAGGAAGAAGTCATTTTAAAATGAAACAGTTGGCAAGACTGCAACTTGGAACAGCACTTCACCCATGACTGAACCACCTTTTAACTTTGACTTTATATTAAAACAGCTGCATGCAGAGAATTAAACACAGTTTTTATAGACACAGCTAACTATGACCTTTCCCTTCAATACAGCACAGAAGCCAGACAAAGTCTTGGTTAAATGCTGCACCAATTTATCAGTAGGGGGAGATGCAGTGGTAGTTAATTTCCATAATGTTTAAAAGATTTCCTTTTATTTAAAAAAGCTGACTGTTTGTAAGGAAATACAACACACCTGAGAAGACTGCATTTTCTTCAAGGGATGGAGGAATCTGGATCTAAGGTATTTTTTTCAATGACAGCCACAATGAAGTGACATCCCTTATATGAATGTACGTACACATTCCTTTTACTGAAATGTCACATACAAGAGTGGAATTAAATGGAATTAGAAGTGTAGTTAGTAATCTGTTAGCACAGTAAAAGTACTTTTTTTTTTTCCCAAGAAACAAGAAGTTAACTGAAAAAGTTGATAGGGGTGAGGTGAAGGAGAGATACTGGCTCTTTAAAACTGCTGACAAAGACATTTAGACAACAAGATATTTGGCTGTATAGACAGGTATGTAGGCATTGGCTGTCCTCCTGGAAGGAGGAATAAGACAGCTGCTTGTGTAGCATAACCATTTAATGGTTATGAAGAGTGTAGGCCAGGTCCAGGGCAGAAAAAAAAAAAAGCTTTTGGATATGTCGGCATTATTAGCCTAACCGTCATTAGACTAATGGCCTGAACTGGCCTCCCTCACTGTGTTCAAGCCAGAACTCAGTCCAGAAGCCTACGAAGCTGACAGGCTTAGGAAGCTGTATGTTAATTGTGGTAATTGGACTTTATTTATTTACAAATATGTAAATGTTTGTTTTCACAAACACCTTTGCTAAGGGCTAATTTCAAAATATTTCATTCTGATTTGATAAAAATGACCTGGATCAGGTATTTGAAAGGGAAATTAGCGTTGTGTTGTTGTTGTTGTTCTTTGACTAACTTGACAAAAATTGCATTCAAAGAGTTATGCTCTCATTCATAAGGGTCTCCCTGCTAAAATGTGATTTAAATCAGTCCACCCAAGTTGTTGTAAACTGAAAAATCCCAACAAGCTACTCTGATTTGACTCACCAGTATATGTGAAATGAAAATCTGCCAACAGGAGTGCTGCTCTATCTCCTGTCCATCACTTAGACAGTGATGATAGGAAACAAAAAATTGCCTTCCACCACTAAGCATAAACCAGGACTAATTCTTGGCTGGCCATATTACAGACCTTTTGTGTCACTGCAAGTCTCTGCAGACAGAATGAGAGCAAGAATTCATCTCCTGCACGTACGGTACTGCTCACGGGATCCAGTATGTGGAAAGCGCTATGTGAATGCCACATGTAGAGCTGTCACCCAGACATCACACTCTTATTTGTTCACAGAGAAGAGTCATGCGATAGCAAAAACGTGCTCACAGGAGTACAGTGTTGGCCACAGCAGAGGTTTCACACGGCGGTAACCATACCAACCAACAAATTAGCAGAATCAAATCAGAGAACTCAAACTGCTTAAACTGTACTGATAAGCATGGACAACAGCTCACAGTCAGGCCTATTGTGTAACCAGATGGAATGAGATATAAAAAAAGGTGTGTGACATTACATCTTTAATTACTTGAGATTTTTTTAATATTATTACTCCTATATATAATAACTCATATGCTGAACACTGCAGAATTATTTCTGCAGGAAATATATATATATATATATATATATATATGTATGTATATCAGGGATTTTGCTTGAGCAAGGAGAATTGATGTGGAAATGCAAACTATTAATACCTAGCTATAGTTTTTTCTGTATAGCTGGATAACAATTGAGAAAATGTACACTCAACAGCAAAATGTCTATTTACACTGTGTCAGGGCCTGGATAGCATAATTATGCCAAAGAGTGCACATGAAGGTGATGGAATCAGCTGTGGGAACAGCAAGATTGGGAACAATTTGATAGAGGTGGTAATGGACCAACAAAACTGAGACTGGATTTTTCAGACTAATTATATTTGCACTTTAAGATTGGCTCATTCTGTCCTGAGTAGAGACTTGTTTGGCTCACAATATGGGATTTTTTAGAGGAAGATCTGGCAGCACTGAGGGTAGGACTATTCCCCATAGTGTGTTCACCCTACCATCATGATGAGCACTGTCAAAGTTTTTGAAACTGATAATGGTTTTTTAACTGCCAGGAGCTCATTTCACAGGAGCAATACCTAATAAGACAGTGTGATGAGTTCTAACAAGATGGAAATAAAATCACTCCCATTCATGCTCTTTTATTAAAGGATACTGCATTACTCCATAGTTTTTTATTGGTCTCTGTTTAGAGAAGTTGGTTAGAGTTACCACTGTATATAGCTGAAAGAATTTTCTAATTGTTAGTATATTCAATTGATCAATGAAGGATATTCCCTTTTCCCTTTTATTTGTGTATTTGAGTTTTATCTTTACTAGCCACACAGCAATCAAAAGCAACCTGCTGAGATCTGGAGCTGAAATTCCTTTCCTCTTTATTAATGTATATTGTGTGAGGGAGTTAAATTTTTATCTGTAAGTCTTTTTCTATGACGCTTTCCCTCTGATGTGAAAAAGAATGCTATCAAATGCTATCAAAACCAGTTCGTTTCCCTTTTTCTGAAAGATTATGGATGACAGTTCACTGCTGTTTTCTATTTTGTGCATCACTATTCAAATTTCATCTTCCACGTTTTTTTTTCCATATATATTGTAGACAACTGTTCTTAGGTATATAAGCTTCTCTGTGTGAGCATATTTTGTACTATATGAATTGACAGATATTACCGGTGAGATTAGCATGGATAAGTGTGTGCCCTTAGCTTTTAGAATCACTACATACATTGCAAATAATACTGTGGGAAAGGAATGGAAAAAAAATAACATTCTCTTAGTAACCTGCAAGACTTACATGTAGGAGGATATATATAAGGACACGTCAAAGCTTATGCTTTGGTGTCCTTTAGGAAAGCAATAAGTTCAACTCAGAGAGATTTATTGAAGTGTGTTTGAAAGGTCTTATTTGTTCCCATGGCTACCCAGTGAAATACTAATGCCTTGAGAAGACGATGCCGTCAGCAGAAACCATCCCCTAATGATAAGGAATATCTCAAGGAATAGATTATCATGCATCATTAAAAGCCACAACTCTTGATAAATAAGTTACGAAGTTTTATCATTTATTATTTTCTCTGTTCATAGTAAAACAGTTGAATGCATGCTGAAATACTGGCATATTTATTTTAACTTTCAGCACACTTTTAAACATACTTTCAGGGTTGATGAGTACCTCTCAGTTTCTGCCCCTTACTTTTTAAAGGTAGCCTCTAACTTTATAATGTCTAACTTAACTTTCTAGTTTCAGCTTTCTGTCTCTTGCACTGATGGTCATGACACACTCTGGTCTTTTATCCTGGAATATTTGGAGGCCTGCCCTCAGCTCCCAGTTTCTGTCTGGTATTTCATGAGTTCGGAGAACATACGTCCAGTTTATGCCTGATACACACACTGTGGATAACGTGGATAAGCTACACATAAAAGCAGGCTCCTGAAGCAGACCATCACACTTTACAGAACTCGAATTGCTGAGCAGCTCCTCAGTTGCAATTTCTGTGCTATCTCATCAAGTGTCAAGTTGCCCTAAAGCTGCACTGCCCAGTCCTTGGATCATAACTAGAGGGATCTTTACAAAGGAAAAAAAAAAAAAAAAAAAAAAAAAAAAGTTTATTATGTTATCTTTCCCAGACCAAAAAACAACCATGGTGATATTTAAAAAAAAAAAAAAAAAAAAAAAAAAAAAAAAAAAGTGTACTCTGGTATCTCTTGCAGACCAAAACACCTCCATGCTGCTAGCTCAGAAGACACAGCAATCAAAATAGATCAAAATAGCATGCAATTGTGTCATGACAACCCTGTGATACCCTGTGATTTCTAATTGCTAAAACAATTACTCGGAACCACATTGCAGCCTTAAATTTCTAATGTGCACTGGCAAAACACAGACCAGCCAATGAGAAAGAAAATTCAAAGCTATCTGTAGAATGCATGTATTTGCAGCTTTTCAGAGCTGCAACAAGCATTTTGATCTGTATTCCAAATAGTATATGAATTCAATCTTGCAGCCTTATTGTGAAAGATCAGGTAAAGGTTCAAGGTGGCCACCTAAATTCCCCTTGCTAAATTCACCACGCTGAAAGGAATTCCCAACATGCCCACATTTTGAATCACACTTCCAAACATTTTCAGATACCTTTCAGGAGCCAGATCTACAGCCAGTTTTTCTTGTGTTTTTAGGTAGGAGCTGTCTATCAAGTCTGTTCTCAGGCCAGAGCTAGGCTTCTTCAGAGCCCTCTGCTGATGTTGCACCAGGAGCCAGCACTAGAACTCTTTCCTAGAGCCACATCTATAGCTGTCTCCAAAAGCATTTCTAGAGCACTTGTCCGATACAGAGTATGAAAAAGGCAGTATTTTGAAAAAGACAAAACTACCAAAACCAACAGTATAACTAAGCCTATGAAATCTCTCCATCCTTGTTATTCAATTGACTATTTAGAAAAAAAATCTCTATAGTCGGCTTCCTTCCAAAAATTAAAATATTTACCACATTTCCTACACACATTATTTCTGTTAGTTTATGTATCTGCTATTAAAAGCACAAACTGAGTTTTTATGATTATCACCTTCATCACACAAAACTGACATGGATCACCAGGAAATACTCACCTTCAGAAAGTGCTAGATGTAAAATAAAAGATCTTCCAAATCAGCATTCTCATCCACTTGTACAGTATCTAAATACATCAAACATGCAGTGCACAAGAGCCAGTAGAGAAATACAAAGGGGCAGATGGTCACAGTGTAACAAAGGGATGCAAAGAGAATGAATGAATGTTTTAAAACTGCAAACAGATCAAACCAGCAGATTTAAATGGACACAGCACAAGCTGATATTACAAGAACTAATGCTTTCATCCAGAAAAGTTGTATTAGGCATTCAGATTCTACTTCCAAAATCTGTATGCAAAGCCATGCTTTTCAAGTCAGTTGGCATAATTTTTGCATTCCCTGATAGGTTTAGTAAAATTTAATTTTGTTTGTAGATTTATCAGTGAACAAGTTTCATGCTATGGTTTGAAGAACATAAAACATAAAAGCTAACTCAAAAAAAAAAAAAAAGAATGCAAGTATGCAATATACTCATTCAATGCCTGGCTCAGGATGAAATATATTGATAGACAGATAGATAGATTACATATATATATATATATATATATGTATATACCTTTCTGCTAATTAATACAAATACATCCAAAGGATGTTCAGAGTGCCCCTAAGATTTAAACAGGCATGTCTAAATTGAAAATACATGGAAAATATTTGGAAATACATGGAAAATACATGGAAAATATACTATGTAAGTATAAAGGAATTCATCAATCAAAATAAGTCAGTGTAACAGTGCTCCACACTAGACTTTATCAGAGTTTCAAACAAGTATTATCTGAGTTTCAAAAAAAAGTGACATTTTCTTCACTTTTGTATCAGTTTGGTATAATACATATCTTCTCCTTTCTCCTCCCCTTCTTAATGTCAGTATTGGTGATATTCATACATCACAAATCTCCATCTATTTATATCATTTCCTTCAGCACGGAAATCGTGAACAACTGGAGTGCTAGGATGTCTCTTTCATATGTTTGGAGCAAATATTGATACAGGCAATCCATCAAGCCCTCTGAATTCTTAAGTGATGCTGCAGTTAGTGACAGCCCAGCAGAAAATAAGTTTAGCAATGAATGAATTTATAAATTTCAGGTGAGCTCATGAGACACTTACCACTGCCAGTTAAGTTCACTGGAAATCAAAGGCAAGTGGGTAAGGACTCTAAAGAGCATTAGAGCTCTAAGGATCAAGAAATCAGTGGTGAGTTCTTGTCTGCAGAATGGAACCCAAGGACAAGGGGACACCTTTTCCTCTATATTGTTACAGTGGCCATAGAACAACTTCCTATTCCAGCAAAATGTCCTCAGCAAAGTTGTCTCATTACAACAGAATAAAGGAAAAGCTGCTGAAAGAGTACCAACACTGATGCCAACAAAGCAGATATTAAAGATATCTGAGTCACAAATATAAGAGAATTACAGAGGGGTACAATAAAAAAAAAACAATAATTTATCTGACTTACCCAACAAATTTTAATAGCTTTGAAAAACTACCTTATTTAAATATACAAATCATGCAGTTAAAAAAAAAAAAAAAAAAGGCTAACATATCATAATGTTGCAAGCCTTATAAAATATTTTAAATGTACTAAATCAAATAAAAAGGTTAGCTGTGTAGATCTCTGAATTTCCTTGGCATCAGTGGAAGAAATAAACAGGTGTATCAACACACCAAATCTGGCATTACTTTCTCCCCTACTTATTTATATATATATATATATATGTATATATTTTTAAAAAAGGAAACCAATAGCAATTCATTTGAGTCAAGCAAGGGAAAAGGGAAATAATAATTAACTGTTCCCATAGCACACCTTCACACAACAGGAAGAAAATTAATTGCTGCTTACGACCTTCTTAAGGGCCAGTGAAAGGAACTGTGGAAACCTAATCCACTAATGGCTTTAGTGGGAAGTCTGGTCACACAGCGACATTAGGTAACAGTATCAAACAGAGAAATAAATCATACAGCAACTACTCTCAGTTTTCTGTCTGTTCTTTTCTTTCTTATTTGACCGGTGTGGCTGTGATGCAAAAGCTAGGCCCTTAGTTTTGCAACAATTTACATATTTGACCCTGAAAAAAACAAAGCCTATATGACAGCATAAGTCAGCCATTACAGGGTGGGTCTTGGAAGGAAGAAATTAAATCAAAAAATCAGCAATGTGTTTTTAGCATATTACCTCTTTACTTTTAAACATCTGCTTTGTAAATTGATTCTGAAAGTAAGGTAAAAACCATGCTTTCCACAGTTCCCGTGTGCAACAGTTATCTATCACAGATAAATGATTTTTAAAAACACATTGTAAAACCATTAAAACAGAAATGTCTTGTAACATAATTATCACATTATCAATTGGAAATTGTTTCTGATTCCCTGATTTCCATGAACATTCTATATATAACATCCTATAATTCCTTTCAAACCTAATGTACAGCAAGGCAAAGCTGTAACATGGCTGCACACACACTCGGCAGCCTGACAAGGCTGTGTTTAATGCAAGACACATTTTTCAGCTGGGTAACAAAGATGGCACAGCTAGCCCAAGGCTGCCAGAAAAATATCATTTGTTGTGTGACTCGTAGCTAACATAAAATACAATGTGTGTTATAATTGTATTTGGATTCAGATGCCAGCAGGACCTTTTTTTCTTTATGAAAAAATATCTTTACCATAAACTGGGGTTTCCCAAGCTCAAGTATGTTGGAAGCCAGGCAATGGCAAAGGAAGTAGAGATGTAACCTCAGAACGGGGGCTTTGTAAGAAGAAAACTTTGCAAACTGTTGCCATAAATTACAGTTTTAAACCACATTACACATCTAAAACTGATGACACTTTAGTTCTTAGCTGGAGTCTGGAGTATACAGAGCAACAAAGTGCTGTGACAACTTCCCACTGACAACCATATCAAATTCATATTTGATTATTGATAAAAATATCAGATTGCTGCTGTGGGATGTCACAGCAGTACACAACCTTGATGATACAGGAAGCATTAAACATTTTGTGTCATAGTAAACTAATCATACTCTTTCTATCACACAGATCTTCAAGTACCCCATTAAAATAAATTTGCTACATGACTAGTAAATGCAAAAAACACTCCAATTATTCTATAGCTATTTGAATTAAAATAATAATAATAATAATTAAAAAAAAAAAAAAGATTTTCCAGAGAGAGACACTTGTCTATAATTACAGGGGAAAATGTTTGTACAAGTATGAAAAGTGTTTCTCCCTACTGAAATATTAGAGAATGAGAAGATTGGTGCCTCATCTAAAGAATATTTTTGGCAAGCATGGTGAACATGATGTCAGACAGATACAGGCACTAGGATCACACACCTCAGTCAAAAGAGCAAACACTGGTAGGATGACATAAAAATCTCAAGTGCATGCAAAAAAAGCCATTGCTGAGAAGCTTGAGTAAATGCAGAGGCCATCTTACAAGTAGCAGTAGCATACACAATGTTAACTCAGCTGCTTACCCACTAAGTACACCAAGAACCAGGTTAAGTACGAAAAATGAGCCAAGGATGATAAGACTAACAAAATAGATCCATGGCCATTCACATCCTATTGCATCATTTACCTGTAAAATGCAAGGAAATAAGTTATGATTCAGTAATTCATTAAACAGCAGAGTCCTTTTTGCAGCTGCCAGATCACGTAGGTGTTAACACTGAAAGTTTTGGGCTTATTCAGTTCTTAAAAGCAAGAAACCTTTGTTTAATTTATTTACTTACCGAAATTATATTGCAAATATGATGTCTCAGAAGCTGAATTAAAATAATATATTTAAATAAGTGCGGGAGAATTTTTAGTTCTTCTTATACTTTAGCCAGAAATACGGACATGAATATATACTAGTATGTCTGAATTCTGATTTTGTATTTGGTATTTTTTATGAAAGCTACAGAAAACTCCTTCTGTTCTAAATTAGAAGAGGAAAAAATAGAAATTTGACTTAAAATATGTCACTGCAACTGACGTCTCACCTGTATAAGATAACCTGTGTGTTCATGGCAACTGAATTCAGGACTCTGCCTTCATGATGAAAAAGGTGTATGCTTACCCGCTCAATACACCAAGAACAAGATTTAGTACGAAAAATGACCCAAAGATGACGAGACTGACAAAATACACCCATGGCAATTCAAATCCCATAGCATCATTCATCTGCAAGAAATAAGATGATCTTATAGAGTAGATCACTATAGTAATAGCAATGAAGAGTCAGAGAAACAGAATTTAATGATTCAGATGAGACAGCATTCTATGCATTCCTGCAGCAATTACCAAGGAAGAATAATGTAAGAAAAAAGGCACTGGCCACATCAATTTGCAGTCCTAATACATATTGTAGGAGAAAGTACTGAGTGAACCTAGTCTTCAGATCAAAAATACTATCAAACATACAAATAGAGCACTATAACATTTCTATTCCTTAACACCTAAAATAGTAAATTTCAGATCTCACTAAGTTAAATGATGTTTACAAAGTGCATTGAAATACTAGGATTATTAGTTCATATATATCCTAGCTACATGAATGATCCTTTGAGAAAGTAAATAGTAACATGTACCTCAGCAGGATAAGCAATATTATTTTTTTCTGCAAAAGTGGATTTCAGTACTTTTTCCCTGAAATACTACAGCTGGATGCAGTCAGATACTTGAAAAAAACATGAACACTTTTATGAAAATGAAAACCTGAAATCGAATTTTAAAACATAGCCAAAACATGGAAATATTCCAGAAATAGTAAGGTTGAAGTTACTGAACTTCAGACACGCTATTTATAGGAACACACAAATTTTTCTACAAAGACCTTTTCCATTGTTATTTTTAGCAATCCTATGAGATGGATTCAAGAAACATATCCAGGGAAAACTAAAAACAACTGTTCAGAAAATAAAAGATACTTTAAAACACAGGGAAACGGTTATTGTCTGTATCATTCCGGTGCAGAAAGACATTTCATTAAGTTATAAAAAAGCCATTCTAACTTGGAACTTCTTGGAAATTTCTCTTATGGGAGAAGAATTATTCTGGCTTTTTTGTTTATACTGACAAGTTTACATTATGTTCTTCTTGAGATGTTTTTTAGCCATAAAAATTCATCAGAGAAGAAAAAAAAACAAAACAAAACAAAAAAACCATGAGCATTCAGGACTAGATATGGCAATGTATAATGATTTTGGGGGAAACCTTTTTTCTCTTTGTGAATGCTGTCGTATGTCTGTCTGTCGCATCTGAAACTTGCAATTAGGCTTCGAGCTCTATAGACAGTCCATTCTGAATCATGTCATTGACATGACATTGGAATGGACACAATCCCATATTAAGCATGGGAACAAAAGGTTTTCAAGCTGTACTTTGCCTTTTTTTTTTTTTTTTTTCCTCTATCTTTTAAAAATTTGTCATAGTCTAAGTTTCTGCAAGGCACTCCAATGGATAGCTCGATGTAAGTACACACATTAAGTCTTTGCAGATTAAGGCCCATAAGCACTTTTCTTCACTGGTGATCTGCAATAATGCCATTTTATACTAACTAACTGGAACTTCCAAAGTTACCAAAAGAGTAATATACAATCACTTTCTTGATAATATATGTAAAAAAAGACTTAAAATGCAAACTAAATATTTGATTTGGATTTTTTTCCTTTTAATTTCAATAAAACAATATTTTAGAGAAAATAAAATGGAGAAGAGTTACAGCCATTCTGAAAGGCTGGGATCTTTGATTTCAATTTTAAAAGATTTCAAGTTTCCACGGTCCAGTTCTGCTACAGCTTAGTCATGTGGGAAATAAAGTCTTTCATAATGCTGCCATTACACTGACCTACTTCACCTCAATCTCCTGTGCAATACTTGTCTGTGCAGTACTTTTAGCAATATTTAGCATGGCAGGCACCTAAGAAAAGGGGATTGATAATTTACTATCCATGCCTGTTTCCTCAGTGCAAGTCCCCTCCTTTGAGAAGTCTTAGCAGCAAAAGAGAGCTAAGTATTTACAAAAATGCTCTACTGCTGATACTGAATTTCTTCTTTGTTTCAGTCTGTGTTGTCCTTTGCACCTTCTTTCAACTGTAAGCATCTGGCCTTAAAGTTCAGGAATAAAACGTACTCAGTTATTATTATTTTTTTTTAAATTGCATACTTAGTAATTAGTTTATTACTTCAGAATTGAGTTTCCTTCATAGAAATGATTCATATGATACAGATCAGGCAAAGAGGGTTTCTAACAAGAGTGTGTAAGAGCCAACATTTTGTCTGAACTTCAAACACTCACAAATGCATTTTGCATCCAACTTAACTATACCATTTGCAAACAGTATTTTGCAAGTCACCAGAGTTCAGAGTGAGAGCATAAATTCATCTGGTGTTGATGTCAATGTTTTCCTGCTATAAATTATTTTTAAAAACCTGAACTTGCAATCTCACTTTAAGAAAAACAAAAGATCTGAGGAAAACAAGTGCTCTGGGAATCACTGCAACCCAACCTGATACACTCTTTTTGCTCAGGAGGATGTATCCAAGAAGCCAAGCATTGCGCTAGCTTAGTAACCCAGATGCAAAGCTGAAATTTCCATCGTCTGTCATAAAAGCTCTATTAGCACAGACAGATGTGATTTGCATTTCCTTCATTCACTTCACAGCAATGTATGAAAAGAAATCCTTCTCTTTTATGCAGTTTGATTTTAAACCCCAGTATTTCAGGCTAATCTATCTAGGACTAATGCCCTGTGATAAGAAACATGGAAACTGCAGTTAACCAGCACCAGAAGAAATGTTTTGGTTTGGGCAAATGCTGAACTAATCCAAAAGCATTCTTTAGTCAGGAACCTATATTCCACTAGAACAGCTTGGTACTAACTCCTAAAATCAACAGCATGAAACTGCTTCTACACAATCTTACCATTTAAATCTAGAGACAATTAAACTCTCTTTAAGTAATGTACTGTAATTTCTATTCATGAAGTAATATTTCTGATTGCATTAATGCCAGAGATGAAAGCATGTAAAGAAGTCCTTTCCATTTGGAAAACTTTACTGTTTATTTCATGCATGTCAAGTGGCATTTTCCATAATTTTCAATTAAAGAAAGATTAGAAGAGTCAACTTGTCCTCTGACTAATGATGGAGTCAGAGCTTTGGTATAAGCACAAAAAAAATCTCCATCCTCAGAAATGATTTTTTTTTTCAATTGAAAGCATTGATACTAAATTCTCACACAAAGTCCAGATATAGAAGTTAGAAGACACAAATTCCAGACCTATTGGAAGTTGCAACTAAGAAACATAAAAGCCCCTAAATAATGCTAAAAGGGCACCAGGAAATCCAGGAGCTATCAGATCTCAAATCTTCAGTAAAACGTCTTGCAAGACCCCAACTCTCTGTGGCTCAGGGATGCAGCAGTCTAGAGCAGGATTCAAACCTAGTGGCTCTCAATGGACTTGTCCCATCTCTTTTTGAAGCCACTAAGCTTTTAGCATCCGTAACACCTATCACAAAGACACTTGACAAGTGCCATTCTTCCTGCCCTTCTTTGTACCATTTTCCAGATCCAGAAATAATGTTTCAATTTCAGTTCTAATTAGTTTGTCCATCACATCATCCAGAGGACAGACAGGATGAAGGATGATATGAAAGACAGAGTGTTTTTCTTATCACTTAATTACATATCACTGTAATGGTAGATGCATTACTATTCAGTTAGATAACTGTTTAAAAGTGTCTCTTTTTTATTTTTTTTATTTTTTTATTTTTTAACCAGAGATGCTTTTTTTGGCTACATCCTGACATTTTCATCCTTTCATACAGACACTACATTAGAGTTCTTATGTTGGATGTTTGAACAGCTTTGAAAATAATATTTGAACTGAACTCTGAAGCTCTTCTTATCCCTTTCATGGTGACACTGGAACTAACTGCTCTGAAGTCCCCGTAAAAGGAACCATCTTGATACTTGATCCCTTGATACTACCAGATCTGGAGACGAGTTACTCTGTGCAAGTCAAATTGGTAGAGGAGAAAATATTATATATACATATTGCTCTACATTCATATGCATATACCTGTGAGTCTGTGCCTACAAAGTCTTGAAGAATTATCCTGATCTGATGGGACAAACCTGGTACAATCTGACACTGCCTCATCTGGCCATTGGGGGTGAATTATCTTGTTAGTTGTGCTGTAGTTGGAGTCAGCTGTCATACAATGCAGTGTAGATGTTCAGGGACAAAGTTTCTGAAGTGATACCAGGAGCATGCCAAATTTACAGCATAGATAAAACCATTACATAGCAGCAGATGGCACACTGCAATCTAAAACATAAATTAGAAATCATTAAAATGTCTCATCTACCCCTATCTGTGGTAATTACAAGTAAAATCCCCATATGCAATCAAGGCCTTAGTTTCCTGAAAAGCTTTCACTAGTTTACCAAAAAAGGTGGCAAGCTTTTTGTATGTATTAATTAATCTAAGCCCTAACTGGGGGATAATGATAAAGCTGTGCAGTAACGCCTCTAATTCTGCATTTATACTGTTAAAAACATACTGCTTTGAAATATGAATATATTTTCAATTATTTTCCATTATGTTTCAAACTCATTTAATTTCTTAAGTATCTTAGTTTCCAATTTTACTTTTCTCCTTTTATAACATTCTAATGGACAGAATCAGTGTGTTTATTTATCGTTACCTAGAACCTATCTAATCATCTTAAAAATTATTAAGTCTCTTGAAGGGTGTAAAAATACCTCAGAAATGAGTGTTTTGTGAAATGGGACTAATCCTGCCTTCTCTGAAGCATACACTGTAGGTTCACAAATCTCATATCACAAACTATTTATTCTACTCATTTTAGAGCACACCAGACAGCTTTTCAAAGCCTACTAGCTTCAAAGGTTGTGTCCTGGGATATTCTTAGCTGAAGTGGAGTTAACTTAAAGCTGACTTAAAACAGGCTGTGCTCAAAGCATAGCAGCCTCCAGGCTGGCTTGTGAAAGCATATAATTTTATCTTCAATCTTCCCTGGGTTCTGCTACTAAAGCATAGTTTTCCCTGACATTCTCCTGGTTGGACAGACTCAGCTTTGGTACACCACTGACACACAAACATGCTGAGTGATGCTCTGGTGGGGTGTGAAATCAGATACCACTGCTCTATTAAGCACCTCAGCCCAAGAACAACTGGAAATCAGAATTCCATGGCTCGGGCATTAAGGCAGGCTAAAAAGAAATATATCTCCTTTAGAGACAAAAAGTTGTTACAGAACCCAGGCAGGTTCATAATTACTGTATCACCTCTAAATTTGGCCTCCATCTTCTGTATATAAACTGTTCTATAAAGTTACCCTACAGTACAAACATAGGTGACCCTTTCAAGTTAAACCCCAACTTGTAAGGCATGTCTTCTTTTGCACTGATTTGCTTTGATCTGTCTGAACAGATCTCAGGTTCTACCTTTTGTTAATTTTATCTATTGTTAGCTATTGAAGTGTATAGGTTAGGTAGTCACATAAAGCATCTATCATTCAAAGCTAATTGCTCAGAACTATTTTTTCTAAAATTGATGAGAAATAAGTTTAGATGTGAGTCTTTATTTTTTTTCATTC
Organism: Heteronetta atricapilla; assembly: GCA_011075105.1. Lineage (NCBI taxonomy): Eukaryota > Metazoa > Chordata > Aves > Anseriformes > Anatidae > Heteronetta > Heteronetta atricapilla. Next base: position 1,906,265 of record CM021742.1, read on the forward strand.
AGCGTCTAATACTATTCTAGCTAATTACTGTTGATGGTATTTCATTAATCAGCTTACTGTCTTTGACTAGGAAGAAGAAAACAAAAACAAACAAACAAAAAAAACTAGATGTCAAATGTGATTGTTTGCCAAGAAATTACTTCTTTTTCAGGTAGCTATCCCAAGCTGAAACACTCTGGCAGCAGACTCTGTTGGTGGCAGAGCAGATTCACATCACCGTAACAAAATGGAGAGTACTGCCTCTCTCCATTTTAGTAGTCCAGAGAAGTTTTCCTATTGGATCGTTGGAAATAAAACTGAATCTACCAGGTTTAACAAAATCCTTATTTTCCAGGTATAGCAAAACTGAAGGATTTGATCCCTTAATTGGTTGCAGTATATTAATTTAAGATTGACAAAATTCATTACTGCTTCTATATATTTATCCATATTGCCCAGACTAATTTCATGTAATTTTGTAAAACCTACCTACTGATGTATTTTGTTAAACCTAAAGGATAAAAAACATGTTTTTTTTGTTTAGTTTTGTTTTATGAATGAATGAATGAATGAATGAATGTGATGAAGACCATATTTATTTTTCAATTTTAAGCTGCAATGTATTAAAATGCACAGAGTAGTGGTGTCTACTTTGGAGGTAGGTACTAAATATCTTTCTTATTTTCAAGTCTACTATGCCAGCAACATTTAGTCCATAAAACGTGATAAAATAATTGCACATATTTAACATTTTCCTGTATGCTGGGTGAAAAAAAAAAGTAATCATAATAGCATGTATTATTGGGATTAATGATGTGCAATTGTTACCTTAATAATTAATGTAGAGAACATATGAACAAATAAATAATACTCACAGTAGATCTGAATTTATCAACTCAACTGTTATCCTGGAACAGTCTGGGAACTAGGATTGTTTTAAAGTGACTTTTGCTTCTGGTAGCAATTCTTTTGAGGAAACTGTAGCCTCAATCAGTGGAGTCCTCGGCAGTACCTAAAGTAAAGCCTACTTCTAATCCAGTTCTCTCTGTTTAATTTAAACTGTCTGGGGAGAAGAAATATGTTCTTTTGAGTATTTGCAATGATGTGTGACAAGAAATTAGTTCCATGCTTTGACTGCAGTACTGGTCAGCAGTCAGCTAAGACTGAGATACTAGATGTCTTGTCAAAGTAAATCAGGTTCAATGCATGGGAACAATATTTCCATGTGAGGTAGTTTAAAATCCTCCTCAGGTGGGTTGTGATAAGCTGTTCATTTGAGAAAAATTATATGATCATCCCTTTTAATGCTAATTCAAACTTGTTAATACACATATTTCCTGGCTTGGTATCTCTGTTTGTACATCTGAATTTGATCATTCCATTTTCTTTCTGAGGATTCTAACTTAATTGTTGTTTAAGCCACATCTCTTTGCTATCTAAAATTGCTTGATTCTGAGATTTCTTAGACCTAAATGACACGATCAAGTAATCCAAATCATTACCTAAAAGGGCAGGGCAAGGGGAAAAAGTGTTAAGCTAGATTTTGACAGGAAATTGGATTCAAGTGATTAACACACAAATTCAAAAAATTCTGCCTGCCATCCTTGGCTCTTAAGTGTGATTTGTGCAGTATATTAATACTGTCATCCAAAATTTCTACCATTCTCTCTCCAGCTGGATATCATGTGTTAAATTTCTGGCTATGTAGTTAGTCATCAAATGCCGGGAGCATTGTGCAGCCAGCACATCAATGTCTTTGGGGATGAACTGCCTTGTTTCACTGAAGAGTCTCCCTTAGATGACATGTGAGTGGTGCTGAATGATGCTAGGAAAACAGCATTAAGCTATCCTTAGTACATTTAAGGCAAATAAAAGAGTGAAATCTTTTTTTTTTTTTAAGATTTTTCTTGCATATTCTTCACAGTTTTTAACACTGCCAAATATTTGCAGCTGATGTACAAAGGACAAAAAGCTGTCAAGCATCCTTTGACTTCTTATACTAAGCTGAAATTTGTCGCTGCCAAGTATTGTTTGGATGCAATTATATGCCTTCCCTATCTGCAGCAGTAACCTAACTAGTACGACTTTGATCACCCTATGTAGTTTTTTCCCAATGGTTTATTAGATTATCCAATTCAAACTCTAGAGTATCATTGCTTACTTGACTGTTGGCCAAAATTTTATTTTTTATTTTTTAACAGATTCCTTCTCAGCACTCAGATGACAGTTTTGATAATCCTTCAAACACATTGCGATTTTTGTTTATAATATAATACGTTTTGTGCCAGAACCAAGGGATTCTCTTGTGAGATATATTTACAAGATATTTTGTTGTGTTCAGGAAAAATTTTGGTTGTACACCAGTTGGTCTCAAGTACGTTATATCCTCTTATAATACCCCTCAGTAAGCTATCCTCTTAAGATTCATGAGCTGTTAATATTTGAGCTAGCAATTCCAATCCTGTCCATAAGGTTGACTTACTTAGCTCAGTAGTTGCTAATGGAGTTGCTCCATGATTGAATGACATGTGCTGGCAACCTACCACACAAAGTACCACAGAATCAAAGAATTTCTAGGTTGGAAGAGACCTCAAGATCATCAAGTCCAACCTCTGACCTAACATTAACAGTCCCCACTAAACCATATCCCTAAGCTCTACATCTAAACGTCTTTTAAAGACCTCCAGGGATGGTGACTCCACCACTTCCCTGGGCAGCCCGTTCCAGTGCCTAACAACCCTTTCGGTAAAGAAGTTCTTCCTAACATCCAACCTAAAACTCCCCTGGCGCAACTTAAGCCCATTCCCCCTCGTCCTGTCACCAGGCACATGGGAGAACAGACCAACCCCCACCTCGCTACAGCCTCCTTTAAGGTATCTCTAGAGAGCGACAAGGTCACCCCTGAGCCTCCTTTTCTCCAGGCTGAACAAGCCCAGCTCCCTCAGCCGCTCCTCATAGGACTTGTTCTCCAGACCCCTCACCAGCTTTGTTGCCCTTCTCTGGACTCGCTCAAGCACCTCCATGTCCTTCTTGTAGCAAGGGGCCCAAAACTGAACACAGTACTCGAGGTGCGGCCTCACCAGTGCCGAGTACAGGGGGACGATCACCTCCCTAGCCCTGCTGGCCACACTGCTTCTTATGCAAGCCAGGATGCTGTTGGCTTTCTTGGCCACCTGAGCACACTGCTGGCTCATATTCAGCCGACTATCAACCATCACTCCCAGGTCCTTCTCTGCCTGGCAGCTCTCCAACCACTCATCTCCCAGCCTGTAGCTCTGCTTGGGGTTATTGCGACCCAGGTGCAGGACCCGGCACTTGGCCTTGTTGAACTTCATACAGTTGACCTCAGCCCATCGGTGCAGCCTATCCAGATCCTCCTGCAGAGCCTTCCTACCCTCGAGCAGATCGACACACGCACCTAACTTGGTGTCATCTGCAAACTTACTGAGGGTGCACTCAATGCCCTCATCCAGATCATCAATGAGGATATTAAAGAGGACCGGCCCCAGCACTGAGCCCTGGGGAATGCCACCAGTGACCGGCCTCCAACTGGATTTGACTCCATTCACCACGACTCTTTGGGCCCAGCTACCCAGCCAGTTTCTAACCCAATGAAGCGTGTGCCAGTCCAAGCCAAGAGCAGCCAGTTTCTTGAGGAGAATGCTGTGGGAAACGGTGTCAAAAGCCTTGAGAACGGTGTCAAAAGCCTTGAAAAAAAAGCCTTGAAAAAAAAAGCCTTGAAAGTAGTTTGTTTCATAGAGTCTATGCCCTGCTCTAGTTCAATTTACAGTAGTATCAGTGTAGATTATTGAAGTGTAGTAACTCACCTAACTTCGATATGGTAAAAACATGAAGATCACAGTATTAAACGTAAATTTTGGTCTTGACAGGAAAATTGGGGGTTGTACTGGCAAGTATCACTGCTCATTATGTGTATTCCTATGTATCAAGTGAAAGAGCTAAAAACAAAAAAGCAATTTACAAAACACGTTTGCCATTAATAGACTAAAAATCTGGATGGTCCAAAGACATGCAAAAAAAGTCTTGAGCCAGTTATGCAAATGCAGACTTGGATTTTGTAATTCTTAAGTGCTTACTGACATAAATTGAAACTGGGGCAAAGAATACTATGCTCTCAGCTTTAGAATGTGAGCCAGAGCATTAAAACCTTGTGCAGACAGAAGCTGCCACTTTGCCAATAACAAGGACTACACAGGGATCCAAAGCTAATAGTGTAAACTTTAGCTAGGGCTCGAGAGCAAATCGAGATGTACAGATGTGCAGCCACAAACACATTGCGCAGTCTGGGAACACATATGCTGCAGTGGCTGGTGTAAACAAGGACACTATCCCTTAACCTTTACAGTTCAGTCTAGCATTTGGCACTAAGCAGTTATGGTTTTAGTTGATGAAGTAGGTAATATATGCCAGCCAGTGGGTCGCACATAAGCTAAAGAAAACTAAGTGGCCAAAAAAACTGTAAAAATAATAGGAGTCAGATGGAAAATTGGTGAGCAGCAGGATGTCCAGGTGACTCACCCCGATGGGAAGGATGCCTAGCAGTAGCAGGATCAAACCCTCATTCTATAATAAATATGCATAAGAGAAAAATCACTATCGATGTGTGGGGAATTTTTAAGCAGAGTTTACTGTTGTTAACCAGGTGGTAACGAGCTGTGCGAGTGAGTGTTACTGGAAGCTGTCATTTTCAGCTGTCATTTTTGCTAACGGAATGCCACATAATATGATGCAAAATATTGCACATATTTCACCCACTCAGCTTACACCTGCTAGCAAGATAAGCAAGCCTACATAGTTAATTTTACAGTTCATCCAGAGAACAAGTGGAAATCAGAACTTTGTGCAGTTTCTAATATTTGTGGTTTTGATAGCTCATCTGTTTTCAACAGCTTTCTAATAATGATCCTTACTAGCACTCAGTTTTCTTCGTTCATGAAAATTTCCAATATTCAAACTGTTAAAGTTGCCATAAGGTCTTAATTGCTGCAAAGACTTACTGCTGAGTACCAAGAACTACAGAATACTCTCAGTGATTTTCAGCACCTATAGTAGGCAGGTTCTGTCACAGACTTTGGAATGACCTTGGACAAGTCATTCATGCCAAATATGTAGATGCTTACAGATTCACACAGGAACATAATGTCCTTTGATTGGAATATCAAAGGCAGAGCAACACTACCTGACATACCTGACCCTAGTCATTTAAAAAATCTGTGTGTTTTTTCTCCATTCTCATCTGTGAAATTCAGGAAAAGAGTATCTCATTTTCTAGTCTGTGTCCAGCTGCCTATTTATGTTCTAAGATTGTAGAGGTTCCATATTTAATGTTAGAGTAGCATTTAAAGGTGGGGCTTTACAAAGCTATGATTTTGAATACCTTTTGCTGCTTCCATGGAGACAATGTCAGGGTCACAATTCTTGTGATTTGTTGTTTTTGAATGTTTAACAAATGGTTTGCAGTCCCCAAGGCAAGCAATGACAGCTGAGAGCTTGCTTTGGTCTAATTTATGTTAATATTGCAAAATACTTTGCAGAAATACTGCAAAAAGAGAGCTCTTAAGCTTAATCAGAAAAGACATGCTTAAAAACTGTAGGCTTGCACAAAAAAAATGTAAGTCCAAAGGACATAAATGGGATATTATATTTATACAAATGGAATAGGAAAAAAATCAAACAAGCAATGAATAAATTCATTTCTAAAATGTCTTTCTAGAGTGAGGAATCCAAAAGTGTACTGTGACTTCAAGAAGTATGCAGCTAAGCTCCTCTCCTGTAAAACTCTCCAAAATTTCTTGCTTGTGGTATTGTAAAAGAGCTTATTTCTCATTTGAGCATTGAATTTTGTTTAAAGGTAAGCAAAATTCAGTGATTTATGAAGTTACTTACCCAGTATAACACATCAGTCCATCCTTCCATGGTTATACACTGGAACACAGTCAACATTGCAAATGCAAAGTTATCGAAATTCGTTATGCCTCCATTTGGTCCAACCCATCCACCCTTACATTCAGTGCCATTCATGACACACTGACGTCCATTCCCTGAGAATGCACAAGGTGCTGGATCTTCTTCAACTAGTATATCTGAAAATTGACCAAAAAATAAAAAAATAAAAAAGATACTTCAGAAGCTAAGGTTAAAATCAGAAGTTCTCAAAGTTTTTTGAATTAATTCTGTGTGAAGAAATATCAATCCTGTTAGATGGTAAATGCAGATACCAAATGTTGAGAAAGTGAGCCCATAGGAACTTTAGAGCTGTTGGTCGCTCTCACATCTGGGCTTTTAAAATAGTTTAATCAAAACTGAACATATAACATAGCTCAAGCAATTTAGCAATAGAAAAAAAATAAAGCACGTTCATATTTACAGTTGTACTAATGCACCATATCTTTTTTGAATCTCACCATACTGTTGGTTTTTTTCCATCGTCTTTGCTCTTTCTTCTTTTCCTACTAACACATGTACCACCAAGGACACATCCTGGACTAATTCCTACATATAGTTTACTTCATTGCTTAGGTAAGAAGACATACCCCTAGCCATCAGATGAATCTCTCCCTCATGACGATCAAAGAATCACAGAATGGTTGAGGATGAAAGTGACCTCTGGAGATCATCTGGCCCAACCCCCTGCCAAGCAGTGTCATCCAGAGCACACTGCACAGGATCCCATCCAAGCAGGTTTTGAATATCTCCAGAGAAGGAAATTCCCTCAACCTGTTGGCAACACTCTTTCTAATGCAGCCCAGGATACCATTGGCCTTCTTGGCCACAAGTGCACATTGCTGACTCATGGTTAGTCTGCTGTCCACCAGGATTCCCAGGTCAGTCCTTTAAAACTCTCTCTAAGAAACACTTTCATTGCATCATTTCAATCCACACGAGTGGAGGAACACTGTTTTCTTTTATTATTATTCTTGGAACTGCACTTCTTGTCACACCACCCAAAATTCTGAAGGAGAGACACTGCCAGGTTGTCATCTCAAGAGGGTATCTCTTCCCTGGGACTAGCTAGCTTTTAGTAATCAAAGGCTTAGAAAACTATTAAGTTGTCCCTTGTGGATAGTCATCTGTCCTAGTTTCAGTTAGGACAGTTATTTTTCCTCCTAGTAGCTGGTAGGGTGCTATGTTTTGGATTAGGATGAGAAGAGTGCTGATAACATGCTGATGTTTTAGTTGCTGCAGAGCAGTGCTTACACTAAGCCAAGGACTTTTCAGCTCCTCGCTCTGTCCTGCCAGCGGGCAGGCTGGGGGGGCAGCAAGAGCTGGGAGGGGACAGAGCCAGGACAGCTGACCCCAACTGGCCAAAGGGGTATTCCATCCCATCTGGGGTCATGCTGAACAATATATAGGGGTGGCTAGCCGGGGTGGGGGGCCGGCTGCTCAGGGTTGGGCTGGGCATCGGTCAGCGGGTGGTGAGCAATTGCATTGTGCATCACTTGTTTGTACATATTATTATTATTATTTTCTATCTAAATAATCTGTCTTTATCTCAACCCACACGCTTCACTTTCCCATTTCTCTCCCCCATCCCAGAGAGGGAGGGGGGAGGGTGAGCGAATGGCTGTGTGGTGTTTAGCTGCCAGCTGGGTTAAACCACAACATCATCCTTACTATTTTCAATAATGACATTTCAGTTAGACATTTCAGACATGAAATACTATTCAGAGCATGTTCTTGTCTCTAACTGTTTTGCATATTGGTGGTGGAGGTAGTGTTAGGTTTGGTTTTTTGTTTGTTTTGTTAGTGATTTATTTGTTGTTGTTGTTTTTTAAATTTAAGGAATTTCTCCTAAAATTACTGATCACTGAAAATCAGGGTTACAACAGTTTTAACCCATTCTATTTCAAACTGAAATCCCACAGACTTGAAAAAGAACAGAACTGATCCCTTATTTTAGTCTGCAGTTTCATGACTTACCTGAATCAATTAGAAAACAAGATTTGTGCATTTTTCCAATAAAAAGTTCCAATCCTATAATAGCATAGATTATGATTACAAACAATACCAAAAGGGCAATATGGAGCAGGGGAACCATGGCTTTTATAATGGAGTTCAGGACAACTTGTAAACCTAGAAGAAAAGAAGATACAAGATATGAGCCAGATTTCTAGGTACAAAAACAGTTACAAAAACTTCTATAATTATACATTATTAGAAACTAATGATACAGGCATGCAGACCATCAGTTTAAAAAAAATTCTACTGCTCAGAACTACAAAATGTTACTACAACATAATTTACTTCATAAGAGTCTAAAGTTTTGTGTCAAAGCCTAATTATTTCCTCTTTTAATAAAGGTTATATCACTGAAGCCGATGCTTGAAATTTAATGATTTACGTGATTTTTGTTTGTTCTATTTTTTTTTTCTGAAAGAAAAGGCATGTAGTCAGCATGTGGCTTTATTTTATATGACCTTTAAAAAGTCCTGTGCTACAACCACAACTTTGTGACAAGTCCAGAGAAACTGTACATAGGCAGTTGCAGAACTGTATTTTTGGTCCGGAGAGATAGCATATAGCTATCTGGGAAAACATATTTTCACTTTGAATAAACTTATTTTTAGTTATTCATCCCTTGCATCACTTTCAGAACTATTTCATTTTTCTTGTGTTTTCTCCTTAATTTAGTCAAATTTTGTTCTTGTAAAAGAGTAAATGCCAGACTACTGAGGTTGCCACAGTACTGGTAAGAGCAAAATATGGCTCATTTTAATTTCAAAATACTTCCTTTCTGGCATCTCATAAGACTGCTTCTTTCTCTTTTGCCAAAAATATACCATCACAATCATTTCCATGTAATGGAGTATGATATAATGAAAACACAGCACTAGGTTTCTTCATTTGAATGTGCTGGGAAGAGTTGAGTTGTAAGTCATGACCCGCTTATTCAGCCCAAATAACTTCACTAATTAATAACGCATGAAAAGAAAATAGGAAGGATTGCTATAAAATTAAATTGCTTTCTTTAAGTAATATTGTTTAATATTGTTCTACTTTTCAAGTTTCCTAATTTATCTGTTATGTTGAGATAAACAGAAGGCATTCATGTGCATTGGAGGGGGCAGGAAATATGAAATGTGTAATGTGCCTTGGCATACATTTACCAATTTATAAACTATTTTAGGACCACCTACATTTTCAGATGTGTAGGATTTTGGAATAATATATATATATATATATATATATATATTTCCTAGTGTATTTGCATTTAAACATGTAATTCATTTTTATATAAAGCTTCTAAAAGGGAAGTGTATTCTGTCTGCTTATTGAACTGTGTAAGAAGATCACACACTGAATGAATTCACAATCCTTTGTTCAAACTGAAACAGTGCATCAGTCATCTTGAATCTCACTTTATATATATAACCAGACAACAAAAATCAACTTAATATTATCTCATTTACATTAGTGTCTGGAACATGAAAGTTAAATAATCAGATCAGTTACAACACTCATTCCAATGGAATTAAACAGAAAAGTGCTTACTGGGCACTCCTGATACAAGCCGGAGAGGTCGCAATACACGAAAGGCTCTTAGGGCTTTGACATCAAAACCACCAGGTTTGCCACCTGAGTGGCTGCCACCTTCTGTTTCTTTGGTTAATTGTTCCAATATTACACTAAATAATCTAGAAAATGAGATGAAAGGTCACCATCCATTTACCATGCAATCAAAGGTATTACGAAATTACTTGAAATACAGATAATTCTGAAAAGCCATTCAATTGTCAAAATGAGAGGTATATTTATGCATTAAATCATAACAGGAAGAGTTATGAAGTGCAAAAGTTTCTAATCCCTTGAGATAATGATGACAGTCTCCAATAAATTGGCAATCTGCTTGTATACATCCTCTTCTATTTTTAAATAAATGAAGCTACTTTGCCATTTCTCTTTGTTCTAACATTTTATAGCTGTAAGGTTTGGAAAAGTAGTCTTCTCTTTAGAAGATGAAGTAGATAATCACAAGAAACCATCTGGTTTAATTTTGGTGAAATATATGAATTCCAAGTGATGCTGCAGTTCAATATTCTAAATACAGGCAGCATATATTAAAAAACAATTACAAAAAATATTTAAAATGAATCTAACATTTAATAACACCAAAAATATTTGGTTTTTACTCATAATAGCTTTGAGTATAAAAATATTCCCAGATGATTCATTTATTGTATTGTATTTCTCCACAGCAGAAATGAGCTAGTCATTCATTAGAACAGTTTGGGAGACAAGAGTTATATTTTTCCTTCCCAGTTCCAGCAAAAAATCAAACCAATGCAACTGTTTGAAGTGCAAAGTAATCTTAGGCTTATTTTAGTTTGGACCTGCATTTCAGATGCATAGTTTTCTAGATGGCAAGGATGGATCAGGAAAGCCATAACAATGCTTTGCAGAGTCCAGTACTTGCAAAACTGCACTTCTAAACGGATTTTCAAGGCAATAGAGTCTTGTAATCCTGAAATTTCTTTCACATTCAAAAAGGACTCCAAAAACATGTAGGTTTTGGGTTTTATGAAGGAAAGTTCACAATGCTGCTATGCTGGAGAGTTGCTAGAAATCATGTAATATTTAATAACTTGACCAAATGTCCTGGTTTCGGCTAGGATAGAGTTAATTTTCCTCACAGTAGCTGGTATGGTGCTCAGTTTTGGATTTAGGATGAGAATTATTCAACTGGTGTGGGAGGGGTGGGGAGGGAATCACTTCTCAGGGACAGGATGGGCATCAGGCAGCAGGTGGTGAGCAATTGCATTGTGCATCACTTGCCTTGTACAAATTATTATTATTATTATTATTATTATTATTATTATTTCTCTTTCTTTTCTGTCCTATGAAGCTTTCTTTATCTCAACCCACAAGATTTTTACTTTTTTTTCCCCCTCAAATCTCTCCCCCATCCCACTGGGGGGAAGAGGGTGAGTGAACAGCTGTGGGGTGGCTAGCTGCCTGCCAGGTCAAACCACAACACCAAAGTAGAATATTGAGGACTTTCTCCTCTTCCAGTAAGCAGCTGACCTGCATAGGTTCATTCCCACCTCTACTCTGCTTATTCTCTTCCTGAATGAAACCCATAAAAAGAGCGCCACACAGCTCTTAGAGTGAACACCATTCCAGCAACCTATTGTAACACCTAGAGAAATCCAGACATTTAATATTTCAGGTCCTACTTCAGCCCCACAATTTAACAGAACACTTTTAAGAAAATGAGCCATCTCAATGACTGCAGAGTGACTGTTCATACTCCAAAGTTGACCTGGTTCAACAGACTTCTGAATCAGATCCCAAATTAAGAGAAGCTGCTTTCAGCCTGGCAGTCCTTACATCTTTCAGAAGATTTAAGGGGTACAGGGACAATGAAAGCACTATGAAAGCTTTCTGCTATGCCCTTATTCTTTCACTTAAATCCATTGAAATTATGCCACAAAGAATGCAGGCAAGTAGTAGACTGCTCAGAAAGTAATTCATACTCTGACTGGTTTAAGAGAATGACAAAGACAGGAGAAATCATGACATTCACAGCTATATCTACTGCTCCATCATTTTATATCCATTGTCTAAAGCCATTAAGGTATAAATGGAACAAGCTCCTTCATTACTCTTAAAAATGACTGTTATTCTCCTGTATAGTTTATCAAAGTTTCGATGCCAAATTTGATGTTGGAGAAAAAGCCTGTATGCATGCTTTCCCTTTGGCAGTAGAGGTTTCTTTTGGTACTGTTAAGAATTATCCATTTGGACTGCTTCAGTTTCTGCTGAAAAAGCACACGAAGCATATTTCATCTTATATGTTGAATATAGGACATAACAGCAACTCTTTCAAAGCTATTAAAATACCTAATGAAATTGCATGTTGAAACTAGTCAAATAGAATCACATCTAGAAGTGATTCCCTATCCATCCTGGGTTATGCATGAATATCAACTTCTCACTAGGCTTTTAAGTATCTGTTAGATAAATGGACTCACGCTTGTTTGCTTATTTATGTTTGCTTGTTTTGGTTTTTTGTTTGTTTTGTTTTTTCTCTGTTTGTTTTTTAACTAATTATCTTAAACCAGTTTTGTCAGTGCCTGACATGTTATGAAGGGTCCATCTTGTCTTCCAGGTAGACTGATGGCAGTTTACATAGTAATTTATACTTCAAAACTTTTGCATTTTGAGCTATAATTTAAATTTTAGTGGGATATTTTAGGTATTTGATAAGATGTAGTCCTTTTTGCTTATTTTATTTTCCCTGGATTCAGTGTATTTGACCTAACTAGATTTAGCCTTTAACATTGAACATTTTATGAGTTAATGGAAATTTTTTCAGTTATCATGTATTTAGGACAGAGCCAAAGATAGAGGTCATGTTAATTAGACTGCTCCAGGGTTACTGTAGCTCCATGGTCACTTGACAAAAGAGAAGAGGTCTATTCAAGTGACGCCTGGCAAGAGAATTGAGTTTTTGTCTATGATAGTCTCCACACCTGCACACCAAGCTTCCCCTTCAGGCACAGGGACCAATCTGTTGAGAATGACCTAGCCTGATGAAGAATCTATTTATACGCAAATTTTAGTCTTTTTTTTTTTTTTTTTTTTTTTTTTTACTATCTCAGAAACAAATAATGGGCATTCACACATTCATAATAGTTCCCCAAATTTAATAGTGGTTTACCACGTATTTCCTTACTTAGCATCTATTTCCTTAATGCAATGGCTGAATAAGAACAGTATACTCTTGAACTCCTGGGTCTTTTCAATTACAGGCAAGCCATGATGCAGTCTGAACTTAAAATGAAGTTAGAATGGCATATTGCATGCCAAGGTTGTCTTTGCTAGCCAGCCCCAACCTACAAAATTATACATGGATAACGGTCTCCATTTTAATAAACATTTTTAGTAAACTGGAAAATCCCTTTTTCAATATTATCCTGCCACATTTAGATAATTACAATATATGCCTCAAGATTAATTCGCTAGATAGCTGAAGGTAGGATCTTCTAATGAACTAGCGCAACTGTTGACACAAAACACCCCCAATGCTTCCTATATCCTAAGCTGGTGCATAATGTGAATGTAGGACACTCCACTCTCCGCTTTTCTGTAACCTGAACAAGGCCCGAGCAGCATCTTATCAGAGAAGTGGAACAAAACTCTTCAGAGTTTCTCAATACAACAAGAGGGTGAATAATAATAATAATAATAATAATAATAATAATAATAATTAAAAAAAAAAAAAATCAAACATATTCTCCCCCAGGCAAGTTTCATATACATCTGGGGCCTAATGTCCAGCACACCAAAGTACTGAAGTGTCCAATTTTCCTCGTATTCCAGGAAGGTCAGTGAAGCACTCAGTTACCCCGACTCCCCTCACCACTATCCTTAATTTCAGAACACAGGGGTTCTCCCAGAGGTCTTTGGTGAATAAATGAACTCCATATAACTTCAGTGTAGGTATAAATGAATAAATGACTTAACAGTGCATGGACCTAAGTGAATAAACCTCTATCATATTGAAAGAGGCCAGGAGTTTACCTAGGAAAAATCAGATGGAAAAGATTCTGTAGGACAACTAAGGTAAACACATCTGATCAAACTGTTTGGCAGAACTCAGAATTCCATGGGAATGTTTACTATAAAGGTGATGGTGCAATGCAGCCTACAGCCAAATACAGCACTGAAAACTTTAACAATTTTGTTTTGAATTCTACACTCCTATCAGTTGATGGTTTTACTATAAAAGAAAAAATGTCAGGCTCAGGCCCTTATACACAGCCAAACAAACCTATATATAATTTACAGTAAAGAAGATTTTAAAACCTTTTTATAATGAAATATAAGTTACTTACCCTACTACTACTATTACAAAATCCAATAAATTCCATCCATTTCTAACATACGCATTGGGGTGTAATAATAATCCATATGCTATAATCTTCAAAAATGTTTCAACTGTAAAAATTATCAGGAAGGCATATTCTACTTTTTCCTGTAAAAGACAAAGTACAATGAAAGACAATGTAATTTAGCAATTCTTTTACTAGTTACAATTCACAGTAAGAGGGTAAATTGTATTGATCAGGACTATGGAGATATAGTACTTCATGGCAGTTTATTTATGGGTTTTAATTGCGCAACATTTAATGATAGCTGCACTGACAAGGCTATAATCATATAATTGCATGAGATATTTCCTGCTTTCAGATTCCACGAGAGAAAAAGACTCCAGTTCTGCAAACATGGAAGCACTCTGGGCCTTTGTTTAAGTAAATAATCCCACCCAGATCGATAGTATTCTTTATATTCATTAAAACCAAAAAATGCTGTACAATAGGGTCCTGGAAACATCCTTAAAAGGCACGCAGAAGTATACTTACTTTCACTATGTTTTACATCAGCCTTTATTTAATAAGGACAAAGTTCTGCCTAATAAGGGAGTTTGAGACAGTGTCATTATGTTCTATGGAACTTTAAAAAGTTATTGTAATCTATCTAGCAGGATCTTAATTTAATTCCACTGTCTTACATCTTTTTCGTTTTTACATGGAAGTTTATATTGACATTCTTCCTTCCGCATCACTACTATTGCTTTAAATCATCCAAATATGGTTGAAGAAATTTTAATTTAGTGTATCACCACCTTGTATCATTGATATTCCAACTTCACATTTGCTTCAGTACTTTTTTACAATATTATTAGCATCTTCATTTTTACCAAAGATCACGTTTTAAACCAACATATATGTTGAATCTCTTTTCAGAGCTAGTTGGGTAATATTTTTTGTGGCTTTTTCTTTCTAGAGTAATAGCATATTTGATTTGGATAAACTGTAAAAATCACTGCTATCAAGGCAGGTCAATTAACACATTTTTTTCAATTTACCTTCATCACTTCCTTGCTTTGTATAATCTTTGTTTTGTTACCTGTTGTTATGCAAATATTAGAGCTAAGACTACAAGACAGAATAGTTCTTTTTTATTATTTTAATTTGTTCAAGCACTCATGGCTATTGCTCCTTATTACCACACACAGCATTAATTACATGGACCATAACTGCTCAGTAAGGACTACAAACATCTATGCAGCAAAGACATTCCACACAAAACTATGTATTTGCTATTTGTTATACATCCTGACACTTTCACACACAACCGAATAAAGACCACACATGGTCCATTCACAATTTAAAAGGAAGATTTTTATAAACTCATGCACAAAGTCTGAACTCGAGGGGCCAGATTTCTCTTCCTCATGAAAAGGGCATTTAGTGTTGGTTAGGTATAGGACACGGTATATCCTTTTATAAATCTGACATTAGTGGATTAATAAATGGTAGAAACTTACCCATAAATCACATAATCCCATCCACCTCTAGCAAGTGGCAACCTGGAATCACTACGAGAGGTAAGGATTTCCCTAATGTGAAGCAAAGATCTTGCTCATCTCAATCCCATACGTCTGCATTTTCCCTCCAAACATTGCTTATAAACATAGATCTTCACCCAAAGCAGTTTCTCCTCAGCTGTGTTGTTTTGCATGAGTTCTTCTAGCCCAGTGATACTAATGGATACCCTACTCCAGTTATTTTTCCTAATCCGTATTTCAAAATCGTCCCTTCCACTTACCTATTAATTTATCACTGATAAACTGGAGCAATTACAGGATAAGAGTGAGGTGGCCTCACAGAAGCATGAATGCTTTGTGCACCAAGAGCCATCACAATTTTTTAGCTAGAAGGCACCACAAGGGTTACAATAATATGAATTGTCAGCATTTCTGAGAACCATAGTGCAAAAATGCAGAAATTATACCAAGTCCTACCATGTATACATTCCATAATAACAGCTATTTCTGTTTCCCTACATACGAGTCTGTAACTCAGATACAGAAAGATAAATAATATAAGACAACATAAGGAAGACAAAAATATTAGGTTGGCATTTGCTATAGGCAAAATACATATCAGTAGTCATAGTAGTAAAAACCAACCCGAAACAAAAGTGAGGAAGCTTCATATATATGCAAATTTCACAAGCTTCTTACCGTGAAAGGAATGCAGGACTGGACCAACCCTTCTGGGCCATCACAACCAGTCTACTGTTACTATAAGGAAATACGTAATTTAATACTGCTCATGAGCATACCAGATTCCACCCTAATAACCATCTTTGCCCTTCACTGCTCCCTTTCCTGGAACGTTTTAATGCTCTACAGCTATTTGGGCTAGGAACCAGTCCTAGTCCCAGTGAAACTTGCTTAATAGTCACATATCCTAGCAGTTCATTTGAATTACAGTTCACATCTAACCACTCTATCCTATCCACTTAGCACTCATCTTCCTGCACATTTTATTTCCCTTCTGTGGAAGCAGGACTGTTTCCTCGTTATTAACCAGCACTGCATACATTCTGTTCAAGCAACATGTGATACAAGGCAAGCTCATTTTTTAAACCCAATGGCGATAAGTCTTACTGTCACTAGCTACAACTTCTGGTTAACAGATCAGGGAGAAAAATGCTATTGCAATTTCAGTGCATTTACTGTGAAGGTGTACCTTCCAAGCAAGATGGAAAATGATAATACTCTGAAAACAAGCATTTTAGAGCAGCCAAGACAAAAGGAAATCACGTTTTAGCACCCGTAAGAACCGCTTTTATTATGGATAAAATATGGCATGTGGAATACACGTTTTTGGCATGTTCATCACCTATTTTCCATTTTTTCAAGTCTTCCTCTAGCCTGTTGACCCCAAAGATGATTTTTGAATGTTATTCTCATCCTACTGTTTTTTTAAGTTCTATCTGTTCTAGAATCAACAAAACACTACAAAATCAGCAAAATACTCCTCCTCCTTCTTATTCTATTTTCTTTTGAGGTATGCTGGAATATGGAAGAAAAACAGCTACGGCATGTGAGCAAGATGATCACTGGATTCTGGCCCACTGAAGACCAGTATCAGTTGGCACTAATTCTAAAGGAAACAGTCATTAGTACGGCTACTCCAAAGCAAGCCAGAGCTCTGGATGGGTAATTAACCAGCCACAGACAAGTCCCTTGTGACTCCTCCACAAGATCCGTTACCAGACGGTAGAAAAGCTACTTCTCTCTTCTCTTTCAGTCTCTTCAACAATGTGAATTGGATGACTACCCATTTCAGTTTGTTTGTGGTTTTTTGTTGTTGTTGGTTTGTCTTGAAAAGTTTCATTTAACAATTATTTTCCAACCAATTAGCTGATCCTGCAAACTCCCTCTTTAACAAAACAAAGGGACTGCTTGTTTTAGGTGGGAATCATAGGAATGGGTTTGTACAGTTTATGCCATTTCTATCTGAAAATTTATTTCCCTGACACTAAGCTTCAATCTGTGTAAAATGATATCAGAAAAATATAGTGAGATGAAAATCAATTACATTTTTACCACGCATATTCTCCTGCAGAGTTCTGTTAGTTTAATGGTAGCAGAAAGCGCTGCACATGCTTTATTCGTCCATTTTACTTTTGGTGGTTATTTTCATGAGTAAATTCTTATCTATAAATGTGCTTATCTAGTTCTTAAAAGACTAACGTGGAAAAAAGATGCAAATTTGCTTTTGCAAGGCATTCTGATAATTTTTCATTATTATTTTGTTTTTACTAGTTCAGGTATTATTAATCTCATGCAGGGTAGATAGAATTCTCAGAAGTTTTAGAAAAAGGATAAAGAGTCCTAAAAAGAAAAAAGAAAGAATGAAAGGAAGAAATACATACTGGCACCCTGCTCTCTAAGTTCACAGGGTAGCTGTACCCTCTACAAATTTAGTGTGGATCAAGTCTGCAGGATGTCCACATCTGAACAGCAGCTTGAGTTCTGCACTCAGAGCATTCTAAATTGCAGTGCATGAATAAAACTGAGAAGTCCGTGTGTGCCAAAGCAGAGGGGCCATATGAAACCTTGACAGCTGGACCAACAGAAACCTCATGAATTTCAGAAAGAAGAAGTCTAAAGTTCTGTACCTTGGGTAGAATAACTGCATTCTTCAACACAGGGTGAGAAAGGACCCAAAAGTCACAGTGGACACCAAGTTAAATAACGTGCTCATTGTAAGGCAAATTGCACACTGGTCTGCATTGGAAAGAGCATGGTCAGCAGATTGTGGGAAATTATCTCAACTCTACACCGTGCTGTGAGGCTGCACTGCTAGTGCAGCTTGGGGCCTCTTAGTTCAAAAGCCATGTTGAGAAAGTGCCAACTCCAGCAAAGAAAAATCTCCTCTCCTTCAAAAAGGAGGTTAAGAGAAGAACATATATGTTCTTCTATATAGAAGAACAGTGGACTATAATTATCTGTCAGGGAGTTACAAAGATGATGAAAACAAATGCTACGTAACAGCAGACAGTAAAATAAGGGGAAACAGCCACAAGCTCCATGGAGATAACAAAAACTTCTCTGCCAACAAGGCAATGTGTCACTGGAACAAGTGGCCTCAAAGCAGTAGAGATTTTGAAGATGCAGCTAGACAAAGGCACAGCTGATCTGATCTAGTGCTGGCAACAGTTCTGCTAGGAGCTGAAGGTCTAGATAACCTCCAGAGGTTTCTTCCAGTTAATATTCCTGTTATTTTGATATATTTCAAATAATTCTCACATGAGCACAGGGAAAAGTACAGACAGAATCAGGACAAGTACAACTACCTACATCCACTACACATTCAATATATGCCTCTGCAGACTACACAGAGTTGAGCATTGTACAACAGTTTTTCTTCTTTTCTGTGGAAAAATGGAAATGCGTGCCCTGGTTCCAGACTTTGTCCTGAGATATGTATATTCATAACGCATACAAGATAGAATTGGGGATGATGCTATTAACTGAGCCAATGGCACAAGTGAAGGATGCTTTTTTAACAGAATTGCCAATGGGCGTTCTAAGACCCTGTTAAAATGGAAAACATTTGCATACATTGACAACTAAAGAGGTAAATTATTCTCAATGTTCTTTCTTTGTTTCCTCCTTTTTCCTTCCTCTCTTCCTTTTTTTCTTTCTTCCTTTTGTCTTTTCATTTTCCTCCCTGCCTTCATGCTCTCACACTTTTTTTTAGAATTCACATTGTGTCTTCCATGGGGTTCAGAAGAGTGATTTGGCCCACTGGTTAACACCACTATCTAAAGTATACAGGCTGTGCTTTCTTTACAGACTGTTTTTCAGTAAGTGGGCAGCCAACAGATGTTCTTACACAAACTGTAAAACTGACAACCTGCTCACCCTCAGGAAGGTACTGGCAGTCCATCCTCACACTTCTGTCAGCTCCTCCCAGTCACTAGGGACATCATCCATCTTTACCTCTGCAACCTAGTACATGGCTGTACATGGCATACACCACCTAGTGTATCCAGAGCTTAAGCAAGCATTACTCAAGAGTACTCAAAGTGCAATCATCCCATTTTCAGTATTACTGCAAGAGCTGCAGAGGCAGGTTTTCTATGTAAAGCTAAAGCAGTAAGTGATAATTTAAGAATACAGATGGAAGACTGCAGTTCTAATGGCTTATGAGGAACACATCTCTTATTTTTCTCTACGTTGGAGAAAACCATCCCTGCACATTTTTATTTTGTTCATATTAGCTGAGATCTAAGCAAATAATTCATTCAATTAAAAATGGAAGTAGGAACACTAAGAAATAAGACAACTGAACTAAAAATAATAATATCTGTATGACTGAGTCCCTGAAAAATATCTGTATTGAAAAGCAACTGAAAAGACCATTTTGCTTCTACAGATTCAATTAGAAATTGTATACAATTACTGACATCTATTATGGCACTTAGTTCTAGATTGCATCACGAAAGTATCAGGTTAAAAACTGGTAGCTGTAAATCTCAAGATGTTAGGCAGCACAAAAATATGTATTACTAAGGATTTAATCGTGTTGCAGTACAGATTAATAGCTCTTTGTTCACTGACTTGATTCCAAGCAGAGCTAGGTCCTCTGTCTTCTCAGGGGCCCAACTCCTGCCAGGCTAACACTTCTGTTAATGTTGCTCAGACCCCTGGAGTCTCAGAAATCTCTTTATGAATATGTGATGCAATTACAGGACAGGTTAGATACATGGCCATTCTCATAATGCAACAGACCATCACCCTCCACTTTGACATCAATAATTTAGTACCAAAAAAGGCTACCTTTATCCACTGAGTTTCAGTGAAGTCATTAGAACATTTTCTCAGCAAAGAAATGTTTGCATTCTTATTTTAAGTAAATCAGCTTAGCAGAAACCCTGTTGCTCAGGAAGAAATCTTTTTTTTCCACCCTTGCCAGATGGCATACATTAGTCATCATTTATTATCCTCATATTTTCAAAATCTCTGAACAAAATAGGCAAAGCTACTGCAACATATTTGAACATGACACACTGAAACTCAGCATATAACTTAAGATGTCTCAGAAGAAAATTGCTTCAAAATAAAAAGTCCTTGGTTTGCAAAACCTTAATATATTATGTTATATAATTAAGAGTCTTCTCATATTAATTCCTACTCCCTGAGCATCAAAGATTTGGATTAATTCTTAACTGTGGAAATGTATTTTTGCATCCAAAGTAAAATGCATGTATCAGAATAAAAACCGCATATCAGATGAAGTGACTCCATCTAAGGGAAGTAATTGAACTGATCACCCTTCTGCAGATCAGCCATGCGGAAAAACAGACACAGAAATCATTTTATGTTTGTTTGATCAGCAATGGTTCCTCACGTTTAATTGCTCCTAGGGCACCCTTATCCCCACATCTCAGAGAATAAATGTTTAAATGGATTTCAGATTCCTGAGGACTAGGATGCTCACTGGAAAAGAAGTGCAGAGCTTGTGTAGCCAATATACCACACGGCATCAGTTACACGCTCCACTTTCCGTATCTAATTGTTCTGTACATTTTTAATTGTGTAGTAGCTGTCCTCCTTACATAGTAACTGCTGAACAACTCTATTAAAAAGACACTCCATCTAGAAACATATACTAAAGAAAAAACATTTTTGTAAATGCATTTTTTGTACCAAAAAAGGCTACCTTTATCCACTGGGTTTCAGTGAAGTCATTAGAACATTTTCTCAGCAAAAAATGTGAGATTTTTTTTTTTCCAAAATTCAAAAGCAGTAGCGAGAAAAGTACTGAGGTGGCTAATCCACTTTCAGATGTTAACTTGTGTCTTTATGCATTCAGAAGTCTATCTGGGGAAAATCTATCCAGAAGTCTGAGTCTAAACACATTCTTTAATTTACATAAAAATTTCTACTACAAGTAAAAAAAAAATTGCTTCTTCCACAGTTGTGAAAGTCTTGAAGAATAAAAAAGAAATGAATGCTTTGGCTCAGCGTTAAAATCCAGGGCAGCTCTGGGCAGAAATTTAGCATGAAGCTAAGAAATATCTTCAGCCTTCTGTAGCTCTTCATAGGACACAACCATACTACCAGAGATCCACGTTTTGGCTCTTACTAGCGGTAGATCCAATAGCAATGTTGGTATTCAAGAGTCATTACCAAACATGCATTGTATATTCAGGAGGTATTGCTGACTCTAATTGCTACACACTGTGAGCATTTTTAAACTGAAGGGATGCCATGTTCTTAATAGCACTGCTGAATGACAAATCTCACTCACAGAATTATCACTGTTTCCAAAGATGATACAAAATGTTTTCATCTCATTTGAACTGTGAATTCACAATCATTTGGTACAGCCACAATTAACAGTTCCACTCTCTAGACCTCAAGCAGGCATGTAAACGTGCAAGAAAACAATGCGCAATGGGACAGCTCTGAAATACTGGGCACGGCCGATGAGCAAAATGTATTTGCAAGCCATATGCTGAAATGTAATTAAATTCAAGTGCAATTAAATTCTGCTTTTTGGCCAATTTAATCTGAAGTAAAATTTGAATAACTTAAGTCACCAAAACAGTATCTCAATTTTCAAAACCAGCTTTAGGTTGCACTAATGCCCATACTTTCACATGCCAGATGCTGGCAGCCGCAGATAGATGACTGAGCAGATCATGTTTAACACTGATTACTTTTTTTTTTTTTTATTTCCTGCAGTCACTTCCCCTAAATGCGCTGTAAACCTGCATTTCGCCTTTTTAATGTGATTGCTTCTCATACGTTTAATCATGGTTTTTTTTCCCATTTTACCTTGCAAATAACATAATTATGGAGATATAGTTACATACCTCAGTTCTATAAAGAATGATTTGTACAGACAGGAAAATGGTACATCCAGATGACAAGTTTTCATGCTGGAAACAAGCCTCTCTCACTCATTCTTTTTTTCTTCATGCTGTACAAAAGTTTTGCATTTTCTATGTGTATGTTATTACACATACTATTCCTACTCTCCTACATTCCCTTGTACAGCACAGGCTTTTTCTGATTCATATTGTTCTGAAGGAACAAGGTAAACGGCATGATTTTGGAAAAGCACTCAAGAGTGACTAAATATGTAACTGACCCACCAATTTACCATCTACTGAAAAATTATCAAAAAAAAAAAAAACGGGGGGGGCGGCGCCACAATTATCAAGAAAGCATTTCTGCATGAAAAGGAAAATTTGAGTTCTTCTGAGCACAGTACATCACTTAGCAAGTTGTAGAAATGCCAATAGGTAGCGGCGTGCAAATATCAACCCTAAATCCGTACTAACTCCTACTGAAGATTAAGCACAGCTTGCCAAAGGATCTGAATTGCACAAGCAGGCCACGCAAGCAATAAAGAATATAACTCAAATAGAACCCCAATTACTTGGGTGTATTTCTGCTGCCCTCTTATTTAATTGATGATATTCAGGAAAATAAACTCAGCAAAGTAAGGAAGTAGGAAACAATGCTTATGTATACACATATTTTTACCTTACGCAGTTGACTAGTGTCAGTGTTGAAAGATAAATTAAACACGTATCTAGTCAGAAAACGGCATTAAAGCATCTTAAATATATTTTGGTACTCTCCAGCAATTTTGTTTATAAGGGAGCAGATTTTGGCTAGACACTGTGGGGAGGGAGGGAACATACTCAAATTCTCAGAGAATTTTTAAACCAAGAGAACATTCTAATCCTTGCAAATTCGCCTCTGACCGTACAGAAACCAACAAGCAGAAAACAAACAGGTGCACTGACAGCAACAAATCCAGTACTTCATAAGCTTATGTTAGAACACAGAAAACTTTCAAATGTTCAGAGACTAGTAACAAGCCCACATTTTATGTTTAACTAGTATTTCTTTAAAACAGACTTCCCGGAATGTTCAAAGTGAAATAAAAAAAAGGGGGGGGGGCGGGGGCAAGTAGGGTTAAAAAAAAATACATGTCAGCAATATTTCATTCATGTACAACACAGAAACATATTAATGACTACCAACAAAGATGACATGCTTGTCGCTGTCTTCAATCTACCCTGCTTATATATTGTCTCTTCTGGTCTTTTCCCCTCCCTGCTTTTTTTTTTGGGGGGGGGGAAAGCAGTGCTCCCTATGTGCACTTTAAGAAGGATATGACTTACTGTTATTACTTTCATTTATTTTATTTGGAAGACTAAACAAACAAACAAACAAAGTTTTTAAGTATTTTCATAAGTTAGTAGTAGGATTATTTTTTTTTATGAACAATGAATGAAAACTGTTTTAATTTCAAATATTCTATCTAAAATACACTCAAAAATATTTCAAAATAAGGCAGGTCAGTCTACCACCTATTCCCTTGTCCTTTTCACTTTCTTTTCCTCTCCCCAGCAAGCATCTTCAAACATAACAATCTACAAGATTCATTGTATTTATTTCATTTTTTCATGAAACAGAGCAGAGAAATACAGCAGGACAGGCTACAGAAGTGAAGTATTTTAAAAATGCAGTAAGTGGTTTAGAATAGTAGAGGATATAAATCCTCTAGACTGGGATAATAACATTAATAAATTTGATCAAAGAAATGTCTATTTAGTTCTTTGTTTCTTCTTTAAGAAACCAGCATCAGACCAACATTATAATTTCACATGGACAGTACCGAATGCAATGCATGTTGTGGATATGATGCTTGTATACTGTGGAGAATGGTAGGTAGATAACGTTCAAGGGTGAAACAATCTAATGGCTTTCTGATAACGACGTGCAACATGTTCTACATGTTCTAGAACCTCTTTGGATTTTTTTCTAGGAAGAATTAACTATTATATAGTTAGATATACATTAATTTACATTGTCTTTGTTAGTAGGTAATATGCAGTACTGCACTATAAAAAATAACTCTCAGAGTAACTCTGGGAAGACTGCATTACTTATGAGCTTACAGCCTGCCAGAGCATTAGAAATCATAAACTACAAAAACATCAACGGCTACAATGTTAATGAAATAAACTTATGGGGAGGGCAGCATAGAATACTTCTTGTAGACACTACTCAAAACAAAGATGTGAAGAACAGAAAAAGAGTTTATCTGAACTGACAGTCGAATGGTCTGCAATACCCATGAAAATGCAAAAGCACAACATTATCCTTGATTGTCTCAGTTTGCTGAACAAATTCTACTACTTATCCTCACCTACGATTGTTTCTGAACCAAATGGCTGAAGTGTCTAATAAAAATTTTACTCCTCGGCCATCAAAAAAATCCAAGCTTTTCTCCTGAAAAGATATTGATGAGTTAATATTTTGTAGTAACTTCCAGATATGCAAAATCTAAATTGACTGAATAAACTGGGATTTTCCTGCAGGAAGACAATGTGGGGTGATTCCCATTTTGTGTGGCCAGTAATTAAGTATTTGGATAACAATGAAAGGAAAGACCTCTGTATTTCTTTCAACTGGAACAGAAAGTTCAATGAACATGAGAGCACTTTTTCTTTATTCATCAGACTAGTGAGGGTCAGATTGTTCTGGCCGTTCCAGAATCATGAAAATGCTGATTTCTGGAGCAAACAGTTTAAGGAGAACTGTACTCCTTTGCCATAATAGTCTTCAGTGGAAACCCTTTGCTCCCCAGAATAAAAGGTATTAGCCCGTACGTTCCTTGTAAATGTGGACCACAAGGAAAAGAATTAAGAGGTGGAATGGTTCTCTGTACACACTGAGGAGCTCCAAGAGAGGAAAAAAAATAGCACAGTTAAAACACTAAATT
Source organism: Heteronetta atricapilla (assembly GCA_011075105.1). NCBI lineage: Eukaryota > Metazoa > Chordata > Aves > Anseriformes > Anatidae > Heteronetta > Heteronetta atricapilla. The sequence continues at coordinate 1,931,386 of CM021742.1, forward strand.
TCTACTCTGTCCACATACAAGATCAGGGACATATATGTATTCATTTCATCTGTGCTCAGATACTTGTAGACTCTTCTGAAAATTAATATTAAAAATGAAAAACTTATTTAGCTAGTTTCTAGTAATGGCACCATGTTGAAGACTTACTATTTTCTTTATTTTAACCTACATGCTACACTAGTGAAGTGTTCAGCTGAAGTAATGATAAGTGTACTAGCTTAGAAAGAAATAAACATCTGGAATACTACCTATAGTTGTTGCTGAAACACTAGAAATGCTTACAAAATTAAAAACTAAATTGAAAGAAACAGAATAAAGTTGAAAAAAAAACATTTGTTCTTCATCCCTTATACCTTTAAATTCAAATAAAAAAGATTTCTTACTATGTGTTCCCTCCCCCAAAAAAATCTTTAAAAACTACTCAAAGACAATGTATTAGACTTAGCCTAAAATAACTATATCAATTCCTGTGATCTGCAGATCAAACCTTAGCGATAAAGTCTGCAACTTCTGATAGAAAGAAAAATATGAAACTGCCTGCCCTGAAGCCAAATTTCTTTCTTCTCTACAGATGAATCAGTTTTTATTCTCTCTTGTCAAATGTTACTAGCATTAGTTAGTACTCCTCCAGTAGCTGCTACAATTACAGCTCCAGATTCTGCAAGTGACTAGGCTTGTTTGTTTTTTTAATCACCTAGCTAGCCTTAATATGAAAGGCAGTAAGCAGTGCTCAAAAAATCTCACACACTTCTAAGTGTATCCTTGCAATTTCAGATATAACACAAAGTAATTTTCTTCCTTACATTCCAACACCATTTAGTAGCTCAGGAGATTAATTTAGGTTGAGTTTCTTATTCCATTTTCCACTTCTCCACACAGAGCAATATTTATCAGGAAGATTGTCTTGTTTTTATTATTCCTATCTGAACTGCATCTAAGCTTTTTTCACTTATTTCAGAGATCAGTCTTGATTTCCAGAGAACACCCTGTCTGGAACAATATATTTGTAAGTCACAGTTTCAAGTTCACTTCCACTATCTCTATAAGGCACTTTGAGTATACCAACACCTGCTTTTTCCCCCATCCATAAAGCAGCTCTCCAGGTGATGTAAAATAACCCAGACCCTGTAACTTTCTCGCAGCTACTCCGTGAAATAGCCCCTAAAGCATATTTACAAGTTGTGTTCTCACAAGTAACTATATGGAACAAGTATTTTCCTTTTGGAAAAAATATAGACTTTTTACACCTCAGCAATTGTAATCAGGTCTATCAAAACTACTTTCAAGTAGACAAGAAAAATGATTACTTTTATTAGATATAAATCACAGAGACATAGAATACATTCTTCAGTTGTACGCTCAGAATTTCAACAGCACTCCTTTGCTCAAAATGTTTATGTGGAGTCGGTCCTGTATTTTTCCAGTTTTCATCTACTTCCATACTTGTGAAGATGAAAAAGTGATCATTAGGAATTCAGCCACAGCTTGGCTAATTTGATCTCATACATTCTATGGAAATGTGCTCATAAATTCATATGAGACATTCCTATGTGTTTATATATGTTCTACTAATGACACACAGCCTGCCTAGCCCACCTGGACAGTCCATCCCAACTGTCATTTTGCCAATGAGACAGTGAGAGTATGTACAGCCAAAAAGTCAAAGTCTATGTATTATAGTTAAAAATGGGCACTTAGTATTGGTACATTTAAGTGAGGACTTAAGTACACGAAAAAAGCAGTATAAAAATCAAGAGAGATGGTTCCTTCTTTTAAGAATATACAAACATTACCAATGAACAGGCATATTATGGTACCAGTGTTTATGGGACTATGTTAAACTGTAGCTAAAATTTTTATGTAAAACTATTTGGCTGGACAGAATGAATCACCATCATCTGTTTAAAAAAAAATAATAATAATCAGAAAAACTACTGTATTATTAATAGCGTTCATCATCACCAGAAGAAGGAGAGAACCCATTATACTGTAAACCTAAGGTGTCATCTGTTAACCTATTCCTCATTGTCCATTCAGGATGGATATTAGGATTAGAGCCCCAATGTCCTCCTTGAATTTTGAACATTTCATGTTATCTCTCAAGTATTAAACTGTTTACAACACTGGAGAAATTCAGATTACAACAGCGGAGAATTCTTCTGTCGCATAAACATACAAAAAATAAGAAACTTCATCACCTCTAATGAATGTGAGTGTCTAAGTGAGAACATTTTACAGACAGAAAAGGTGAATTCAAAATGTTATGACTCCCACTGTTTGAGTGATTTGAAGATTGAAGAAAGCTCTTATAAAATGTTATGATTCTGTTTTAAGTTTTAGTAAATGTAATAACTAAGATACAAATCTCTCCGTCTTAACGGCCTGGAAAGACACTAAGACACTAAGTAAATTTGTACTATACTTCAATCTTTGAAATAGCTATTTGATGCATTGACATATATTCTCACAGTCCGGTACTACAATATGCAATGGCCAGTGTAAATACTGGAAAAACTGAGGTTTGAAACCCTTAACCTGGGATAAAAGCTAAAAGGAATTTCCTCTGCAAGTCCTTAAATCAAAATTACTTTAGCATAGGCAAATACCATTTTATACTCTTTTGCTAATGGGCCATTCTACGTTGCAAGTTTTCTACTGTATGATTCCATAACATACACCAACCCTGTGAATCTGGAAAGAGTTGAAGGTCTTCATCTTTGCAGAAAAGACGTTCAGCTCTGCAAGATGAGACATCCAATACTCTGCAAGATGAAGTCCTCAAAGATGAACAAAATGCTTTAATTAAAACTATTTCTTTTGCTCAGTGCTATTTCTAACTTAGGATTTGCCATAGGCATTGTTTTACTCATGTTTCGATGGAATACTTAGCAAGCATGAAATAGATGGCATCGCTGTAGCAAAAGTGAAAGGTTGACTTCTGCCTAGGGCATCTTTTATTTTCTATGAAAGCTTAGAGGTAGAAACTGAAGCATGATAATTGAACCTTGAATGTAGTGACATTATAACAACTGTTTGCATGAAGCGATAAATATTTTGTATTGAGTTATTTAATTTTTCAGATTAAATTGATAGCGTTAATAAACATTAAAGGAAGTTATATCATACTAAATGAAACATGCTGATAATTGGTAAATCCTGCTTATATGGCTCCAAGTAAAGGTGCAGGTTACTATCAACAAAAAATACATAATTCCCTTAATTGTTTTTTAATAAATTTCAGCATTTGCATTTATTATACATGGCATATTAAAAAGGTAGTTTTCATATTTTCTAGTGCCCAAGGCAGTGGAAAGAACAAATGATGTAATACAAGTGGGTAAAACCTGAGGCAATAATACATCATAGTCAAAATCCAATGTTTTTCCTTAAGTGACATGCACATTTGCACTCAAAAGTTTTGCCATCTTCCTTTGGTTAAAGGTATCAAAGCAGCAATCTCCTAGTGAGGTGTGTCAGAACTAATGTAGCTGTATGTAGTTCACTGTAATTGAAAATAATTCACTCTGTCACATTTACTGTAACGAGAGGTCACATCTCAAGGGCCATAAATGTTGTTCACATTAATCATAACTGACACCTTCCTCCTCCTTCAGGGAAATTCAGCCATATTACAAGGCTTAGCTCACATCCTTTTTAAGCTTCTGAACTTCTTTCTGTTTTCTGGGGAGGGTGAGGTAAGAGGTTATTTGGGGTGGGGTGGGGGGGTCTGTTTAAAAATAAGCAAAATAACAGCAACAAATTGTGCCTTGTATATTATACAGATATCTCACAGAAAAGCACATGGTAAATACAATTACATTGATCTCCAAAATTCCCACAGATGACTAAAAATCATGATTTACAATCTGCCTATTCTGGGTGGGAGCATAAACAGTCCCTAAATAACACATGCATAGATGCCATGTTCAAAAGCAGTAGTTAAGAAAGCAACATACTACATAACTACCTAGTGGACTGCATACATTAATCTTTTATTAGTAATGAAAGGCAGTACAGTTGTGGAATGCTAAGATCACATGACAAATGTATTTCTTTTTGAACAATAAATATGTATCCAGCATGCCTGGACGTGAATCTCTATTCTCAACATGTGCTCTTGAAAGCACAGAAAATGTGTACTCCATGTATAATTAATACAGTTTACAGGAAGTGACAAGTTTTTAATTCTGTACACTTAGTTTGTCCTGGAAATAGAGTTAAAAATTTGAAGTTGCCGAAGAATTAAAAATGGCATGCAAAAATGCATTGGAGATAGCATGATGTATTTGTTCACCAGACAATAACCTTCATCTCTTGGTTTGATTTTTGTTGGGTGGAGCAAGAACTGACAAACAGCATGTTAGCTCTGACTTAAAGGCCTGTTTGTTTTTTCCCCTAACATTCATTCATAGAAATGCAAAATATAAGTTCTCATTTCTTCATGAGCAAATATTTATTAATTTATTAGACATAGACTCACTGATGACTCTCAGAATTAAGTATTAAACCAGTGAAGAACAAAATCGGAACACAAAGGCAGCTTCAGTTCTACAATATTGTATGTTACAATAAATTGTTATTTTTGGAAGGCAGTTTAGATCTAAAACAATTATTTAAAATGGCCACATGGCCGTGTAAGAATATCTGCTGTATGATTATTTTCTAGCAGAGTAATGCCATGGATTATTCCTGGTTTTTTTGTTTGTTTGTTTGTTTGTTTGTTTTTGTTAATCTTAACTATCCTTACATTTTTAACAACATTACTCAACACTTCAAAAACAAACCTAGGTTTTGGTTTGAAACAGGTACACGCTTCACAATGGAATATTTCCACACTATCATATTTTTCTTGGGCCACTATCTACAACACTCTGTAAGAAGGTTCTTGTGCCAAGCATAGGAATGAAAATATAACTTAAATTTAAAAATGGTTCTCTGGCTTTGGTTTTCTCACCTGAACTGTAATTCCTTTGGTTTCTCTGTCTGAGGCACTTCAGCCCAAGTACTACACTTACTTCTAATTTCACAGATTGTCATTAATCCTGTATAGTGCCAAGATATTATGCTTTAGGAAAAGAGCTCACGAATGAGTGAAACTATATTCCAATAAATCATCATGCCATTACTGCCTCATCGTTACAGAAAATATGAATAAATACCTACAGGCCCTTCTAACCAATGAGACTTTTGGTTTACAAAGACCATCTTTATTGTTTTACTAAGACTAAGCCAGATTTTTTAAAAATGCATTTAGATAAGAAGAGCAATATTATTGAAGCCTAAGAGACTACCGCTATGTGAACCAGGTGCTTGCTTAGTACTCTGCGTAATTCAGCAACTCATCATTCACCACTTCTAAAGGCTATGCAGACAACCAGCAGCAGCACCAGTAAAGTCCTGAATAAACTATTTTATCTTTTTGCAGGTATTCTAAGGCTTATTTTTGTACAATAATATTCACTAACAAAACAGTCTAGTACTTTATTAGGTTTGGGAGTTGTTCAAGAAATATTTTATTAAAACATTAGTAAACTCATCAGGTTTCTGAGTTTCTCCTATGTTATTTCTTGATTCTTCAGCGCACTATTTCCCAGCACAGATGACAGCATTTCCGTATGTGAAGTTGTCCCAGTTTTGGGGGACCAATCCTCCAAACATGAATGTCTTGTTCACACCCACAGGAAGTCTGTTCCTCTATCTCACCCCTCTGGTGTTTAGAAAGCTTTCTAATCTCCAATATAACTTTGGAGAGCTAGTTGATACCCAATTGTTCCTGAGCCAACATTATAGTTTAACTTAAGCAGCTTCTCTCTCCATCATATTCCCCCAATGAAATTTTCCCACATTCTTTAATTTTCCTAGCTGAAAAACATCAAGCTGTTACAGTTCACTCTTACAAATATATATATATATATATATTCTCTTTCCACAATCATTCTATTATCCTAATTAATTGATCCAATAGAGGATTATGAATTTACCCCCTACACATTTATTTACATGTCTCTACTTCAGTGAACACTTCTAAACTTCAAATCCTTACTTCAGGGTCAAAACTGTCCCCACTTGAACTCCACCAAAAAACCATCTCTAGTTTTTTCCAATCACCTTTGATCCATATTTCTTACACTATTTTTTGAGACACCATAGGCTGACATTTCAACCAGAGCACCTCAGCTATTTTCCCCCTCTACAAAACTTACAGAGCTTTATAACATTGAGCATGTTGGAGTTCTTTGCATTGGGTTCCTCAAAATGTATGCGAACTTTCTTAGAAGAAAAAATGATTGCTTATTTGCCTAAAGTTGTCTTTTCCTATGTTACACAAGCCTTGATGATGTCTTCATTGTTATGTATTTATATTTATATTAGACAGTATTCTCATCTAAGTCAAAAGGAACAGTACTGAACCTAGAACTTGGAAAGTACCCAGTGACACTTTGTTGTAATAATGTTTTGTTTGGATGAAAGATGTTGGACAAATACAAAGCCTTTTTTCTGTTGTTACAAAACAAGGTTGGAACAGGTGTTCTGGCTATATATTTGTCATTTAGATTGTGGCAGTGATGAAAGCAGAGACAAGCTAGCCAGGCAATCAGCCCCTGATATTACTGAAAAAATCCACATTTCTGTTTTTGTTTGTTTGTTTTAGAAAAAAAAAAAAAAAAAAAAAAGAGTCATATTAGAGGGCAGAAGGAGTTTTAGCTTTATTTGCCATCTTCTAGAAGCATGATTTTCAGGGACTATGCTATGTAGCTGTTTATTTTCATATTATGTTTTCTCTACTGCATACTGACATAGAACATTTAAAATGCTGTCATTTATGCTTTTTCTATCTTTTGAATGAGTGTATCCTTTCATATGAGCTTGCTTTCCCAAAAGATAATAAAAATATTACAGAAAGGGCCATTTTAATACTACTTAGCCAAACTGAGAGAATATGTTTTGAAATCTAGCCTATAGATTATTGCAACTATTACCCCACCTCTAACAACAAAGAATGCTGGAGGACTAAATGTTTTATGCCTCAGCTAGGTTTCAGTTCATTACATAAGCAAGTGCAGGACAGATGTCATCAAATGACAGAATGAAATTCCAGGGCAAATTTTAATTTCTGAAGAATTGTGTTGAGACACCATCCACACTCCCTCCAGCAAAGCATACAGGTCTCAAGAAAAGGCCAATTTAGAATAATTTAGCTCAGCTACTGACTAATTCAGAAAATTTTCCAGACAAAAATCCAGTCTCAGGTCAGTTGCTGGTTGTGTAGAACACTTTTTTAAATTACCTGAGAAGCTGCAGCTCAGGCAGCAAAATAGTACTGCAATGTTGGCACAACATAAACAGTGAAATCAATTTGATATGCTGTGCTGTCTTCAAGACAAACTGAGACCAAGCTTGTTTACCTCCCTGGGTGTGAAAACTCACAAAATTCCACAGAAAATATGCTTCAAGTGGGCAACAAGGAAAGAGAAAATACTCTATATGTCCTTACATTTATTGCATTCTCCTGTCTTTCTCGCTTTACTGAGCAGGTTTTCTCTGAACTAGACATACTTCTTATTCAGCTTGTGTCTCATTAGATTGTCTATCACAACATTTTAATTCTAAACTAATACTATGCTTTGATCATATTTGCTCAATTAGTTTAACTGAGTCAAAAGTAATTAATAGATGTGCTGTAAACTTGAGTGCATCAAGGACGGATATATGGGGATGTATTTTATTTTTTATATACCTAAGAATTTTCCAACAGTGCTAGCAGAGAAGTGACTGTAGTATATATATGGTAGACCAACACCAGCTGAACCTGAGTACAAACAGCCTTCAATTTTTAGCAGCAAAACATCAGCACGGGTTTGTCACCTAGAATCTACAGAGTGAAGTCTGACCGCAGCTGCACCCATCTCCATGCTCAACTAGCTAGCTTGACATCTGCCCCACGTATTCACTAACTGAACCTCTGACTGCAGCGCGTACCACCTGGACAGTTTGACAGCACCATAAAACCACATATTGGCTCACAAATTTAGTCTGGTGAATTACAGCATTCTGGCAGTTTAGGGTCTCTATTCCAGCATCTAAGATTCGTATAGAGAATTATGTGCTCTCCACCTACCACTAGCACGCAGAGCAGCGATGAAACCAGGCATTGCAAAGAGCTTGAACCTGGCCCCACGCCACTCTGTTGGAGCTGGGACAGCTACAGGCTTGCTATACACAGATACCGCATTTACCTATTTTTCTTCAACATTGTAACGGTAGCTTAGGTAAATATTTCTAATATACAGACCACTGGTACAACAAAAAAAATAGGAACTGCAACACTTTTTAGATATTGTAGTGATAGCAATTCCTTATAGCGTATTCTGTGAAGTGGAGCAAAGGAGATTTCAGACCAAGCTTCACAATTTGGGCATATTACCAAATGCATCTAAAGTACAGCACAAGAAAAGAAGTGTATTCCCATCACCACCGCCGCCTTCAAAAATGAAGAAAGTGGGTCATTATGACCCAGCTGTACTTCCTGACATTTTTATGCAGGCCAACTACTGTGGATTGCAAGGAAGAAAATTAAAATATATGTCCATCAAAAACTCTTTCATGTGTTTGCTCTACTGTTACATGGACAGCCAGAGGAAGTAAGTAGAGATTAAAAAAAAAAAAAAAAAAAAAAAACAGAAAACGTAAATACAGATGTTTCATTTATTTGTATCTAAATTATTCATGCCCCAACACTAATATAGAAAAATCTTTCCTTGGTATACCAACATAATGCAGTTGAATGTTTCTGAAAAAAACAAACAAACAAACAAACAACAAACAAAAAAAACAACCCTTGATTTTTGCTTCAGACCTTTTTGATTATATTTGTTCTTTAAAAGCAAAAGGCAAAATATAGCCCTTTTCCCCCCTTGTGTGAGATGGCATCTTCCAAATGCTATTAATACTAGAACTGTATCACACACTCTTTTTATTCAGATTTGCATTAAGGTTTGTTTTTCATCAGGAAAATGAGAGTAAGACACAAAGTCTGAAAATCCTATGTGAACAAAGTTTAAGATTAGCAGAGGGCAAATAAACTTTAGAACATAACTGAAGAGCAGATTATAACAGTATATAAACCCTTTTACCCACCAATCACTTGTTCAAGATCAGTTTAGCAGTTGAAAGTGGATTCTTTGAATGTTGCCTACAATACAATGAACTGGTACACACACAGATCCTAGCACATGTGGTGACATTACAAGTATCTGGTCCAACTCTTGTCATCAAGGAGTTAGCATTTGTATGCTTACAGAAAGAGATAATGTTGTAAATCCATCTCTTGCACTTTTTCTATTTCCTGTTATTCTACCAAGGGGTTGACCAGAAAAGTTCATGAAAAAGAGATGAATCCTTTTGCTAGTCTGATTCAAGTCTGCCCCAAGTTACAGATCATATTGCAAAAACCTTATGGTCCTTATATTCTGCCTACTTGAAAAACGTTAGCATATCAATTTAATGAAGTTTAGGTCAAGTTCTTTAGAATCCATCCTAATACCTGTCTTCAATCACTTGCCCAACCAGATCAAGTTCTAAGTAGATACAGCAACTAAAGGACTTAGGGCTCACAATGAAGCATCTGACAACTTTCACAAAGACTGTCTGGACAGCATCTTTTTGTAGATAAAGTTGTTTGCTTCAAGCAATAAATTCACCTTCTATAAAGAATGCAGATGGCTAGATAACAGTCTGATGAATGCCATACAGACCTTCCATGTAAGATGTAAGCAAGCAGCTATTCTGTTTGTCAGATATGAAAGAAATTCAATTTAGCATTTAGAGTTAATTTGCAGGAGAATATTTATTAGTATGGCATCATATGTCAAATATTTTACTGCAGTCTTATGTTTGTATGCCAGCTCACCTCAGTTTTAGCAACACCAGTGCATTAACAATAATAAGTCATGAAACCAAGCCAACATTTAAAAATGCACAGTTTAAGACTGTCCCAGAACAGCCAAAGGTCAGCTACAACGCGTACCAAGACCATGTCCTCAAGTTTCTGTACAATGGATGGCATTACATCCATTCTAAAATAATACAATAATAATAATAAATCCATGAAGCCAGTATCCTTTTCTCTCAACAATTTCATATCTATCTTCCAGTAAAACATTACAAGTGCCAAAATGCTGTATGATCTGCAGCTGACTTCCGTAGATGTCACAATACTTGGAGCCACTTGAGAACTGCACTTAACAGATGTATTTCTTTCAGTGATAGAACCGATATCTTAAAGCAAGACAATGATAATTCATTTCTAACCAAACTGCCCAACACCAATATTTTTGCCAAATGGAAAACCACTTTCCGGCTAGACTTAAAGACACAGAGAAGAAAACAGGGTTTTACAGCAGTTCAAGGAGGAAGACTGAAAAAGATGTATTAATTCACTGAGCCCTGAAGAACCCTTCAGAAATACTTCTTAAGATATTACGGCTCTTTGAAATATATTTTTACTATAGTGTTAGGGAATATTTTTGTCATCGTTTAGCATGTATTCACTCAAACTTCAGAAATCCACAACTGGAAGGTCAGAGTCCAGAAACCCCACAGTTTGATAAAAGGCATTCTTTCCCTAAAATTCTACTCAGAGGATTCAAAACTAAAATAAGTCTGGAAACTGAGGCTGTAAGTTCACAGTATATCTGTGTTAATTCACCCAGCAGCAAAAATTTTGATACACGTCAGACGTGCCCTGATCACATCTCTCTTCAATTATTCACAACACGTAATACAGAGTTTATAGGAGTTTTTGATGGCTGTTGTAGGTCAGAAGATCCCTAACTCAGCGTAAGACCTAGAAGGCCAGCGAGACAGTATCTGCACTGCAGGAAGTCTGTCGGTGAAAAGTTGATCTACTGAAAAAGAGATTTAGCAAACTCATAACAGTCAAATGGACTGCATGAGTTCAGAATGCAATAACACGTACCTATGGCATTTTAGTATTTTCAGCCTCTGAGCCAGACGGAACAGTTCAGTTCTAATGAACTTCAATCTTAAAAACTAGGTTTCCTACAGCTTCTCATTTTAATTTAGTTCTACATATATTGAAATACCCATGGTTTTATGTCCAGCTTGCAACCTTTCTGCAGGATAAGGAATGCAGGGAAGGACACCAATGAACCATTTTTTCCAGCAGATATCCTGGATTAAACGGAGCATTTTCCCCTCTTAGCATCATGCTTTCAACTGAAAACTGTTCATCAAGATAAAACCTTAAGTGTTCTTTCAAAAAAAAAAAAAGGGGGGGGGGTATGTTTTAGAAGATTAAAAAATTCCATATAAAAATTAAGAATTGGCATAGGACACTAAATGAAGGCAACATCTAGCAGGGAAATTGTTAAAAAAAAAAAAAAAGTATCAGGAATCAGACCCTTTAAGTAAATCCAACACAGAGAAGAAAGCAAAGTAGCATGATACCAGGTTTCATCTTCCAAAAATTCGAAGATGGGACCACAGAAGTTACCAAGATGGGCAATAAAGACATTAAAGCCAAAAGCATTCTTACCCAGTTCCCCATATGAAAAAAAAAAAAAAAAAAAAAAAAAAAAAGACATTTTATGAATGTCTTTTCTGAAACAATGACTGCAAGAGCAATACAGGAAAAAGTGTTTTTTTTTTTTTTTTTTTTAATCAGACCTCACTTTGTAGCTACAAGACCAGAGTAACTCAGCTCAGTGAACAAAAGCACCCCCCTTCCTTCAGGCTGAAAAGCAGTGCCCTTCAATCACCACAGAGGAAAAATTCACCTATGAATAAAGATGGCCCCCTTTAATAAATCATAGTTAATAAATCCATTCTGCCCTCAAAACATAGGCTGATCTTCTCCACTCTTTCTTGGCTGAGACCCTGTGTAAACCTATTGGAAGAAAACCACAACACATGGAACAACCTGTAGGTATTTGGAGGGAATTGCTCAAGCCTCGTGTTGTTCATCAGAGAGCAGGGTCAGAAGTTCTAACCAGTCCCTAAAAAGAAGTTCATACACAATTCCAAAAGATCAGTTCACTTCAGCCCTGTTTGAGCAGGATAGCGATCAGCAAAGAGTATCCCATGTGGATTTCATGGTCAGTACAGAGCATGGAAAGTGCCTAGTATAACACTACAACCATCTGACAGTGGTTATCTGTACGAATTGTTTAAAGTTTTCACCGTACATCTTGTCAGAATTTATACAACTTCAATTTCCAGCGCTAAGACATTTATGATTAATGCATCAGATAGGTTTAGGATTTAGATCGAAAAAGGTACTGCTACAGTCCAAGTGTTTCATGGTGTACCCAGAACTCTTTCAGTCCTATTATTTACAAGCACTTATGTAACTTGGTAAGATGTCATTAGAGCCTCTAAAGCAGATTAGTATGAAGGGGAGCAATACACAATAACCCATCTAAAAAAATGAGACAAACAACATGTGCAAGACAAGTACAAGATTAGCAAATGGTTCAATATTAAAGTGAGGGTGACACAATAAAGTTAAAGAGTATATAAACTAGGCTATAAAAACAACTTGCAAAACAAAATGTAAAGAATGAACACAGTTAACATAATTACATCAGCCTACACAAAATGAAGTTTGTAAAAACTGAGCAAGTCTACCATGATTTCACAGACAGTAACTTGCACTAGGCAAAGCAATGTGATCTAATCCATAATAGGAACAAATTGGATTAGCACCAACTGCATAGCATTGAAATGCAGAAATGCAGCGTACTCTAATGAAAAAACAAAAAAAAACAAACAAAAAAAACCTCTAAAGTGTGTTCGTAGACTATGATTTGCCTTGGGACTGCAGAAATTAATTCAACTTGTTTCAGTAACTGAAAGGAAAGTGAATTTCAACAGTTTTACATTTTTAAAAAGTCTACTTTGGACAGAGGAAAGTGAGGAGCATTTTTTAGGAAGTCTTTTAACTGTATTTCTGAAAGAACATTACATGATGGGGAAGATTTTTATAGCCCAGAAATAAAATATTAGATAAAAAGATTTTAACCAAGTGTTTTCTTCTTCAAATTGTGTTCCCTCCCCCCCAAAACTCCCTCAGGTTCTGTTTGTTCCTACAGGTATATCTGTAGCTTGTGGAAGTAACCTTGTCCAGTCCTCTGGTCTCACAAGGCAGAGCTAAGCACTTTCCTCAAACACTGAGTTCTGCCTCTTATTCATTAAAATTGCATTAGATTCATTAAAATTGCACTAAAAAATCAGCATCATGTGCTGCATGATCTCATTCCTAACTAATTCTGCACTAGAGTATTGCGCTGTAATAAACTGTAGAACACATGATGAAATAATCACACATTTCTAGCACCAAGGAGAATGGACAGGGGAGTTTAATAGCACAAAACTAAATTAATTTTAACTGCATATACTGATTTATCAATACCCATGTCAAACACCCTAGCTTTTGTTCAATATTTAGCTTTATTCAAATCACATTCAATGCTTCAGTTAGTGGATTAAATGTTATTCTTCTTTACTACAGCTTAATGAAGTTCTTCTAGTTATATCTAAAAACCTATTGGAATTTTTAATGCAGTGATTTTCAGTAAAACAGGTGACTACGTAAATAAAAATCAAAATTTATCCAAGTGATTTTCACTCATACCTCCACACCATATATCAAGTCTCTAATGGTGTTTCTTCCTATCGGCATGCTGAAATAACCAGAAAGATCTGCTCACATATACAATCAGAACACCTGACAGCTTGGTGCAAGGAAATAATAAATATCACCGGAGGCTTTGTCCAACAGTGAAGTCTGTAGAAATATATGGAAATTAGCTGTCCCCAGAAATTTTATGCATCGTATTTTAAAACTTGTTGCTTGCTTTTTAAGCTAGGCAGCAGACTAGCAAAGCCCTCCTGGGGAAAAAAAAAAAAAAAAGGTACGTGTAAATTACTTTCTGCTCCCACAGACCTGTATTCCCATGCATCAGGGTTCTTAATTCCCTCCTTACAGCCACAAATAACTTTCTATCCAGAATTCCAGAAGGATTTTAGAAGGTCAGCCTCAAACTATTTATTGTTGACTACAAACCTCAGCTTGCTCAAAGTAACAGATTCTCCACTGTGATCATAGTCCCTTCTAAGGAAATGACTGAGAACATGACAGAATCCTAAAACATTTAACCAGAATGTATTTTAGAAGCTGCTGCTGACAACTTTACTATTCCTGTGAGTATGTTTTACAGTATGACTTCCTTCCAATTTTCAAATACTACCTTATTTGGGAATGCCAAGATTAAAATCTTAACCAGGAAAAAAGCTCATAAATCCTACGGAACGGAGTTGGCAGGTAAATGCTGAATATTCTATCACTACTTATTATGATACAATCTTTAATATACAGCATGATGACAGTCTAAGATAAATTAAAAGCTCCACCCTTCTGAATAACATCAGTAGAAGTTCGTGTAACACCAGGCTGTGAAAAAGCACCCCAAATCCTTTGCACGCAGGATAATGGTAGTGCAAAGAAATATACTCCTACCAACCCAGTGCAAACCAAGCAATATACCTGCTGGGCAAGTATTCATGGAAATATATCAATATTCCTTAAAAATAATAATAAAAACTCTGCATACCCAATACAGTAATTTCATCTTTGTATTTTTACACTTTTCATCCTCTTCTTTTGCCTTGTACCAGAACCTGAACAACGAGTGATTTCACCTCCCCACCTATATCCAGTGTATCTGACAAACCCTGACCAGGTTAGTGCGTACCTGAAACCAGACTGATATTTCTTTAGATTTCATTTCTTACTTATGTTCAACTCTTTCATCTTTGTTCATAATTTGATCTAGAAAATCCTATTAATTTCACAGAGGCTAGTCATGCTATTTAGTCTGCACTTTACAACACCTCCAGAGTAGGGACTTTTTCCTCTGTCAACATACCGGGGTACATTTCCTTTCAGTACAGAGTAAGAATATAAATATTTACTAAAAATAGTTCAGCGTGAAGTTGAGTCACATCATGTCCTTGGAGTCTAATTAAAATTGGAGTCATTCTGATCAAGAGTTACAATAACCAGCTAATAATCAATACGAAGTTAATCAAAACAAATTGAATTACAAATTAAGTAAGTACTATCTATCTAATGCAAGAATAGCTGAATCATACCCTAAATTTTAAGAGGTACCATCATGTATATAAATAATTTCACTACTTACAATGCATGATAAGGTTTAAAATATTTGTTCTCACTTTTGGAAACGAATCAGAATGTGTGTGGAACATCAACTTAATGAAATTTTGCTGAAGAACCCACTCATCACAACTCACTTGCTGTACATTATGAACTGAAAAAACTGGCCAAAGTTTTCTTTGACCTTTACTTACACAAGTGCATAGGGTAGTTCGGCACGTATTTTGTGCTTAAGGTTAGGGAATAAACATGCCAGCAGAATTTCTCCAAATCATAAATCTCTCCAATTAATACCATGTACCCCCTAGACTGGTTAGACCTTGTCTGTTGGAGGCAAACAGCAACTGACACAGCACAACTCAAAAGGAAGTTGGTCTTCATTAGTTAGTCTGTTGGTAGTAGTTTTTGTTGTTGTTGTTTTGTATTGTTTTTCAGTTTTGTTTTTTGGGGGTTGGTTTTGTTTTTATTTTTTATTTATTGGGGAGCCATGAGGCCATACAGAATAATATTAAAAAGGTGGCTCTGATTGCCTTGTACTCCCAAACAAGCCTGGAAAGCAAGTGTGGCCTTTTTTTTTTTTTTTAAACTCAGTGCAACAAATCTAATCGTTAATGAAGAGCATTTCTATTTCCAAGTAAGTTTTCAGAAAAATATTAAATCTGGGGCACCACAGTTTCAGACGTTAAATAACAGCACTCACTTGTGTGCTTTATGAAATAAATCACAGGTACTTAAAGAAACACATGCCTACAGAAGAATTTAGTTTGAGAATGCTGCATGACAGTTTAACAAGTCTCCACAACTTAGCTGTAACTGAGGGCTTCACAGACCAGGATGCTCCACTTTGGATGAGCTCCTCCTCAAATACAACTGCCATGCTGATGAGCAAAAGGATATTGAACATGTTACCAAAACTCCCAAGAGGGAATCAAATTGTAATTTCCTCTACATAATTGTTTAAAATAAGTTTATTCAGATGAAACAAGACATCTTTTTTTAGAAGAAAGAAAAACATATGGGATATTTACATGGGGCTTAACCAAAATATAAATGGTTTCCTGGACATTTTCCATTATTCACAATACTTGAAATCAGCAAAATAAAAACATCTATAAAAAAAAGAAAAGACCTGCCAAAAATGTTAATGTAGTACATCAATGATTAAACTTGTTTACCATAGTATCCATACAAGAGATTTTTTTTAAAATCATTCAATAGCAATGAAAAACTGTCCAGATGCAATGATGCTGTTGTGAACTCGCTATGATAAACAGTTAACATTGTCCAGATCATAATTTTCTTTTATTGTTCATGTCAAAAACATTCTCAGCAATCTCAATTTAAATGAGGATTCAGAACAAACAGGAGAAAAATAGAAGTTAGTACACTTAGCTTGTCATTGACAAGGTCTGCGTGCTCATTAGCTTCAAGGAAGCTATTATTTATTACAGTAAGGCTCTGCACCACTACGAGTGAATCTTTAGCATAAAACTAGCTGAGCTTCATCCTCATGCCAATGTGTATTCATACGCTGTACATTTGAACTCATTTACACTTGAATTTCTATCCTGATACTCAAGTATATTACTACAGAAGCTTCTATATTAAATAAATATAGTTCTAAGTGTGAATACTTGTTATTCTTTATGTATGTAATTTATGATACTGGCCAAAAATAAGTCATGATAAAACCTTAGACAATCATTGTGTATCACCTCAGTCTAACAGATATTGCAGATAAGATAGATAATATTTAAAATTCTCCTCTACCAAGAATAGCCTTACCCTTGCTTTAGCTCTTTTATGCAAGGAAAAAGTCAGAACTATGGAACTAAAAATTGCCAGTCCAGGCACAGAATTTTCTTATCTCAGCTAGTGCAAAAAGATAGCTGTGCTGCTTCCTACCAAATACAATGCTGAGCAGTTAAATAAGGCTAAATTAACATGCTTGAGCATGAAAATTATAAAATCTTTTTCATGTAAATATCTCAGCCAATTTGGTTAACATCAGGCTTGAGAGAATATTTGATGTGTGTAGTTTTTGCTGACCACTTCTACTCTTATTTTAAATTAGTACAATAGCAAATAAGCCTAAATATCATAAATATAACTTAAAATATACTGAAAATGGAATAAAAATAAGTTTGCAATCATATATGGATCATAGTATTATGAAATTAGTAAGGATTTCAATAAATATACTCCTGCTTCACTGTTCTACACAACCCATATACTTGCCCATGGAATTTCTTCACTTTACATTTTTAATCCTTTGGTGCAGAAGCTCTACTCATTTGACTAGAAACCATTTTTATACAAATGAGAAGTGTAAAACTAGCTTTGAAAAACTGACAGATAGTAAGCAGATCCATTTGAAGACTTTTCCTAGCTTGAGCTGGACCAAAATACGAACAATGAGTTTTTATGCAAGTCCTTCTGTTGTTATAACAAAACAATACATTACCTATTTTTGACAAAGACGATTTAGTTCCTTAGCATATTACTAAATGCAATATTACTTCAAGAGTAAAGAGTTGTCTGTAACTTTACAGTCATCTGCAACAAAGTAAAATTTAGAAACTGCATCAAATAAACTGCCCTTATAAAATTGATATAGGCTTACTTCTTAGATTAGTACCTTCACAGAAGGATTTTTTCTTTATATGGAGCTTTCATTACAAGATTACAGAAAAGCTAACAAGTTTCCATGGCATGTGACATGGCATTCATTATTTTTTTATACCTTTACAAGGAAAACTCCTAACAAAGTAACCATTGAAGGAGAAATGCAAATAAGTTCAACCAGAATATAAGTAAACTCCCTCTAATTTACCTTATCAGGAGATAAAATAATTTTAGTCACTCTCCAAGAGATATTTGTTATGAAAGACCAACATGATGTTCTGGCAATTTCTAACTACGCATTTAAATACTGAGTTGCACGTGTTCCAAAGCCAGCTTTTCAAGTGCATATAGAAAAAAAATGTCCCATAAAATGAAAGAGGCATACGTTAGAAGAATCTTTCTTTTAGATAAGCATCCTACCATCCTTTCTCTCAAATGAGTGATTATTAATAGTTTGCACTTGCATTGCACTTCCCTTATCAGAAGCCCAGGCAATGCCTAAGCCCTGTAATACCTTAAATGGAATTATCACTCCTGTTTAAGATAGGAAACTCTTCTTCCCTCTGTGCTTGGAACACAATTCATAGTTGTATAATTTCAGACACGAATACTGCCAACAGACTTCTGTTTTATATTCTTCCACTCCATTTTAAAATAACTGAATCCAAAATATTACATAATTAAAAGTGACCAAAGAAGGGATGACAATTTCAAACATTTATGATCCACACAGCCAGATCCTTTCTCAGAAAGCTTCTAGGTGTGCTCTGCTACCACAGTTTTATTAACCAAAGCCATTTTTTTTTCCTGCAAATTCAGGTCTTTGCCATTGAGCCAGATCAGTTTGACTTTCTCCATAAAATACTCTCAATCTACACTAGTTTGTGATTAAACCAGGATTATATAATTGAGTTCCTGGTAACTCACTTGCAAAGCCATCCACAAAAATACCAGTAAAAATAATACTTTCCATTGACAGCAACCTAAAGTGCTGGAACAGCTGCTGTCTTTGAACTGCTCAAACTTCCCATAGAGATGCTTATGAGCTGAGTAGAATTGCATACACTTCCTTTTTATTTTAAATTAAAGGGGGTATTTAAAATTTAAAAACTGTAATCCCTCATATCTTGGACCTCTACAAGAATTTTAATAGTACTAGGTGAGGAAATAGAACTAGCCAAGATCAATTGCATTTCTAGTTGCAATGTACATTTCGGGTTTTTTGGTTGTGGGGTTTTTTGTTTGTTTTGTGTTGTTTTTTTTGTTTGTTTGTGGGGTTTTTTTTTGGTAGTTAGATTGTTTTTTCTTGTTGGGTTGTTTTGTTTTAAATTTATTGTTATATATTCATGCTCATACACAAGATTAGTTATTTAAAGAGTGGAATTTCACTGTTTTATGCTTTTTATGATATTACAAGAAGTGCAATTCACCATGTCATAAAGTTAACCTAAACGGAAGGTCAATTAAAAAAAAAAAAAAAAAAAAAAAAAGGAACTAGCTTTCAGGAAAGAAAGCTTTCTGGCATTCAAGCTGCATGACAGCCTGGTAAAACGTTCTCACCATCCTGACTATACTTTAAAGATTTTGCTTTTTGTAATGGAATAGAGTTTGATAGACATGACTGTCTTTGTCCATGGACAAAAACTGTACAGACAATCACAGTACTTGAACACATTATTAAAGATGATGCATTCCTTCTTCTGTTACAGAAATCCCAATAGTCTTCAGTTCTTCTGTTCTATGTGCCCATTCAAATTGATGAATGAAATATAACTGCGTAGGAGAACTGTGGTTAATTTCTCATCTTAATTTCTTGTTCTCTAATTTTTGTAGCAACAACAAGGAAATTCTCTTTTCTTGTCATTTTATGTGCATTTTAGTTCCTTTTTAAAACGACCAACCTGTCTAGTTCATCATCATCACATTAAACAATTATGACTATTATCAATTTTAATTTAGGACACTGTTGCACTGCCACTGAGAAAGTATAGAGTTGTTCAATAAAGCTGCCATTTTGAAGTTGTTAGCTCTATGTGCAAATAAGGAATCTGAGCTCAAGATCTAAGACTAAATTGAATGAACGTTACATTAATCTCAGGAATTCTCTGAAGAAAAAAAAATAATCAAGGTTATTGCCTTAAATCTTTCAGGACAGATAACCTGCCCTCAGGTTAGCCTTCAGCTAACAGCATTCTTTTTACTCTACAAACTGCCCTGTAACTGAAAACAGGTAGCATGGATAAGTTAAGATTGCACTGACCTAGGTAGTTTGTTCCAAGTTAATATTTAAATGGATTAGTTAACAAGAAAGCAGTTTTATCATTGCATTTTCACTGCTGTGGTTGATATCTCCCTCTAATAGCCATGAGGATATGCCTACAAACACAAGGAAACAGGACGCAGGAAGAGAGCAAGTGATGGCATTATCACGTGCAAGCTACACTTGCAAAGAGTCACTCTCTGTTGAAATTTCCCATTATGACACCCCTTTATTGCCATACATCAGTGTATCAATGTAAGTCAATCGACATTGCCCCCATAATTAACTGTACCCAAAGGTATGGACCAAGAAAATATTGTCTGCAAAGTCCTAGAGTGCACCTTTGGAACAACAGTTACAATCTTACTTGATTGATTTTAGCCCTTTCTTTGCAGTTCACAAAGCTGCATTATAATTTGTAACAAATTTACAATGTCGTCTTCTAAGTGGCATTTTGGGAGTCTTTAAAAGCATCATCCTCCATGTAATGATGGGAAGCTGTACTGCAGATTGATGGGCAGATTGTACTGCAAAACATACCAAACTGCAGTTCAAAATACAAGAAATTACTTAGAAATAAATGTTAGCAATAATTAACGAAGCACATCACTCAATCAGTAAGAGTTTAACTTAAAAAAATGCCAAATATCTTCAAAATACAAACTTTATAATGGTTATAGTCTATATTTTTCCCCAAGATTAGCCAGATGGTTACAACAGTGAAGAGTGAAAGATGACCTTGCAAAGCCCCTCCCCCAAACTGAGTCCAAAACATGTAATTGCAGGACACACTAAAGCCATATGCATGAAGCAGTTAACTACATTCTCCCCAGACAGAAGATCCATAAAGATCTCCAAAATCCAAACCTGAGGACACACTCATTAAAAACAAAGGCGGCAAAGACTCATGAAAAGAGAAATGCCATAGGAACTGAAGATTATAAAGGAGCAGAAGTTACAATGAACCTAAACAGCAGCTCCAAATTCATCTTATTCAAGTAGTCTACATAGAAATCATAGAATCATAGAATCATAGAATCATAGAATATCCTGAGTTGGAAGGGACCCTTAAGGATCATCAAGTCCAACTCCTGACACCGCACAGGTCTACCCAGAAGTTCAGACCATGTGACTAAGTGCACAGTCCAATCGCTTCTTAAACTCAGTCAGGCTCGGTGCAGTGACCACTTCCCTGGGGAGCCTGTTCCAGTGTGCAACCACTCTCTCTGTGAAGAACCCCCTCCTGATGTCAAGCCTAAACTTCCCCTGCCTCAGCTTAACCCCGTTCCCGCGGGTCCTGTCACTGGTGTTAATGGAGAAAAGGTCTCCTGCCTCTCGACACCCCCTTACGAGGAAGTTGTAGACTGCGATGAGGTCTCCCCTCAGCCTCCTCTTCTCCAGGCTGAACAGGCCCAGTGCCCTCAGCCGTTCCTCGTACGTCTTCCCCTCCAGGCCTTTCACCATCTTCGTAGCCCTCCTCTGGACACTCTCCAACAGTTTCACGTCCTTTTTATACTGTGGTGCCCAGAACTGCACACAGTACTCGAGGTGAGGCCGCACCAGCGCAGAGTAGAGCGGGACAATCACCTCCCTCGACCTACTAGCGATGCCGTGCTTGATGCACCCCAGGACACGGTTGGCCCTCCTGGCTGCCAGGGCACACTGCTGGCTCATATTCAACTTGCTGTCTACCAGGACCCCCAGATCCCTCTCTCCTAGGCTGCTCTCCAGCGTCTCATCGCCCAGTCTGTACGTGCAGCCAGGGTTTCCCCGTCCCAGGTGCAGGACCCGGCACTTGCTCTTATTGAACTTCATGCGGTTGGTGATCGCCCAGCTCTCCAACCTATCCAGATCCCTCTGCAAGGCCTTTCCACCCTCATCCGAGTCCACAACTCCTCCAAGTTTGGTGTCATCAGCAAACTTGCTCAAAATACCTTCTATTCCTACATCCAGATCGTTTATAAAAATATTGAAAAGTACCGGCCCTAAAATGGAGCCTTGAGGGACCCCACTGGTGACCGCCCGCCAGCCTGACGCAGCCCCATTCACCATAACCCTTTGGGCCCTGCCCGTTAGCCAATTGCTCACCCATCGGATGATGTTTTTATTTAGCTGTATGGTGGACATTTTGTCCAGTAGGATCCTATGGAAACCGTGTCAAATGCCTTGCTGAAGTCCAAAAAAATCACATCAGCTGGTTTCCCTTGGTCCACCATACGGGTGATCTTATCATAAAAGGAAATCAGGTTAGTTAGGCAGGACCTATATACAATCATATACAAGCTTCTTTTTGCAACATTTCCTCTGCCCTTCTCTGGATTTCTGCCAGCTGCATATGGTTGCATGGATCTGTGCATCTTTGTAAAACAAAATTACTATGCTTTTAAGGCCCTCCCGCTCAATTTCCACTCCTATGAGTGTTCATAGGTGGTTCTTTGGCTTGTGCCAATAAGTAGCCTCTGATCAATTGCAAGTTTTACAGATCTTCTGATTAAAACAGATTGCAGTTTTCATCAAGCAAATTACTTCCTCCCCTTTCTTCCCTTCAACGTACAACCAAGTCCAAAGAGTTTATATAATGCATATAAAGTTGTTACAGAATATTAAAGAAATGCATTCTTTTTATTTTCCTTTCAAAATAATTTTGGTTCCATTCAAAACTCTCTCCAGACACCTGAAGTGTTCTACATTCTTTTCTGGTTTAGAAAACTAGAAAAATCACTTTCTCTGTAACTAAATACAGCTGTGAATTGTTGTTTGTTTTCTGACCGAGGGACAATGTCAATACAAAACTGTGCTTCAAGGTCAAAACCAGCCCAACGAACTTTGTAGTTTAATTTCATTTTGGGGAAAAGAGCCCTTATATTTTCTCCAAAAGGTGACTTTGTAAGCAAACAGTGTATTATTGAAATGTGAAGACAAACTACAAATGAAACTGAAGGTTCGCATTCCAACGAAGTACACATATTAGATAAAAGATAACACACAATTTTGACCAATATTGCAACTAGTCTGCTTCCTTTTTGATATCATATTTTTCCAAGGCCACAGTCTTGTTCATTGCATGATTGCCATAAGCCATTGTGTAATTTTCTATACCCTTGCTAGGTCAGTTTGCCACCTGATCCAAGAATCTCACTTCTGCATTAAGTGATTTTATGCACTCTTTACTCATACTGTGAAAAGTTGTTGACTTTTAGAGAAACTAAAGAGTGGTTCAAGCTTCCTGGAGAAAGGGCTTCATCTAACTCTGTTCAAAACACAGTTTGGATGTCTGTAAGTAATGAAACCTGGACTCACTATCTCATCTTGCAGCCTAGGGATACATTACTCGATAATATTTTCAACCATACAGATGATACCAGCAGTATTCACTGTGTCCACAGTGAATTCATAGCAGTATTCACAAGTCCTTTGCCAGTGACAGGGGAAGGCTGCAGCTGAACGAACAGACCTGCATTGCACAGACCTGCCAAGCCAAATGCATATAGCAAACCTGTAATTTCTGCACGCATCTCTAAACATTTGCACCTCAACACATTCATGTCCTTCACTGGTCCCAAATGGTCTCTGATAAATGAGTGTTTTGGGAACACAGCTGCAGTCAAAATAATTTACGCAGCTCCCTCATAACTGCCTCTTCAGAGAGATGTCTTAGAGTCTTATTCAGGTTTGCAACCAAAAACCAAGACAATGGATTAATTACTCTGATGATGGCAATCCATTCTCAGCTACCAACTTTTCTGGTCTACTGTGACCTCTTCTGTCATATCACAGAGAAGCAGTAGCCCTGTCCATACAGCAGTGCCCTTGCCAGTAACAACCCGCAGGCTCAGCACTCAGGCTGCACAGTTTCAGGATCAAGGCCTGCCAGGCATACTCTGTCTCAACTTGTCTTAGCTACCCGAAGTTTTCTTTCCACCTGGTTTAGCTGTAGCTGCATTTCTGTCTAATGGCCAGTAATGGCCTGATTTTAACTTTTTCATGAAAAAGGTGAAACCACCAAACCACTCCCTGGGTCACAAACAACAAAGCAACGTGAGCCTTGAACACTGCAGTCATAGGGGAGAACTGCTCCTTCCTTTCAGTCAGCAAAATCTTCTGAAGTATATCTTTGGGATTGTTCAGCCTGGAGAAGAAGAGGCAGAGGCTCCAGCGTAAAAACAATCTTGGTATCTAACACACATTACTGACCAGAGAGCACTGCGTTGTGCTGGAGCTGCATCTGATCACTGAAACCAACCACTCTTACAAGAAATGCTGATGCTGTTATACTACTTAGAAGTGAGATATGACAGGAAAGTGATTAAATCACAGCAATTTAAGGTCATGTGCCTCCCATAATTATGAATTAGCATTTTAATTAAAAATAAAGGTCTTGTCCTATTTTTTTTGTAAACATTTAATGAGGAAAAAATCTAAAATGCCATCAAGATAATGAAGAAGCTCTTTTGGTTCACTGTTGAACCACTTAAAAATTCAGTGCGTTATAAGGCCAAAACAGACTCCAGTGACAATTTCACATTTGAGAAAAAAAATTCTATTTCCCATGCTTTTCAGAAAAGATGCATACAACATTAAGTTCTGGTAGAGTATGACACACAATGTTTTTACTGGTACACGAACATCTCTTGGGTGACTTTTCCTCCAGAAGCATCAGCAAAAAGTGCCTAGGAAAATATCTTTCTGGTTTATGGTTTGCTCGGGCCACAACTTTGTCACATCAGCAGGATGTCACTAAATATACGTTAACAGCAACTGTTGCTCACGTATCCTTTCTCTATGGTCTCTGCTGACACAAAGGGATTCGGATCACCTACACTATACCCCTTTTCCTCCCCATTAGCCTTAACAGCTCTCACTGATGCCATCTAAGCCCTCATAATCACTCCTCAGAGCATCCAACGCTGTCAGCTTTGCTGCAATATAATCTTTCTAAGCACAATCGTTTTCCCAAGTTTCAGAAGGTGTCTTACACCGATGAGAGTTATCCTGATGATCAAGGATTTTAAATTCACCAGAAGACTGCTTCTGACAACATTGTTTCGTATTTTATAATCAGATCAGAATACTAGCAGCTTCTCGCATCTTCAAGAACATGGTAAAATCAACACACAAATGCACGTAAGGAAGCTACAGGCAGTATTGGTTTTGTAATCAACCCAATCTATGATGGTAGAGGCAAACACAGCTCACAAAATGCTGGAAACAGAAAAGCTTTACTCTGGTCTTTGCTAAGTGCACAGCAGACCATAATACCATTACTGACCTCTGACTTAGTGCCAACACAGAGCAGATGCTCTAATACATTACTGGGAAGCACATGGTTTCTTAAGGTAATGGCAGGCAGCCTGCCACAGCTTGCTTTAAATAATATCTACACACTTAATATGTAAGTATGTAGACTGCTAAAAGCATTTGTCAGATTACGCAGTACGGCAGTAGAGAAGCTGCTCTTAACTGAAAACTGTACATATTCAATAATGTAGAAATCAAGAAAAATAATCAAAACCCCCAAGAGCAGACCTGAGCTCTCTTCATTGCATGTATGCATCACAAGAAAATTTCTCAATACAGAGTAAGTTAAATGCAATAATTAAATCATCTGTTTATGTTGGTATCTAAAAAAAAGCACATATAGTGTGTTTTGGTTTTTCCTTTTTTTTCCCTTCCCGAAGCCAGGACTAAAATCAGATATAATTCTAGAACTGCAGCATTATAGTTAACAAGAGTATAACTAAAAGAACTTGGCAACATGTCTCTTCATGCCTTGTATAGCATTAAAGGTACAATCTGTGCACTTCAATTGAGGAAGTCTTGTTACCAAATGTTTTGTGCTAACGTATGTGTTAAAGCTTCCCCACTGCATATGCACTGAAGCATAAAACAAAACATTAATTCTGAATTACCTGAACTAGTATAATTAATCATGTGCTAATGTAAGTACCATTTATCTACAAAACAGAAATGGTCCACAGAGGGCAAAGAAACAAAACAAAATATCCAGGCTTACATTCAGAGAATTTCAGGTTTTCTTCACTGACACTGAAACTGCATGCCAGCATAAATTTGAAGGAAGCATCACAGAATTCAAAGTTTGCCAGAAACTTACTGGATACAATGGAATATAGACTCTAAATCCATCACAGGCAATTTCATGCAAGCACCTGGCTCAAGAAGTGCTCAAGCCAGGTGCTTTCCTCCAATCACTGCTGCTTTGTAATATCAGAAAGCTCTCACCCTCTGTCATCTCCTGAACTTCTA
The DNA here is from genome assembly GCA_011075105.1 of Heteronetta atricapilla. Classification (NCBI taxonomy): domain Eukaryota; kingdom Metazoa; phylum Chordata; class Aves; order Anseriformes; family Anatidae; genus Heteronetta; species Heteronetta atricapilla. Next base: position 1,957,734 of record CM021742.1, read on the forward strand.
ATTAAAAAAAAAAAAAAAAAAAAAAAAAGTAAGGAAATTCTATTTGCAAACCTCACAGAGAGGAAGCTTCATCAACCATAGATTACGTGTCAAACTTTGAAATGACACTGTGGGCAGACATCCTCTGCTGGATCCAGCTGTATAGCAGAAAGGAGAACCCCACTCCATCTATTCTTAGCTGCTCATCACTCCTTAGTTTGGAAAGAAAAGTGAGCCTTATTGTTTAAACTGCTTTAGTTAACTCATTTTGACTGAAACACTAGGGTACTGAACAACCACAGCAACACTTCAGCTGGCGGATGTGACAATGGCTTCCTCTGGCGGAGAGGAAGAAACAAGAGCCAACAGTGAGTCTGGGTTTTCATACATTTCACTACACTAAAAACGATTTGTAGCACCTTTTATAAAAATATCAACTTGACTTTACATTTGAAAGTCATTCTTAAGATAATATATAACAGGTTTATAAAACCCATCCACAAATGTGCACAAAGGATCTTTATTCCACCTTTGCCAACATTAAATTTTACAAGTGCTTGAATTTAAGAAAAAAAAAGGTAAGGCTCTAAGACAGACCTTCTGAATATGCAACCTAACACTTTACATAATCTTTGTATTTATAATATTGATGATTCAAATAAATCCCTTCTAACCTTGTTGACAACTCTGAATGTTTTGGAAATGCTTATCGTTTTCTAAGATTTGTTTTCTTTCTTTCATTCTCTCCTCCCTTTTGTCCCCCTCCCCCTCCAGCAGAAGACAAACTAAAGATAAATAAACAAGGAATTAACATAAAGAGCAATAATCAGCACCAGAGATGAACTTAAATTTGTCCATTCAACCCTTTTTAAAATGGAATCCAATACAGAAATTTTCATAACTTACATGTCAAGTTAAACATTACTTAATAATTACTAAGAGCTCCAGCCCCATTAGAATCCCCGAAGTGATACTGTGAATGGTTACCAAAACACTCATTGGAATCAATAGGTTAAGTCAGCTAGACGCTTGCACATCCATCACCCGGTCTCTTGTTCAATAAACTCCTAGTTAATGAGCTAGAAAATTAACACTGAAGATCATATATTCAGGCACCGTGGCAGAATTTGTTGAGAATTTGGCTAACAGAATTCCAGTATTTTGCCCAAGTCTCACAGTAAATGGATAGGAAGTAAAGTGAGAAGTTCACTCTTGTAAATTGCACTGCTTATCCAAGACATTGAGAAAACCAAACAGGGATTGGAAGCTTATGAAGGGGAGAAATTAATCAATTCCTTCAGTGGACATCAACCATACTGAACACAAGAGTTATTTTTCGAAGTTCCTACTTATCTGCAAGATTTTTACCACTTCAGCTGTTCGTTCTTACAGTTCTCAATGTTTAATTATGAAATTTCAAGAAAAATACTCCAAGAAAAAAAATAATAAAAGGAAAAAGATCTCATCATATAAATATATACTTTTTTTTTTTTTTTTCTCAGAAGTCTACTAATTAGTTTCCACCACAATGTGTGGTGTAGTCTTTGAAAAATCAAGACAGATACTATGAATGAAGTCTGGGATTTTCAAGAAACATTCAAGTGAGTTTAACATCACTTTGATTTCAGATATGCCAGAATCTTTAGTTGAGAGAAGAAAAATGAGTGCTACAATAAAGAGCACCACACGCAGTACAGGATCCAGAACTTCTCTGTACCACTTCAGTGCTTTGCAGCTTTGGCTGTGGGGCTCCCCCCTGCTCCAGGAATAAAGCCTGTAGCTTCCTCATATACACAAATTCATTTGTAGTTAGGAAAGGAATTAATGAATATATTAACTACAGAACCAATATAGTGCAGGACTTTCATTAGAACACTGTCAAGAAATTGTTAGACATTTTGAAGTAAAACAGACACTGAAGTCTAAAACTCACATGCGTATAAATTCACACTACATGGCACAGTCTGACACCAGAAATGTAAGGAATTATATGATCTTGAAATAAAAAAAAAATAAAAAAAATCCAAAAGCAAATCCAACAGCATAATTACAAAGCAACCACATCTAAGTTGTGGGCCAGTTTAGAAATCTACCTGTTCGAAATAAACTACAGACAAGACAACAGTCCTGTCTGTGCATTGGCTCGGTTGTGAATATCCCCACTCCAGAGACCTTCTACCCCTCCACCATAACCACAGACTCCAGGACCAAAAACCACCGAGCAACTTGTGGGTCACTGACAACTGGTAACTGATGGACCAAATTCTTATCACAGCTATGCATCTTAAATCAGCTTGCAACTTGAATACTCTGTGGCAAACACAAATATTTCAGATATACATTCACTAATCTTCTAACCTTTTAATCTTCAATCAAGTACCTGAGTTTTAGAATAAAGACTAAAATAGGAAAGCATTTGCTCCATGAACTTCCAGTCATGCGCTCCCCCCTGAAAACTGCTAAATTTTATGTTTGTCTTTTCTCAGTGTTGTCACTGTAAATTTAAATAAATTATAATTTCATTATATCACAGTACATTTAAAACTCTCCATAAAGCAACAGAGGAAATGGGCAAACTCTAATACTAGTATCAATTACATGTGTAATTATCAAAGAGTAACTTTAGAAAACACACAAAAAGAATCAGAGATTAAACATAAGCATCTTAATTTGTACAATTGGGCATTTAATAGGTTTTGACACTGCAAAACAGACATCTGGCTGTAGAAACTTGACCTTTGTTTACAAGCTATCTAGAAAATCCATTTGTAGCCCAAAGTTTTGACACAAACTTAAATTTCAAAAAGTTCTAGCACAAAGGAAATAACTTCTATATTATAATCTCAATTTAATTTTATATTCTCTGCATTTCTTATTGGATATGACTTTGGCACTAATTTCATGCCAAGTCTCCAGTAAGGAGTCGTTTATTCCATCCAAATATAATTAATTCCTTTATCCCTGTCCCCAACCAAAACTGGATTAACACCCAGTTAGAGTTACAAGCTCATTGTCTAAGATGCTGTTTGCAAGACACTGATGTGGGATAAAAAAAACCGTTATGACAGCTAAGAAAATGCTTGAAAATTACAGACATTCTTCTAGAGGTATACAGCAGATTTGTAACAGATAACATTAATGTTAATGAAACACAAAATTGTCTACATTTCCATGAAAGGACAGACAACAAAGTAGGATTTTTCCTCAGCATGAAAAAGCCTTTTCTTTAATGATTTTTGAAGTATTTATCAACAATAAAAACAACCCAGAACACTCCTTTAACAGCAGTTGTCTACATCTGAAGGTAAAAATGAAAGTTACTTCTTTTTACAAGCACAACTTTTACAGACATCAACTTTCAGCACAGAATAACTGCCTTGTTCAAAAAAACCACAGCGTTACATCATAAAAATAACTACAGTCACAATGTCAAAAGTTGCATTAACTGGCATTTGGGGGGAAGACAAAAAATACAGAATACAACTACAAAAGTACTATAAAACACAATTTCATAAAGATTGGAAAAAAATGCATGTTTCACAACATATTTTCCTTTCTTCTAGTAGCATAATTTCTGATTGAGAGGATGAGATCATCTTTAATAGTATGTAGTGCTGCCAGCAGGAGTGTAAGACAATATCCATAGATCCCTTAGGCACCGTTTGGCACCTGAGCCCAGCTTCATTTTGTGCCCATGTTACAGGGACAGAAGACAGTGCTGATGGAGGAAGGGAACTCGCCATCAGGCTGCACTGCCCATCGCATTCCAAGTGCAGTCCTGTGGCCAGAAGGATGGGAAGACAGCAACCAGTTGCTCCCATGTGCACTACGGGCAGATCAGCACAGGGGCTTTCCTAGATAGATCCCAACGTTGTGTACTGCAAGGGTAACTGAAACCTGGCAGCATCCCTCAGGGGCACTTTCTTTGAAGCTGTGGCATACCAATACCAAATTACCAGCATCCCGGAAACAAGCAGTATGGGTATACAAAACAGACCCCATTGGCTTCTTGGTTCCTGCCTGGTCCAGCCTCCTAAGAGATGTAAAATTACAGACTAAGGCACAAGATGCACCTGAAACAAATAGTAGGTGAGATTGTTCACTGACTCTGTGAGCCCTAGACAAGGGATGTAGTTGCTTCTGAGATGGCTTCTAACTTATTAATCACTACCATCTAGAGCCAAGGTCTCATTCAAGAACTCATAAAAGCTACTATCAGAGACCCAAAACATCTTAATGGAAAAAGGAATTTCTGTACCATTTTCATCATTACTGTACCAATTACTATATACTTCAGCAGTAGCCGCTAGAGAGATATTTTTTCAAGGAAGCAGAGCTACCTCCCAGCAGATTTGAGCTACATTCAACTATCAAGGCAATGGAAAGAAATGAGGAAAATAAGAAATACTGACTATTTTACCCGCTGGACTACCAGCCCCAAAATAGTTTAGAACAATGAGTGACAATGCTGAATAGTCTAGTTGATTAAAATAATAATAATAATTTAAAAAATCCACTGCTCTCGTCTCGTACCAGGGAATAATATTGGACTGATATGGTATCATCTGTATAATTCCCCTAGAAGCTTATAGTATATACAGAAATATACGTGCACACACACACACACTCCACTGAAACAGTATCAGTCTCACTGAGAACTGTTTCCAGAATAAAAGTGGCAGACTTCCAAAGCAGTACTTCTAAAGATCTCCACTGAGGGCCTTCTACATATTATACTGAGTTACAAACCTCTGAACATAAAATAGGATCCATTTCTTTTATCTCCAGCCAACCAGAGATGCTCATGACAAATAAGGAATTCATAAGTGCTAGGATTTTTTTCATTAACAACACTATAAAATGAATAGATTTTTCTGAGCTTTTTTACACGACTTATCTTCATATCTTCATTACTTCGATGCTGTATGAAAACTTAACATTTACCCTAAATAACAATGAAATTACAGTGCAACATCCCTATATAAATGGAAAGTATTCACTTTATTCTGGACACTTTGCAAATTATTGTATGGTAGAGTCAGAGAAGCTTCCATAATCTAGGCAATTTTTAAAGAAGAAAAATGCTTGCACCTTCAGAGAAAGGGAGGTGCAAGCATTTTTTTTCTTTTGGGGGGTGGGGGGTTGTGGGCAGTAGAGTACACAGGCATGAAGCCTGTACACCAAGTGCTGAACAGAATCCCAGGTTTAGCTTTAGCTTTTTTATATCTTGCCTAGACGTGGATTAGCCTAGCTAGGCTTAGCCTGCCTCAGCTTAGAACCACTGCAATGTTGAAGACAAAGGTTTGGTCTGGAGACCAAAAGAAGAACCTGGTGAAGGCCGCTCCCCAGAAGCATTCCCATGCCTACTTCCCAAGCAGTGTCTCTAATAGAGAAATTAGCATCATCAGTCATGAAAAGCTTGTCTGAATATAATCGCACAGCTCTTTCTATACATAATTAAGAAGGTTCTATCAATCTTGTTCTCAGACAAAGGCTTTGGTCAATCCCATTGGAAAGCAAGAAGTGATGGGATGGCCATTCTCCAGCTGAAAGACAAGCTTGTCAATCAGGCTTGGAGTACTGCCCTTCAGGACTTCTAGAAGTTTATTTTTTAGGAAGAAAAGAGGGAAGAGATTTCTAAACTAGACAAAAACAAGCACAATTCAATTCTAACCTGTTTTCTATTGTCTCACTATAGTGTCTCATTTTCACTTAGATGCTCCCATGTTAACTAATTTACCACTTATCAGGTGATGCTGAAACCAACAGAACACTTGTTTTTTCTTTTAAAAGCTGTTGGCTATTGTTGAACAGTTGCAGTCTTCTTCCTCCTTCAGCAGGAATCACCAGCTTCTTTCAGTATCTTTTAATACCAAGAATATGCTGTTGGTTTTTGTATTAGTATGTATTAGTTTGATAATCTAGTTTGTAGCATGTATTAGTTTGATAATCTGGAAATAGATCACTGATTTTATTCAAGAGAGGAGAACTATGCACTGATCAGTAAGGTACCAAAGATACCAAATTAGACTAAAGTCTTGGGACAAGAAAACAAAGGAAGGAATAGTTGTTAAATTGATTCACAGACGTGTTTTAATATTCTGTAGCTTAATTCATGAATAATGGCCTTCTTTACAAAAAGACCAGCAAACATGAATAAATTTATGATGGTATGATATAGAATATGTTCCTCTTTACTAACAAGCAAGCTAGAAAGGCATTTCATACTACTATAACATACTTTCATGGGAAATACTGCAAGAATGGCTTGTAGTCGGGAACTGCATTCTGAACCGTTATTATATGTAGGTGTACGTAATGCAGTATGATTAGCAACAATATGCACAAACAGTATTTAAATATCTAGAGATCATCTGATGTAAAGTCATTATTAGCATTTGTCCAGGAATTACTGGCTTTACCTTCTGCAAATAAAGTTACTGAGCAGTAGTAGTACTACAGTGAAATGATACATTTAAAATTAGAAACTTGTGACAGTGTGAAATCTGCTGAAAGGCATAGCTGACAAAGCCCTAAATATTGTAAATTCCATGTGGATATTCTGTTTGTTTGTGATATAGAAGAAGCAGATACAAAGCTGTTATTTTATCGGGATGATTTTTTTTTTTTTTCTTAACTCCCCCTTTCATTACAAAAGAAATAATATACCATACAGGATCTCAGAAATACAGAAAACCAGACACTGGGGCAGAGGAGTAGTGGCAATATGGAAAAACAACTCTCCTATTAAAAGAAGTATCTACCACAGTGACATGAAGAATGAAAAAAAGCTTGTTAAACAAGCAATAGAAAAAGTATTTTAAAATGCAGGTTAGTGGGAGATTGCTTCAAAATGGAAATTCATGGGTTACTTGTCAGAAAAATTTCAGTCTCAACTGAAATAGTTAGAAAAAAAAGTCACACCAAATGAGTAAGAAAGAAAACATCATGACTGGATAATTTTTGTCTCAAAAACTTCTAAAGAGAACATAGCTTGAAATTGTTGAGCTATTCACAGTGATGCATACAGTTTCATTTAAAACCATTACATACAAAAACCTTACTTCTGTCTCGTGAGTTTCTGAAGATGAGGAGTTCTGGATGCAGTACCATGTATTAACTTCATTCCCTGAGAATCCCCTATTAGTCAGTGTCAGAGTTAAGATTTGGGGCTTGATGCTGTAACCCAGTACAGCTGCTGTAATGCGCTGTTCCTCCAGTAAGTTAAAATCTTGCTGAAACACTGTTGCTTCCAGCATGACCAAGTTCATTTTCAGCACATCCAAATGGAAAGGAAAATTTTGACATTTAACTTCCTCAACTAATTACAGTGCTTAAATTACTGATAAAAATAACCTTTGAGTCCTTTTTAGAGACATGAATACTTTTTGAATTTACATTAAAAAAATGTATGTAGACTAAAAGTCAGTAGCTCAGTATAAACATGTTGGTCTATTTTAGGCAGATACATACACGCAGTATTTTAATATAAAAACAAAACTGAGTGCTTGATTCTGCCCTTTGGAAGATCTGTGTCTGTCCAAGCTGAAAAGGTCTCTGCAGTCACTATGCACAATTAGGACTGCAGACCAGGGGCCAGATTTATCCCTCCAAACAAAGAATTTCTAAGTACTTCTTCGATTTTTCTTTCAGTTATTCCCAGCAATGAATGTTACCACAAAGCACATAGCACACATTAGACTGCTGGCTACCTCCTATGCAAAATCACAGCTGGCACATGTAAGCTAAAATGTCATTTTCTTCCTTAGGTATAATACATTTGCATAGATATAACACCACGTTCTTAAGTAATCATCAAAACATCACATAAATTAATGGCAAATACAGCATCATCCAGATACTGGAAAGTATTAACTGATTTTAATGTATTTTGAAATGCTATTTTTCATTATTGCAATCTCACTACTTATTTAAAAAAAAAAAAAAAAAAAACTTAGTGTGGGATGAAAAAACGTACTAGGAAAAAAAACAATATAAAACATCCTTGATTCCAGCTACTAAGGTAAAGCTCAATATACACATATGTCCTGGTTTCAGTTAGGACAGAGTTATTTTTCCTCCTAGTAGCTGGTAGGGTGCTATGTTTTGGATTAGGATGAGAAGAGTGCTGATAACATGCTGGTGTTTTAGTTGCTGCAGAGCAGTGCTTACACTAAGCCAAGGACTTTTCAGCTCCTCGCTCTGTCCTGCCAGCGGGCAGGCTGGGGGTGCAGCAAGAGCTGGGAGGGGACAGAGCCAGGACAGCTGACCCAAACTGGCCAAAGGGGTATTCCATCCCATCTGGGGTCATGCTGAACAATATATAGGGGTGGCTAGCCGGGGTGGGGGGGCCGGCTGCTTGGGGTTGGGCTGGGCATCGGTCAGCGGGTGGTGAGCAATTGCATTGTGCATCACTTGTTTGTACATATTATTATTATTTTCCTATCTTAATAAACTGTCTTTATCTCAACCCACAGGCTTCACTTTCCCGTTTCTCTCCCCAACGCAGAGAGGGGGAGGGGAGAGTGAGTGAACGGCCGTGTGGTGTTTAGCTGCCGGCCGGGTTAAACCACCACAACGTAATACCTAATTTACAAATTACAGAATTATTCCTCAACATTTTTGCAAACCTAACATAGTTACTGACAGTATATACTATGAAGCCTTGATACTTCTTAAAAACTTATCAGCTCAAGTTTTGCCTCTCTCACTTTTCCATAATTTTGCTCTAAGATGTACTCGTCTATATGCCTGCAAAGGTGAATGAATTCTTTGACCTTCTTGGGAGCATAGCCTTTAGTATTTTGCATTAAAGCAATACTCGCTTGTTCATTAGCTGCAGTACCTACATATTTCTCAGCTTATAGCCACAGACCTGTAGTCTGTGTGCTTATTAGATCTATGAAAGACAACTAAGAAAAACCTATTTTCAGTAGTTTTGCATTCTCTATAGAGAACTCCATATGACCACTAGAAAATCCATAGTGCTTCCCAAGCTGAAAGAACTTCAGCTACTGTGAAGGGGATATTACAGAGCTAATTAGTGTACTGGTATATGTTTAGAGGAGAAAGGAGAGGATAACTTGGGCTCTTATATCCTAAGGATTCCCTGTTTTCCCTTCACATCCTCAAAAAGGATTATAATATGAAGCTAATGTTTCAGGCTCACCTGGCATGCTAAGTGTGATCCTGTGTTGGATCACCCGGGGCACCGAATGCTGCTTGTCTGTTTAGGAAACGCCTCCTCTAGACAAACACGAGCACACACTTGCCCCTGGCCAAGGAAACTCAAGTGTCTTGATTCTACATGACCTTCAATGACTGTGACCTTAATCTTCTTGATTCTACATGACCTTCAATGACTGTGCACTTAGTCACATGGTCTAAAATTTTGGGTAGACCTGTGAAGTGCCAGGAGTTGGACTTGATGATCCTTATGGGTCCTTCCAACTTGGGATATTCTATGATTCAATAATTTAGTGAAGAGCAAACATCAGCACTATACCCTACAATTATGCAGGCTGTGAGTATGCAGCCAATGACTATGAAGAAACACACAAATTTATAAGGTCATTGATTTCTGATGAGGTTACTCATCAGTTCATATCCTTCCCAAAATTCTCAATTCTCTTCAGCTCCCAGAAGAATAGATGAGCTTCCACTACTTGCCAAGATAAAAGTTACATTGTTATCATAAAAAAAAAAAAAAAAAAAAAAAAATCACCAATGTGGAGCCCAATCCAGCTTTTGAAGTGGAAAAGAAAATTAAGTTGAATAATTAAGTTGAAAAGAGCTCGAATACACAGACTATCCAGGGTTCTACAGGTCCTTTGCACTTGTTAGGGACCTACTTTGAAAGTATTGGCTAATAGGCCATCTCTCTCAATCACACTCTTTGAAATGTCATACTGAAAACAGGAATCTAATACAAAAACTTGAAGTTTCATAAATATAGTACTAAATGACCATATTCATTTGTATTTTGAATAGTTTCAGCCATTTGAAGGATTTACAGTTGTATACTTTCTTCCACATTCAGCAAAATGTGATTTACATGCTTTATAGAGAAGTTTGATTATTTGTTCCAGAAGCTATCCTCCTCACAAGTTATATCTCCTGGCATGCACTTGGGCAAACTTTTCTTTTCCCTGACTTATAAACAGAATTTTAAAAAATAATAAAAAATCTGCACTATAAAGATGCCAATTCTAAGTAATGAACTACAAGTAACATTAATTCTTTATTATAGATGAAATCTTTAGGTAATAATGTTAAATATCTTGTATTTCTGCAAAAGCAAATTCAGAGATAGTTTATGATTGTAGTAGTATGTCACAGTTGCATATCAAAGAGAATGGCAACATCACTATTTATTTTTTAAAACCAAATGCTGGAGTACAGAATTTCAATTAACATTCCGAAAAACAGAATCTTGCTATCCAGAAAGCATGCTGCTCTGGCTACTGCTACAGGAGGCTGACACAATTAACCATTTTTAACATTACCATCTTGACTTAAATATACCCACTTCATAGGCAGAAGTCATATTTTCATACTTCCACAAAGCAGTGTAGCTACAAAATAATGCATCTTTTCTAATGTTTCAATCTATTCTTTAGAAATATATTTATATTGATAAGTGTTATATGAAGGCTATTGACACATCCTTGACAGTTGAAAGGATTATCACTTTATAAACAATTAGAACTAGCTATTGGACAGAAGCCCTCAAGCACAGAACTTCAAAACATCTCTTCAAATACTTCCAGCATCCTCAGCCCAGAAATTTATAACTAACTCAGTTGTAGTGTTTCATTTGCCTGAAGGTTATCTACTAAAACACCTGTATTTTGTTTCCTCTATACTTGTTTAAAGGCAAGAAAAAGACAATTCTAGTGTGCTTATGATTCACATTACTCAGCCCTTCAATGGAAGTTTCTCTTAACTGAGCACGTGCTAGCATCAAGGCCTCCAAATCACCTGTAAACCTTCACCCTATTTTCGCTGGAACTGAACAAAGCACATTCAAGGCAATCTAACATAGTCATATATTTGTTCAAAGAACAAATTCAGATCATTTATTAAAGCGAGGTGCAAGACTAAAACGCACTGTCTTTGCGCAGTTGCTCTTTAAGTTGGTTTTCTCCCCATTAGCCTTTGCAGTTGTTAACTTCTCTTTTGTATTGCTTCAGATGACACTTTCTCTAATCCAAGTTTTAGCTGATGAGCTAACTTTCCTGAAAGTTTCCATAAAAAAACCTTTTGAATCCTATTTCACCTACACCTTTTATCTTATGTTAATTTCCAATCCTGCACTTAATGCCCTAGTAACTATTAAAAAAATAAACTTGCTTCCTTTTTATTTGCTTGATCCTCAAGCAGAAGTCCGCACACAACTGCAGAATTTGCACTGACCAAAAAGGGGTACATACAACACCAACCAATACCTCAGGTCTAGCACTCACTGAATGAAAAAGAATACTGAAGTCCTAGGCTTGAGCTTCCATACATATATTTAAAATAATTATTTGGGTGCAATAGGTATCTAATATTTAGATCAACAGCAATATTGCCGCAAGGGTTTCTAAAAACAGATTTGCCATCTGCATGTCACATGACCATGCTAAAAACCCCTTCTGTGGTACCATCCCACCAGCCGGACAGTTCATACATCCACCTTTGTGAACACTCCATATATCATGCTTTCTGCTGCTCTGTGCAGTTCCTGCTGACTGAGATATTGCCTGGGTTCATTCACAGATCACCTGTTCAAGGAAGTCACCGAACTTCCCACCAAACCCTGAGGGGTGCTTGTGCTACTAATATACCAAACAGGAGACTAACATTAGCATTTTTAGATACACATGAAACACATGGAAGCTTGCTGTATCCTCTGAGACATCTAACATTAACTCCCCCAAATTTCCTTTCCTACTGCTGTTTACCTAAATGTCACTGCTTTTGCTGTATCACTATGGGAACAGCGGCGGTTCCTTCTGTTCCTATATTGCCACTACCAATCACTTTCTCTTCACCAAAATTCACTGCCAAACTGTTCTACGTTCAACCTTGAAATATAGCCTCTGACAACAAAATTAATGCCGAGTTTCTTGTGTTCACCACCAAGTTAGCCAAGTAATCTCCAATTAAAGAAAAAGTAACAAACTGTTTTAAGAGAACACCTCAGATCACATTCTAGTGATTATACAAACCCTCTCACCATATCTGAACATTTTATAGCCTCAGTCTTACTCTTTCTTTTGATGCCCTTTTAGAGCAGAAAAAGGTTTATAGGTAGGAAAGTAAAATACTACCAACATAAATAGCCTGACAACACACAAGCTGGGAGCAAGCTCCAAAAAAAGCGTTCATTGCTGAATTTCTTGGCTACTGCCTTACCCCCCTTTTTTCTTGCCCTCTCCATTATGGCTCCAAACCACCATCTTTCCTCAACCAGCATAACGTGGTGTTCCTGTTAGAGATGAGCAGTTCTCTTAGCACGAAAATTAATGAAGCCTTGTCCCTACAGCCTGGCACTGGTTGATTAGTTGTGGCGTGACGTGTCTTCCTGCTGCAGCCTGCCTTTAGGCAAAAGATGGAATATTAAGTTGCTCTCTTGAATTTCTCTAATTAATTAATTAAATAAATAAATAAAAGTCTTGAAATACATATTCCTGCTGTATTTGGTTGAAACCAAATGCTCTCTGAAGTTTCAGGGCTTAAAGAGATATATACATATAGCACATTACTGCAAGAGTTTTTTGTGTGTTTATTTTGTTGTTGTTGTTTGTTTGTTTGGGGGGAGGCTTTTTCTTTTGCAACAGGAAGCTCTTGTGATACCAGCCTTTGCTACATCACAGTTTGTGATCCACGTATTTTTTCACCCTTATTAACACTCTCATAGCCAGGCAGTGCTTAGGGAAACTGGATGTGAGAAGCAGCTAGCAGTATTTTACTACTAGCGAAAACAAAGTCCTGAAATACTTCACAAGTGCTGACAGACAAGGTCTGTATGTGCTCGGTCTACCTGTGCTCAACCTGCATTAACTGTGGGAGCGTTAAGCTCACAAGTGAGTTTCAGAGCTCAGGGTAAGGTCTTCTTATTGTATTAAGAATATAGATGGCAGGCATGTCTGTCTTAAGATGGGTTTACACCACCACATCCAAGACAACACAAACAAAATAGATTGGGCAACCATTAAAATAGCATGGCCTCTGCAGAAACCATACTTTAGGGCATTTATTTTAAGTTTGATGCTGTTTCATTATCATTAAGACAATATCTGAAAAATTTCAAGTACAATTCCACTCAGTACTAGAACATATAGAAGCTTTCTGTTCTGTATTGCACTTCGAGAGTGATGAACGCTGAGGTACTTCTAATGTCAGGAGACAGAATTTGCTCTGTTGGGCTAAATCAGGCCAGCCACAGACACTTTGTGTCTTGAAGTATTCATCTTTAATCTAGCAGTATATCAGAACACGAACTGTAGTAAGCATCATTTAATAACTATATCTAGAAGTCTCTAGTAAGTTAAATATTGTTCTTCAATACTGATTTCTCCATTTATTTTTTCTTCAGTCAGTGGCATCATGAGATAGCATCCTCATCTTAAAAAGCAGAACAAGATAGAAATAATTACATACTTGTTTTTTTCTCTCAGCTTTTTCCTTTGCTACACCAAAGAAAGAAATTATTGAAAGAGAAGCTACCTGAATTCGCAGCTGTTGGGTCTTCTTGGGATGAAGCTAAGCATACAATTATTTCAATACCAAATTACGATGAATAACTTTACTTTTGCCACACTCCATCTGTATGTGTTTTAAAGGGCTCTGGATGGAGATAAAAAAAAAAAAAAAAAAAAAAAAAAGGAGTGGGACCCTAATAAATCCATCAGAGTGAAAACTGCACTAGCAAAACTCTGATAAACATAATACAGCTTCAGGGTGTTCACCACTCAGTTCCTAGGAAGGACTGCATTTTTCTGATTAGCTGAGTGGCATAAGATGCAATGTTGCTGGAGGCTGCTACACCACTGGAGAGCAACTGTAGCCACTGTCAGCCAATCCAGACAAGTGTAACGATTAAACAACTGAAACTTATTAGTGAGCACTTCTTCTGTTTACATTCTTACATTGGAAACAGCTTTCTTGTCATTATGCCATACAAATTTACAAATTCAACTGACTCTGTGCACCTTTGCATCACTCGATCTGCAAAAGTTCACTGAAACCCAAAAGGATATCTCAGTACAATTTACTTAAACAGGTAGTACTTGACAGCTTTGCATCACGTGAGGAAAAAGGCATAACTAAAACAACTGGTCAAATGAATTTGTGAGCTGAACTGCTATCCTCAATTAAGATATAAAATGTTAGTCTCTTAGGAAATACACAATAACTGTGGAAAGAATCAGTTCTGGTCTTCTGCAAGCTCCTCGTCTAGCATCATCCCATCTGCTATACCAACCAACGCTGTATTACGCGTTGCTTACCACATTAACAAATATCAAGGTTCAGACCTTTGATGATGATGTTATTATAACATAATAATATAAGCCTTCAAAATTGCAAGCAGCTCTGTACCCACATGAATAGTGACCACGCTGAAAATAGGCAACAGTAACTGAGGAGTTAAACACTGCTTGAATTTTTAGCCATGCAAAAGTAAAAATTTATAATTTTTTAATATTTTTTTAATATTATAAAATACCTTTTAATAGTAACTAAGAAAAAAAATACCGTTTCAGAGCTCTGTAAGTATATCCATGCAAACAAATCAGTCTGCTCAATTTGCTCATCATTTCAGTTTTGTACTATCAGCCACTACAGAACTATCTTATACTCCCTACTAATCTTGAATACGCAAATGATGCATCCTGTCCAGCTGTGTTGATTTCATTGAAAACATAATTTTCACAGTTAAGTTTTGCACATAAATCTCAACTCTTTACTTAAAGCTTAGCTTCAAATGCTAAAAGCAAGTACCAAAATCTCTGAAAAGAATCGCACTGTTTAATCAAGGCATTCGTCAGGAATGGAAGTCTAAAAGCACTTTTCTTCAAAAAATAAAAAACAACATCAACATCGAGTTGCTAAATCAGCACTACCAAGTAAATTTTATACGAGCAAGTACTAAGGGCATTCTCTCAACCTTCATCAAAAGGCAGGGGTTAGGGAGGGTATTTTAGTTGTAATCCATTAAATGTAGATTTTATTGCAGAGTATTGCACAATAACCAAAAAAAAGACTAGCACTGAAAAACAAATCCATCCTAATTAATATTCTCCCACTATCTTAGTAAATTCACTTAACCTTTCTTTATGGCCCTGTCCTTCCAGGTGTCCACCAGAAGTGAAAGGTTTTGGTGCCTGACAGCAGGATAAGCAAATATGAACTCATGCAAAATGAATGATAAAACAAATCACATATTCAGTTAACCAACCCAGAAAATAGTTTGTAATTAAACCTCACCAGATTAGAAAATACATTATAGTTTATCTTAACAGATGCATGTGTCTTTTGAAGCAACCAGGGACTGGCTTTTCAAAGCCACCCAGAACTTCTCAATTTCTGCTGAAATGAAGCAAGCAAACAGGTCTGTGACCAGCGCTTCCAAAAGCCATGGAACCAAACTCTGTCAGATTAAAAAAAAAGGTCTTAGGACATAACAGGATTCTCATGAGAAACACTTTTTATCAGGCGTCCCTATTCTGCATGGTCTGGAGTTTTTAAAACAGCTTCTGTAAAGCAAATCTAAATAATATTTTGACTATCTACTTTTGGCATGGCACTGGTATATAGCAACATCTAAAGATTCTCTATATGTTCATTCATTGAGTACATTCCAGAATCATAATTTTCAGGGTTTTCTTTACTGTAAGAACTATTGTCAAGGAATAAAACTATGGATTATAATTGTGTTAAATTTACATACTTGTAATTGTAGTAAATTAGTTTACTGTCTATGTAAACTGCGTGAATTACTGTTTTTTAACCTCAGTGTGTTCGTATTTTTTTCAGAGCGTTTAAAAATCAACTTGTACTCTCATAATTCCAGTAGTTTGCATGAAAAGTACAAACTTCTCCCACTCATATGTTTACTTTTAAACTTTAATGACAACAATATTAGCGTCAGACCTAACTACTTTCCCACCAACCGTTCAACTGTTACAGTATTTAATAAGACTAGCTGGTATATTTGGAAGGACACACATTTATATTTATTAGGACCAGATGACACTTTTTTGTTTTGCAGGCATACCTTTATCATGCAGGGGGTAAGGGCAAAGGGGGAGACAATAAAACCCCACAGCTTTTCCCAGAACAATTAAACTAACAAAACCACCATCTACCAGTGTGTAGATGATGTAGATTCTGCCTGGGAGACTGACTTTAGGCTATAATAGAAAAAGAACTTTCTGGTATATGCTCATCTCCCTAGGCATTTTGCCAGTAAAGCACTACCAGCAAATCTTTTTAAGGAGTGACAAGCCCTTAGTAGGAATTCCCCACAGGAACAAGCTTGCAACTTTGAATATGGAAAGAACACTTTATTTCAAATGGGAATTATTAAGTACATCTTTTGGGGGGCCTTCTGGTTTGGATAATTGGATGGTTATCTTCTGTATTATTATTATTATTTAAAAAAAAAAAAAAAAAAAAAAAAAAAAAAGGATATATTTTTCCAATGTCATTAACTAAAACCTTTAAAACTAAATTGCGGACCTCCTTTTCCTACCCTTGCACACAGAACAGACTTTTTTTTTTTTAAATCTGTGTTGAAGTAGCCAGATCCTCAGTTGTATCAGGGCACGCAAAAATAAAAGGGTAGCAGAGACTGGTCTGTTATTCCCAAACCGCTACAGACCCAGTGACCCTCCTACCAGTTGGAAATTGCCACTCATCTTGCTCATCTTTCTTCCAGAAATGTCCCTTTTCCTGAGCCAGAGAATGAAGTAAAAGCTTTCTTCATTTACCATTAAAAATGGACTTGACATACAGCAACTCTTTACCAAGAATGAAGACCTCACTGTTGCATGCTACTAGTGCAGTGCAGAGCCTAAGAAGTGGCTGCAGGACAAAGTGGGTGCAAAATTCTACCAATCTAGGATTTTTCATTTTACTTTGCAGGGGTGTACACTACAAAGCAAAAGAAAAGTTTTTGAAAAACTAGGATCTGCACTGATAGCAAATCAAACCAATCCATAACTATTTATTAATACATACTATTGGAAGCTTGGGGCTGGCAGCAATAGAAGAAAACTTAAATGTGAAGATAGGGCTGACTGGAGCATTTTTAAATTATCCCCTTGTCGAAGTGTCATCTAGTAAGGAATTCTTGCAGCTGTACAAAGGTTACTTGCCAATGTAACAGCTAAAAACACAACAGCTTTATTACTTATTTTGAGCAAAATAAGTCACACTGCTACAACAGTTACTTCAAGTTGTTGGTTTTTTTTTAAATGAGATGCCAACATAATCAAGGTACAGAAGGAGACCCAAGCCTCAGAGCTCCCTCAGCTGAAAAGCACAGCAAATAAATACAAGTAGAAGTCTTTCTAAAATACATCACAGAATATTTGTCAATTAAACAAGTTATTATATACTGTGTGTTTAAAATCAATGACATTCTAGACAAATATTCGCAGATAAACTACATGTAGATGATAACTCCGTGCAAGGTAGAATCCCAAAACCTTGTCAATGGGTGGATTAGTCAGTCATGTGGCCTGAGGACTGAATGAGTCATGGGGTCGCTAATGAGATAAGGAAAGGAAGCCTGACACCTTATGTCAGGAGTTCAACTGGTTCTTCTCAGAGCACTCACCTGCCGTGACCTAGATTGAAGGCACAAGTAATAATGCAGGGACAACACCGGCTTTCCTATTGGAGGTCACTGAAAGATTCACCTAAATCTACTTACAGAGGAAATGTTTGCCTGAAAGACAGAATACGAACAGTAGCTTTCTGTAGCAGGATTCCCCCCACTAACGCTCTCTCGGTCCCAGCTGCCTTGAAAAGTTTGGAGAAAGAAAAGGAGGTGTTGTGGGCAATGAGCTCACCAGCCCTGTAAGCATAGGCTGGGGAGACCTTTTAATGCAGAACTTCACCTTTCAAGAGAGTTCCCCATTGATTTCATAATCTGAAACAAGGCTGAAGAACCCTGTTATCAGGGTCCCTAATGGGGACCTCGTAGGCTCCTGTTAGCCCGTCGTGTATGTGACTTCACACTTGCCAATTTACTGTAACATATGCAAGTCCCTCAAAATGGGAGCCTTGAATCTCGTCAAGTAGAACAGTCTCATCAATGAAAACTCTTGGAGTCTAGACACAAGAGATGCAATACATCCAAAGCAAACAACTTAAACTTCAGTACTTCAGTGCTCTATTTTTCTTAGACTCAGCATGGATGCCTTATTGTTCAAGTTTTTTTTTTTAAAAAAAAAAAAAAAAAAAAAGTCCTGATCACAGGAGAAATCCCTACCTGTGCTGTGCCAGTCTGCCTGCACACTGCAGAGTAAAATCTGGTGCTAGTCTAACCCATGGAAAAGTAAGCAGGAGGCAAAGCACAAAGGCAGTCTGAGAGAACAGAACATGGTACAGCAGGATGATACAGGAAAAAAATGAGGTGGGAGAGTGAGATAGAGCAAAGCATGCTGCAGAAGAGGACAAATAGAAGAGTAAACACAGAAGGAAGCCAGAGGGCAGAGAGAAAAGATAACGAGAAACAGAAATAAGTGGGAAGTTGAAGACAAAAGACATGAAAAGAAATAACAGATGAGAGGGGGAAAAAAAAGGCAGAAATAGAAGAAATATACAGGAAATTCATCCTGCCAGAAACAGCTTCTTATCAAGCGCAGACAAGAGACACTGCCAAAAAAAAGAAGAGCTGAATGAAGCATGAAAAGTTCAGATCACCTGAAACTTCAAGGCAGATAAAATAAACTACATTAAACTCTGAATGAAATAGTGGGCTTATGAGGATTCAGCTCAGAGTATACTGGCCCTATCCTCCTGCTGCAGCAAAAGAAAAACTTTCCTGAATCAATAATAGTTTATCCAATCAACTTGCAGAAGAACTGTACCAACTTGTGAAAACATCAATTGGTCAGTGCTTATTCAGTTAAGTAGAATAAGGGATCAAGTTCAATAACTCTTGGAAGTTCATTAGTCTGTATTGTACTCTGTGCAGAACAGACCATCATGACAGAACTGCTCCATTCAAGGAACAGAAGATTTCTTCCTCCTGCCTCTTCCCAAACACAGAAGAAACACGTCAAGCTGCTTTCTAGATATATTTTCCCACAGAACACAGAACTGTAACACCAGTAAGTGGTCAAGCTCAGTCCATTCAGAATTTAACTCTGCATTTCTGAACCACATGCATCAGGAAACATGCTCAAACTGGTTCCCAATTAAGCTTGAAGATTTCTAAGTTATCTTACACGATGGTGCTTCACATCATACTTGAATCCAAAGTGCTGGCTTAACAAAGGAATTTGGGCTACACTAGGAAAAATGTCAGCAAAATACTTGAGAAAGATACAAGGACACAGATCAATGATTAGTGCATTTCATGATGTATAACTCTAGTCATAAGGAAAGACAACACTGCTCCTGCCAGAACAATTTATTTTATTACATCAGGTAGACAGGATGTGGCAGTGCATTCCCTTATCTGGCTCAAGTCTGCCCCAGCACATGGCAATACTTGAGCAAGCCTAGTGGAATTGCCCAAAATTAACGAGGCAATTTTAAATGGCCAAATTCTAAATTGTATGTACACTTAGAGGTATTCAAGACCTATTTTTCTAAAATGTATTTTTGCTTAGACCAACCTGTTCAGATTAGTTAAAATAACATCAGGGACAAAACTGTCCATTGCTTTCTAAACGCTAACACATTGCAGAATTAGGTCAGATACAAGCCTAACAAAACTAATGCTAAAAACATTTATTTCAAAATGATGAGCCTCTAGCACAAGTAATTATTTTACCCTTTTCATGTAATGCTTTATGAAAGTTGTTGGATTGACAGCTATTGAGATCTGTGCCCTCAATTTCTCACAGAGGGGGGAAAAAGAAGAGGGATAAGACTGTTGGCTGGCTAGATACACAGCTGCATAAATAATTCTTTACATTGACCTGAATTATTCTGCCTTTCACTAGCTTTTTTTTTTTTGTCATCCATATATGCTTAATCTTGATGAACAAAAATATATTAACTGGGTCATATGGATAGAATGTGGTTGTTTTTTTTCCCCTGAAAGTTATTAATCTTACACACCACACAATGCACAAATATCTCCATACATAGAAAGCCTCATATCAACCTAAATTTTCCATCCAAAGTAGTCCAGAATTACCTACTTACTGACCTGGCAACCAGTTTTTGTTCTGAAGACACCCTCCCAACTGCCGCTCAAAAAATAAGTCACATAGATTTTCAGAACTCAAAGGACTACTGAGGTCTAGTAACTATTTCAAAATGTCTTTTATTGTAAACGATGAAACTACTGTAATGTAAATACAAATCACCTTTCAGAGTGGCAGCCTCCCTAAGTATTAATAAAATAGTAACTAAAAGGAAATATTTTTCATTATATTTTCAAGTTCAACACAGGTACACTATTTTTAATGGAAGAAGTACAGCTCTACAAAGTATTGCAGTATCATCCTTTTTAAAAAAGCAGAAGTAACTGCTTTTAAAATTCACGTTGATATTTTTATCACTTCAAAATATATTGCTGTAAAGTTTCCCACCGTTCTCTTCTCATCTAATAACATATACAGCTAACAAACACCATTAAAAATTGACAATAGTTTAGACAAGTATACTAGGAAAGACAGTAAAACTTCAGAAGGACTAAAAAAGGCATGTCTAAAACAATAAAAATTTACATCAAGGTTTTTAATACCATACCTATATACACACACAGCATCAGATTAATTTACATTCTTTTCCAAATAATTTTACTGCTGAAAATACCTGTTTTTAAACATATGACATAAGGGAACACATTAAAAATAAAACAATTCCACATTCTGAATATATTTTATTCCAAAGTATCACTGCATACCAGTTTTTGACTGAAATTGTTACACTTAATATGTTCTCAAACACTAGCAACTAATCTTGACCATTAGGATAAAAGAACATCATTATAAAATAAAAATTCAAGAGTACTTACCAAATTATGATTAGTTGAATTAGAATCATCTTCTGGGAATGGGATGTAAACAGCTAAGGCCACACAATTGGCAAAAATAGACAGTAGTATAAATATGTCAAATGGTCTGGAAAATCCTGTTAAGGAATCCGTGAATTCTAAGTGCCTACTAACTTTTAAGCCTAACTCCTCTTTCAGTTCAAACACTCAAACAGGTCTTAGGTCTCAGGCAATCTTTTGACTGATAACTGTGACAAACACTCAATCACCTCCAGCCATATCACTACGCCATATTATTTTCCATCACACTGACATTTCAACGTGCTGCTCTTTTCTGCAAAGGGGAGAAGACTATTACTGTTGCTGCCACAGAGCGCTTTTTATTAAATTCGAGAGATTAATTTAATTACATACTTTTAAATCAATATGCAGGTTAACATGATAGGTAAGGAATATTTATGGAGCTGTTTTGTTCTCGTATGCTCACATTAAGTCTCATTAACAAACACAAATGTGTTTATCCAAAGGAAGAAAATCATTTGGTATCTAGTTCACAGTAAGATGAGAATGATTCCCGACAAATCACAACTGTTCTCCTGTAGAGAGCTACAATGTTGTGTAACGCACAAAGAAAACTCTGAGCCCCTTTCATGTCTTGGACAGCTGAAATCCTGAGTGGTTTTTGCTTTGGCCAGAAGTGATGAAAGTTTAGGTGAGTAGACTGGCTAAGAGAATATGATTGCTGGCTTGGCAGCCATACATACTGGGAGGCTTTAGGCTTTCACACGGGATGGCAGGAACTACAGCTACACTTTTAACACCATGTCTAGATGAATACAGTTGAAATCTGGAGATATTTTTCCTCCAGGAAAAGAAAGGTATTCCTTAAAATTCAGCCTTATGAAGTTTATCCTCCAGCTTATCATCAATTTGTCTTTCACTGAATAATATTTAATTATCATCTTCTAACTAAAAATATGGAGGTACTCAGATGAAACTACCTTTGAAAGTTTGGAAAAGTATTCGGGGCTTGACTTTTTTCCCCCTCAATTCAGTGCACAGCTTCCTCATATATGTCCATAAAACTTCCATAAATTTTGAGCAAAGAGCACTGAATATAATCTTTGTTTCCAAAAAAAACATTTTTGTCAATTTGGAATAGTCTTTTTATGACGAAAACACCTATTAAGCTCACGTGCCCATTAAGATCTTGTAAATTTTGTTTGATGGCATCTTAGTTTGTAACCTCAAGGGCTGAGTTTACCTTCACAAAAGCCCATCAACATCAATACTCATTACAAAATAAAGTTAGAATATAAATCTCAACAAGCAGTGTTCTCCAGACTGAAATGGACAATACCAGTGCAAGACTGACAAGCTTGTTTTATGATACAGTGCTAGCGGGACAAAATCTGCTCTGAGTTATTCTACTCTAGACCCATAGTAATTTCATTTCACTAACCTTTGCCAAGGAAATGCCAATTTACTGAAATTAGTTGGACTTCTACCAGTTTAAATGAAAGTGGAATTTGTTTTACTGTCTTTAATTAAGTTCAAAGAATTGGGAAAAAAAAACAAGCCCTACAAATGAGGAATATTTCCTACTGAAAGTAGTTGGGTGCGCTGCTTAAAATAACAAAATAAATTTTACTTTGTTAGTCTACTCTCCTAGCAGCTGTCTCCTGCAACAGGGATATTGCCACAACTAACAGGCAAGTGTTTTTCTCCTTGTACTTCACCAAAGCTTCATTCTCTATTTCAAACTTTTTCTTGAGAATTAAACAATATATCAAATCTACATGCTCTTTGTTCTTCCAAAGAAATCCACATACTTCCAAATCAGAACCACTGAACTGAAAATAAAGCAATCCTTCCAAGCACTCACATCATCATTCGCACAGGCCAGAATACCTGCTCTTGAATCTATGGCTGGACAAGCTTCCAAATGTTTGGTGGCAGACATATGAATGCCTGAACATTTACAACATATGTAATTACAGTGAATCTGTGCTGTAGCTAAAAGTCTTCCTCACATTTAGCAACTGGGAAACATCATTCTGAAATAACTTCTACATTCATTCTACATCTACATACATTTGCCCTAATCACAGAATCACAGAATTTCTAGGTTGGAAGAGACCTCAAGATCATCAAGTCCAACCTCTGACCTAACACTAACAGTCCCCACTAAACCATATCCCTAAGCTCTACATCTAAACGTCTTTTAAAGACCTCCAGGGATGGTGACTCCACCACCTCCCTGGGCAGCCCGTTCCAATGTCTAACAACCCTTTCAGTAAAGAAGTTCTTCCTAAGATCCAACCTAAAACTCCCCTGGCGCAACTTAAGCCCATTCCCTCTCATCCTGTCATCAGGCACGTGGGAGAACAGACCAACCCCCACCTCGCTACAGCCTCCTTTGAGGTACCTGTAGAGAGCTATAAGGTTGCCCCTGAGCCTCCTCTTCTCCAGGCTGAACAAGCCCAGCTCCCTCAGCCACTCCTTGTAGGACTTGTTCTCCAGGCCCCTCACCAGCTTCGTCGCCCTTCTCTGGACTCACTCAAGCACCTCCATGTCCTTCTTGTAGCGAGGGGCCCAAAACCGAACACAGTATTCGAGGTGCAGCCTCACCAGAGCTGAGTACAGGGGGACAATCACCTCCCTAGCCCTGCTGGTCACACTGTTTCTTATGCAAGTCAGGATGCTGTTGGCCTTCTTGGCCACCTGAGCACACTGCTGGCTCATATTCAGCCGACTATCAACCAATACTCCCAGGTCCTTCTCTGCCTGGCAGCTCTATACCTCATCACTATATAGAAGATACAGGTTTGGCATCTTACGTCAAAGGTCATCTCCCAGTTAAAACCACTAGATGCCCTCCTGTCTATTCAGCCTTATTTGAAAGAGCAATTAATTCAATATAGAGATTTGATGGAATATAACGTAGGCTTGCAAATGCAAAAAGTTAAGTTCAGAATGTGTTCCCCTCTCCCCCTAAAAAAAATGAACAGCTATGAGCTCTTCCCTGTCTTTGAGGTACTTACTTTAATGAAACAATACTCTACATCATTATGACACAGATTAAGAGGCTATCATTAACAGCAATTTACACAAATTTAACTACCATTAACATTAATGAGAGTTACCCACACACAGTATCACAGCTAACACGTTAGTTCACTTAACTATCAGACATGGCAATACAATTCCTTTGATCTATCTGAAAAACTCAAGGAACAGATGGTAAAATGAAACTGCCTCAAAGGATACTTCCATTCTACTAGACTAATGCAGGCTCTTCGTATTGGGTTGTTGAGGGATAAACAGAAAAGGGCACGGGGTGGCCGACTATTAGACGTATTACCCTGTTTTTTGCTCTTGGCATATTGCTGGCGTTTTCTTTGGGACAGAGATCCTACAGGTTGGGTTGTGGTGGTACTCATATTTTGGGCAGCCTTTGCTTGTCTAGCAGCATCAATTGCAGCTTGCCAAGACAGAACAGTTTGCTTGGATGGTGCTGAACTGTTTGACTGAGTAGTTGGTCCGTCACCAGGGAGAGGAATTCTGGTGCTACTTGCATAGTTCGCCTCTGCAAGAGAAAAGGAAAAAAAAATACTTGTTTTAAAAAAAAGTGCTTGTTTATAACTTTTTATGCTAGAATGTGTCACAGTGTTTTTGATGAAAAGATTATTTTAAGACTTCTTGCTAGTGCGATTCTTATATTATGTATACTATAGAACATAATTATATGCACATGTGTATGTATGTATGCGTACATATATACATGATTGAATATACAGGTATGAGTGTATACACGTGATTCAACGGTAGCCATAAGGTCTCAGGAACCAGCATTAACTTCAACTTTAACCTAAGTGTCAAGGCAAGTGCTACGCAAACACTTCACATTTTGATTCTTCCTTTTTTTTTTTCCTTCACAAACCAGATGAGAGCTCTTCTATCAGCACAATAATGCAATAAAACATACCTCCTCCTGACAACTAACTGGGCTGTGGTGCCTCAGCATTTACTATTACCTCACCTCATCCTGGTCAAAGGAGTAGTCGTTCAAAATCCTTGCACATTTTTCGATTGAGAACAACCAAGTGAGATTGAGAACAACCTCTTCCCCCAAAACAAAAACCCCAGAAGTCCTGTAAGCAAGTTAAATTTCACACTGTTCCGTATTCTCAAAGAAAAATGCCTCCCACACAGGAAAACATAACATTGTCTGGTGGTAAATATGTTAATAAAACTCTGCTATCTTGCATGCCAGAAATTACACCCGTCAAACTACTGTAAAGGAATTTTATTTCTGCTTTTTCACGAGGTGTCACAAAATAAATCGCACCTTCTAAATAATATTTTTAAGGTCTTTTTTTATCCCGGATGACAGCAAAGCAGGCAAAACACCACCTCCTCGCACAGCTCTTTCCTCGCGAGCTCCCTGACTAGAGCAGCAGAGCCTCCTCCTACATGCACCTGTAGGAAGGAGACGCTCCTAAGTCAAACCCCAAACTTGAAGATGCCTGGGTGGGGAAAAAAAAATGGAGGAACGGCACAGCATACGCGCAGGGAACCGGGGCTGACAGGCAGAACGGCAGCGAAACGCATCCAGCTACCCGGGCAGGAGAAGAAAACACCTCCCCAGCGACCGCCACTCGCCGAGTAGCGGAGCCTCGGGACTCTTCAGCCCAGCCCTCCGGTCACCTCTCGTCGCCTCCCGACGAGGTCAGCGCAGACCGGGGCCGCCTCAGCCCCTCACACGCCGCCGGTCCCAGGCTCGGCCTCGGCCGCCGCCGCCTGCGCGAGGGGCGGCCGCGGGGGGCGCGCTAAGATGGCTCCCGGCCGGAGCTCACCCGGCGGCAGCGGGGCAGAGCTGCCCGCCCGCACCTGGGGCTGCCCGGGGGCAGCGCGGCTCCTCAGGGGCTGCGGTGTCAATCGCGACGTTTTGCACTGGATTTTTTTTTTTTTAAAGTAACGACACTGTCATCTCCCCTGCCTGCCTCCCAGGATGCTACGAAACGTGGCTCGGCGCAAATAACCCCCCGATCCGCGCAGCCATCCCTCGGGTTCTTCAACGCGAGAGGAACAAAGCCCGAGCGCACCACGCTTCCCCGTGCCCCGCTGCATCCCTCCCACCTCCAAATTACTGCCCCGGGGAGGGGGGGGGGGGGGGGGGAGAGGATTAAACCTTAAACCCAGCTGCGGGGGACGTGGCGGAGCCCCCAGCAGCCGCGTACCCCCGAGCCCCGACGGCACCCCGATCCCTCCTGCCCCTGCCCCCCTCCCCCGGTCCCCTTCCCACCCCAAACCTGCCCCTCCCCTCCCCCCCTAATCCCCGTCTCCCAAATCCCTCACAAATCCTCCCCCGCTGCCCCCCCTCCCCTCAGCCCCAGGCATGCTGCTGCCGCTGCCCTTGCTGGCTCTTACCTTCTGGGTGCTGCTCCGGCTGCTGCTGCTGGTGGTGGTGGTGGTGATGCATTATTCTCACTTTCTCCAACGTATGAGAGGAAAAAAAAAAAAAAAAAAGGCCGAGACGCCCCCCACCCACCCCGAGCCAGGTGTGCGCTGTCCCTGCGCTCCCGCTACCCGACCCCCATGGTAGTGACTAGCGACGCGCGAGGGGCTCCTCCTCCTCCTGCTGCTGCTGCCGCCGCTGCTTCGCCGCTGCCAAATCCTTCAGAGTTTGGGCCAACATGACACTCACATCCGGGTGACACGGGATCTCTCCATCCCTAGCAACCCGGCTGCTGCCGCCGCCAGCTCCTCAGTCCCCCTCCTGCCGCTGCCGCCTGCTCCCCGGTCCCCCTCCTCCCGGTGCCGCTCCTCCTCAGCGCCCTCCCGCCGCCGCCACGCCGTTAACTCCCTCGCTGCTGCCGCCGCCCCCACCTGCTGCTCCCTGGGCCGGGCCGGGCCGAGGGGGGGCGCGGAGCTGCTCTTTAATCTCCCGGAGCTCCGGCACGGCGAACAGAGCCGCCGCCGCCTCAAGCCGGCCGCGAGCTCGCCTCGCCTGCTTCCCGCCCCTCAGCTCTCCCTCAGGCGCCGCGGCCCCTCAGGAGCCCCGCTGCCATCTCGGCCCCCGGCCGGGCGGCAGGTGCCGGGGAAGCCTCCCGGGACGGCCCCGCACAGCGGTGTCGCCCCCTCCTTGTCCCCGCACCGCCCGGCCCCTCAGCTCCGCTCGGGCTGGTCAACCTGTTGAAGCGTCTCCCAGCCGACCCCGACCTTTTCAGATCATTCCCTGAATGCTTCCAATAAATCTTTTTGAAAATATTTCGTTTGCGGCGTCAGCTTTCACTACAAGAAGCCAAAGCCTGTAATTTCGTTTTTGTTTTATTGGTCTCGAAGCGCAGAAGCCCTGCGTGCCGATGTGCAGGACTGGAGCAGCCAGAGATATGGTAGGAAGGACAGAAGTGCCAACGAGGGCAGCTGCCCTCAGTTATGGAAGGAAGGGACTTCAGCCACGGGGAAAGGTAATTAACGAAACAGTTAAGAACTATACATGTTCAAAACTAAATTAATACATGAAAGCTAAACTTGGACTTCATGGCTTTAAACCTTTGGCAAATGTGTTTTCTGTTAAGAATACATTTCAGCAAAACTACCACTGGCCCTTTTTCTTCTACCACTTTATCTATGTCCCTATCCTCTCTTCCAGCTATCCTTCATCCACAATTAGTTTCATCTAATTAATAAGAAACAACAACTACATGCCAGAATTAGAAGAGCAATAAAACCTTGGCATTGCAGGCATCCTCCAGTTTTATAAGAAGTTCTGCTTGGTGGAATCTGTCCCCTTTGGTGTTATCTTTGTGAGTTAAAATTAATATTTAAAAAATAATACAAAAATTTATTCAGAAGTACCCACAGACAACTCCTTCAACAAGAAGAAATCTTCCACCTCCCTGCTGCTTCTTAGCCTCTGGCTGAGGACTTCCCTTTTTCTGACCTTCTGATTCATCAGCCAATCTGCTGCTCAGGAGGTTGGTTTAGCCAGGAAGGTACCCCTGCCAGTTAAGAGGCTCGTATCATTAGAGCACGTGTTTCCTGATGAAAACAGCAGTCTATGTACCTGGGTTACTGCTTTAAAGATCCATAAAAGTCAGGGCAATGTTTGGTCTTGACAGTCAGGTATTTAGGTGGCAAAGATGCTTTGTGCATATTCAAAAGTACCTAACTGAAGGCTGGTAGCCTAACAAGCACTGGAAGTGCTGTAAACCTACTTAGTTGCTTAGTACTTTTATAAGTCTAGATTCAGGTATCTCACTCTTTTTTTTTTTTTTTTTTTTTTTTTTTTTTTTTTTTAATAAGGCTTATGAAGCTGTTAAAAAATTCATAACTAATAAGGCCTGGATCTAATATAAGCAAAAAGCATCCTAAAGAAAAAGGCTGCCTCCTTTGCAGAAGTCCATGAAACTCCTGGATTTTGGCCTTGCCAGTGCTGCTTTTCTAATCCCCAGTCCTCATGATGGCACGTAGCACTATGTAGTGGAAGCTGCCAAATACTCCCCAGAAATAAACTTTGTGAGCCTCCCAGTGAAATGAAGAAAACTTGTTTCCTAGATGGTCCAAAACCATAAGCATATATTTCTTCTTATTTCAAAGCTATCTGGCATATTTTGCCAAATCAAATTATCAACTATATTTTCAAAATCAAAATTACAGTTAAAAGAAAGAAATGCAAGTCCTTTTAGAGAGTTTCAGGAAGGTATTCAAGAATACTGATACTGTTTAGTCATAAAAGTGCTAATTACTGAAGCCATTAATTATCTAAACAGCTATTTGCCCCCTTCTTCTAGAAACTAGTGTCTAATTATTTCACTAACATTGCTTCAATTTTATGTCACTTAGATATTAGTTACTCATTCCTTAATGAAATGGCTGGCTTTATATTCAAGCTTCAGAATGTGTACCAGCTACCATAATAAGTGATAAGATTTTGAATGAAAACAACCCATATGCAGAGAAAAAATAAGGATGAATGTCCTCATCTGTCATACGCTCGCCGCTATACCATTGTCAGTGTACTTTCTTTATATGTTAAGGAACAGGGTGGGAAATGAATATGGTCACTATTACCATTTATTTGTTGCAGAGTTGCCACTCACTTATTATCGTTTTCCCCTTGGTAACATTCATTGTTTTTCAGGGACTTGTTCTCTGTAAAGGAAACGGGTAACCAAAGAAGCATCCTCTTAAGCACATCTTAGAAGCACAAGGAAGCCCATCAAGAATTCAAGAGCAATGTGTTCAAGGCTAAACCCACTTAACCAAAACCTCAGCTACCTATGAACTTGTGGAGCAGTGTGCAGCAAAACTGTGAAGCCGTTCATTGCAGGAAGAAGGAACAGGTCCTATTGTAATACAGTTGCAAGTGTGGGAGGCAGTCATGTAACGAATACATAATTTTATAAAATGTGAAGCAACAGAACTAGCCTAGTCCATTAACAAGCAGGCAATTCACACTCATGTGCGTTAATCCATTATTCTATTAGTTCAGCTGAAATTATTATTATACAAACATACACTAACCTACCACTACCTTTACACACAGAAGGAATATTTTAATGAAATATGGCCATGCTGAGAGCAAGAACTTGCAGAATTAATTCTCATCCACATTATGTATTTGTCTAACTTTGCATACACTTTCATATGCATTCATTTTTTCTTTTTGCCTGAAGACCTGTTTTCATTCTTCTGGCCTGAAGGATGATAGAGCTACAGTTTGAGTATGAAGACGTTTTTCAAATTTTTATCTAAAAATGATCATAATGAAGCTTAAGGATGTCCTTGTATTGCCTGTCAGATCAGTGAATATCATCTTTCTGATGTCAGTACAAGTAACAAGTAAGAGCTAAAGCACTTAAAATAGCACTTTGTTATTATGAGTGTAGTTTGTGTGGAAAACTACAAAAAGCACATGCTTCTAAAAGCCTACTAACTGAGATCTCAAAAATAGACAAAAATGTGCATGTATGGATTTTAAAATATAAGATTCCACTACAGAAAAAGATGATGAGGAGAAGGGGTAACTATCCATTTTATTGACCTTATCCATACTCTAGATTTAATATGTAAAATATATTCTAAAGGGAAACAGCAACAATTTTTGATTTGCTCTCTACAAAATTGTCTTTTACATCTTCACATAATTGGTTTTTTGTTAATGTGGGTGAGGAGAATATCCCAATATGAAGTATCATTCTGATTTTCTTTTCTCCTATTTAGAGTGTGACAAAAAATAATTCAAAAAACCTACCACACTGAAGCCTTACCATTTTCATATAAGCTCACCAAAAACTACAAAATTTTGAAAGCAAAATGTAAATGAAGTGAGTTAGACTAATTCCGTCTAGTGGGAGATCTAGCTGTACATTTTGTAAAAAAAAAAAAAAAAAAATCACTGTGAAAACTTGTAAACAAGTTTTAGGGACAGAGGGAGGGAGAACAGGAGAAGGGAAAGCAGGGGGTTGCACAGACAATGCTCTTTTCATTTGTTTGGCTGAACAACAGCCTCAAGTATGTCTCATTGCCTGTGAATTAAAGAAATGGCTGGTGGTCTCTATTAATGCTTACCAAATCAACACAGTTAATTTTTCCAGTCCTCTCAGAAAACATCATATAATGATACCCAGCTACTAAGGGACAACTGCAAACTTGATTTTGAATGAAACAATCCAGGAATATGTCTCTTAAACTATATTTTTCCTTTTTGCTGTATGCAAGTAAAAAGTGTAGTATGCTCTGAACATATTCAGGATCTGTTAAATTTAAAATCCAGTTGGACTTTTTCAAAACAAATTACTAAGAATGTAATGAAATGTATTTTTCTGACTAATTAGATTCTTCGGCTTTCTGTGGCTTCAATTAGGATGCAATTACTCAACACAGTTTATGTTCCTCCATCAGTTTTCTCTCTTAGCTCTAGCTCTTCTTCTTCACTAATTTTAGGGTTTACCGTATCTCTACACTAACTTGCTTTGAATATTTGACCAGAAATAAAGCCTCTTTGAAGTTACTGCATATTCTTTTATTCCTTATCTGAAAGCTTCATTTCCTACTTGTCTTCATTCTCATCTTCTCTCTCTTCCCTTCTTATCTACTATCATGAATTCTCTTCACATTTTTCTCCAGTGATTCCTCATTACTACTAAATATTTTCCACCCTGTGTGTTATCCACCTTCCAGAACGCTTACATTCCTATGCCAGTCCTGGACATTTGAGGCCCAGGTGAATTTGTTTTGGTGGACATTAGACCAGGTTCCTAGCCAGAAATTATTTCCAGCTGTATCACTGTGCTAGCAAGGTGAGCTGAAGTGGTGACAGCAGGACTACATCACCTTAAATTTAGAGTATCCATATTTAGGGTAGAAAATATTTAAACTATTGACTGCATGAACACATTTCAAACTGTCATTTAAGTAGATTCAGAATTTTCTCAGAAGAGTTTCATCTCTATTTTTAGTGCTCAGTAGAATGATGATTTCACAGATGGGCAACATAGCCAGCTACCAAAAAAATTCCACTACACATAATTGTGCTTGAAAATGTCACAGCAAAATGGACGGATGACTCACAGTATCAGCACATGTGCCTCATGCAAACAAATAACTTTTATAAATACAATCCAGCTTCTGCAGGATATTCTGGCAGTGGCTTGTGATGGAGCTTGAAAACCCCACTCTGGAGGCTGGAAGACTGCTAAAAACCCAAGCGCGTCTGAGTGGGGGTTCTCCCACGGCGGCTGCAGGAGACAAGAGCCAGGCAGCAGCAGCCCTTGGCAGGAGCTGGGGAGGGAGCAGGAGAGGAGGAGGCCTGACAGCCTCCGGTGGGAATCCCAGCCTCGGGAGCCTCTCCCACGGCACCCCATGGGAGGCAAAGAGGCACTGCCCAAATGAGCTCCATGCCGAGCCCAGCCCAAACGAAGACTTTCAGGCACAATTCCTCACCTGTTGTACCAAGTCCTTCTGCTTTCTCCTAGGAAAGCACAAAGACACCCTTTCAAATGTAAACTTACTTTGGGCTTTTAAAACAACTTTTTCTGTTGTGGGATCTGAGAGTATTTTTGCCAGGACAAGTAAAATTCATTAGCTCTGTATTAAATATTAACAAACTGACACAGAGGTCAGGGAAGAAGTGAAAATTCATGTTTCTTAACATAGAGCAGAGTACAGAGTGAAATTCTCACATCTACCAGTCCCTGCTCCACAACACAACACATTACCTGGTTTTTTGTTTGTTTGTTTTTTTTCAAAAAAAAGCAGAATGTTATTTTCTCACCAGATACAGGAAAAATGAACTTGGCAAACTTCTCTGCAGAATTTTTCCCAAACAGATTTTTTAAATGACTTTCAAAGACATTCCTTGTAAAAAGCATCTCTTGAAGAAGGCAACAGCTGCATGGTTGAGTACACCAAGGTCAAGAAATGTCGTACTTCATTCTGTGGCTGCATCATGACACAGTTTTACATGATCTGTTCTTCCTTTTACAGGAATACGCACCACATAGTCTGTGAGACACCTTACACTTAAAGCATGAAACTGACAGTAAATATTTATATTTATCTTTCATCAGATTAATTAATTTATGTATTCAGCAATGGATAAAACACTAAATGTATTCCAAACTTATTTTGCTGGAAGACAAAATTCTACTGTAGCAAAGGCATGCCAGATTTGCCCATACACATTTCCCAATAAGTAAGGTTAGCAGTAACCACAAGCAAAAGTTTTTTAGTATGCAGGAGCTACCAACACCTGTAAAAAGAAAGATTTCTGTCTGTGCTAATTGATACCTGATGGAGGAAATGTAGTCCTGTCTCTTTGTTGGTGTTGGCAACCCACATTGAAAGAGGAACCACAGATAATAAGAAAATAACAGCTCTAGAAAATGAGGGAGGAGTCACAGTAATTGCATTAGAAATGGAATAAAATAAAATCAAATAAATAAAATAAGATAAAATAAAATAAAATGCCACTGAAGAAAAAGCAAGATTTTCAGATTTGGAGCAAGATTTTAAGGTCTTTTTTATAACTTGACGCTCTTACAAGCAGATCCATTGAGATGCATTACTCGTGGAAGTAAAGGATTGCCATTATTAAATGCTTTAGGAGGTGTGGTATAATCTCAGCAGTAGATGATATGACAATCCCTTTTAAAGTGCCTCACTAGGTAGAATGGAGACTCATGTAAAGATCCTGTATTTGGCTTTAACATGAGCAAGCATCTCATATACATAGTCAGTCTCTGTTTTTATGGATGCCTAAATACGTCTACCAGTTGCATTCCTTGTCTCTTTGAATGCTGAAGAATATCCAGGTTGTTACCTTGCCAAAAATCTTTCTCCTTCCTACCTTTATGATTGCATCCAACAAAATGCAGAACCACATTAGGTCAAACCTCTGACAGCCATGCATTCACTGGAGTTCAGGGAGTTTGAACGGCCAAAAGTGTAACTACAGAAGTAAAGTAAATATCCTTTCATATCATAAGACTTCACTGCGTAGCTCTTGACAACACAAAGACCAGCTCAATATATTAGGGAAGCAAATCCCTATAGAAAAGCACCAGGGGATCATGCCAATAGTAGGCAAGGCAATAGAGGAGCTTTCAATCTGTAATAGAGTAGCTGGAAATAAAATTGCTTTAGGACACAGTGGACTCTTTCTTTGTGTTTTTCAGTTAGCAGGTGCAATTATCAAAAGATGTTTGTGGAGTAAGGTTTGTCATCTAGAGGGTTTGGGGTTTGTTTTGCTTTCATCAAAGACAGACAGTGCTGCCCAAGCACGTCAAATGAGGATGTGCTATGAAGCATTTAAATTAATGGAAATGTTCCAGATTTGCATCAGATTAGTATTTCTAAAAAAACTAGCAAATTCTGTTACACTTTTGCTTCTTTTGGCATGCCCTTGAAACCAACTGAAAATCAGTAAATGCAGCCAAACCTCAATATTCTATAATATTGAAATAAAATAATCACCTGCCTCACACAGTTGGCATGTTGACACAGTTCACTTATAGCTTTGAACATATGTGTAAAGCTCCTGTTAATGACCACGGAGCTTGCCTCTCAATGTCTGGTGCCAGCTTCCGATGAAGTCGTGTCTCCCATAATGGAGATAGCCTGAGATAGCTGACAGACCTGTCAACATTGTCTGCAATTTCAAACACAATAAAGCTCTATTATGCATGCAAAATAAAACTTAGGCTCAGGTGGATTATGGCTTGGGGCTTTTCCAGTTTGCTATTGTAGAGTAATTCTCCAAGCATTTCTTTATGCAGAAAGCTGGTAATGAAAACATTGGACACTAATGTCTTCAGTCATTTAATATTCATGCTTCTTTTTTTTTTTTTCTTTCCCCTCGCCCCCCCAACCCCCCTCCCAGGTCTTTATTTCCTATCAAACAACAAGTTTATTTCTGAAAATGACTCTCACTAAACTCAGCAAGATTTTCATCCATTTCTGCATCTGAAAGGTTTGCATCATCAAATAAGAAACTAGAGATTATGGCTATGAAAATATGCGAATAAAAGCAAAGGGACAGATGCCGAAGCCAATAAGAATTACTAAGGCGTAATCTGTGTTTGCCATTCCATATAAATACACAGTTAAAAAATACAAACAGCAACATAGAGTACTATCTCAACATTTATTTTCAGCTTCTAGCTGATTTAGTATGTTTTTGGCTTTGTTCTGTAGAAAGGCCAGTGATTGAGCTTATTTATGGGCATATTTTAATTCTCTAAAGATACAGATTGCTTCCTCTTGTCTCATACTGAATTTAGAAAATTGTAAACAAACCAAATGGTGAATTTCACTTAGAAGTTCAATTTAGATTAAGTTGATTTAGGTTTAAAGGCTCTGCTTAACTGTATCACATTTTGACCTATTTTGTGTACCATATAATGGGTAAAACAATACTTGATGAGGGAGAAATGATGCGCCCCTTGAGAGGTAATACAGGTACCTAGAAATATGAAACACATTTCAGTGCCCCATATATACAAAATCATATTCTAGTGTCACACAAAGTTGGCATGGTACAGCCACACCTGGTGTGTTACACAGGCTCTTGGAAATTTTGATAACAAACTCAAGGTTTAAACAAAGTGAAAAGAGCCCAAAAGCGATTATTAAAAAATACCAGCAAAGACCATCTCAGCCATCACTATTTTTGAAGTTTTGACATCTCAGAGGAACCTCAGAACTGCTTTAGCCCTCAGTACACGGTGTTCTCAATTGAAGTACAAATGACTGTGACCTTTGCCAAGGAGATCCCAGGCTAAAGATACAGTTTCTTAGCATCTTGCAGTCAGGCATACATTAGAAGAGTCTGCAAGGCAAATTACTGTATGTCAGTTAGGCTAGTCCTTAGCTGTAGTCCTGGATTGCCAGAATGTAAAGACATCTGCACAGTACCTCTCTCCATCAGTGTCATCTCTCCACAGAGCAGCCTTAATTTGGAGGACAAACTGTAGCTGAATGTTTTCTTTCAGTGGAAAGGAGAAAGAGCTCAAATATTTCAGGAAGTGTTGACAAAAAAAAAAAAAAAAAAAAAAAAAAAGATTTTTTATGATTGTTTGTGTCTGACACAAGAAAAGGAGAAGGCTAATGCTGACTTTCATGCTGTCCAGCCATAGACTTCATCTGGAAATGCACTGCAGGCAAGTACTGAGGCACACACAGCACACATGTGCCCACACATCAACACTCACCCTCGTTAGGAAGCAGCTTATTATAATGAGGCATAAAATGTTCCTCAGTGATGGAGGTGAGGCATGGTGCTGAGATGCCTCAGAGGTACTGCTTCAGAGCTATAGAGAGAGCAAATGTAATAGAGACTTTTAAAATCATTAGTTGTGAACCTACATTTTAGCATAATAAGCTGTTAAACCACTTAGAAAACATTAGGAATCGAGCTATTTAAAAATAGACAAGAATGCTTCTTCAGTAGGTTGGATTTTTATCAAACATTCTACACCGTAAACCCATGTGAAATGTTCTTTTTCTCCATCTTTCAATTCTAATTCTGTTTTTAGATATATCATTTCAATGCCCTAACTTCATCAGAAACGCTACTTAAATTATGAAGGCTTGGAGCTGGAGTATGTGTACAGACAGTGGATTTGATCTGGTCTGTGACACACAGGTGGCCACTGTAAGATCAGATGCCACATATGCATATGTATGCCATTAGCTGATACACCCTGCAGATAATCGGTAGGCAATTTCACTCTATAAGGACTTTTTCTGACTTCCCCGAAATGCAGCACAGCGCTGTTCAGCCACTATCATACAAACAGTAATTTAATACCTTCCAAGTTTTTTGTTTGTTTGTTTTGATTTGGTTTTTGTTTTGCTTTGCTTTGCTTTTCCCTCTGCCTAAGCATCCTGCTTACAGGCAGCTGTACCTTGTGGAAAGCAAAATCTGTGTCTATTCAGTCTGTGCCTGTTGCATCACCAAGCACCACCTTCTCTGCTGTCCGAATGAGCCAGCAATGCAGCAGTGGCCTGGGGGCAAAGGCTGACTCAGAACAACTGAAGCTAAACATCAATGTTTCCCCTAAATAGGCAGACACTTCAATATCATTGACTTCCATGAGATCTGGTATTTCTTTCAATCCAGTCACATCCAGTGCTAAATAATGAACAAAATAGAAGTTGGGACAAGAGTGGGGGTCAAGAGAGAGTGAGAGCATGAGGATTGGCTCTTCTAGTTATAAAGCGATAAGACTGATATGGATGACTAAGAATGTCAGAAGAGCTCTTGAGGAAAAATAGAGGTTATATGACACATATAAGAACACGAAATCTGCAAAGGATTAAGAGAATTATGTAGTGAAACAGAAAGGCTGTACAAAAAACACAAACCCAACAACAGCACTGTTTAAGGCTGCCAGAACTGACAAAGCAAGAAGATTGCTCAGAGGGGGATGAAAAACAATGCGGGATCTCAAAATATTTAAGTGCTGTGAAGATCAACAAAGAATTAGCTCCTGAGCCGTTAACAGAACCTGTGCATGAGAAGACTTAGCAAAACAGCACGATGAAGCTAGAAATGTTAATGTGAACTTCTATCCAATATCCATGCAGTAAAGAGAAGCAAAATGCTAGAAAAGAGAACACAATTTAGAGAGCGATACCATAAGCATCAACTTTGCACTGTCTAGAATAACCAGTAACACAAAAGATGGGAGGCTAGATTATTTGTGGCAAATATACTTGAAAGAAAATTTCAAACAGCTGTGACCTCTTAATGGTGATTTTGCAGAAAGAGCTCAAGATGGACACAAAACCAAGTGAATGTTACTCCAGCCTGCAGAAACCAGAACTGAAAGAGCTAGGGAAGCAGAGCTGGCTCACTACGACCCGAGTGGCCATTAAAAGCATGAGGCCAGGAACCAGCTATGGCATGGGGAAGAACTACAAATGTCAATCCACAATGGGACAACCTTTGCAAATGAAGCATGCTTGCAACTTCATTTTTCATTACTCCAAAGTGACATCAATCTGAGATAACAGTCTGCACACACACACATGTAATTTCTATCCTTGTTTTTTTTTTTTTTCACAGAAACCAGTGGCTTACTGCTTAGCAGCATCCATATTCACAATGTCAGGGAAATCTCAAGGTTGATTCTGTTAAAACCTGATTGCAGATCTAAAAGAAAGGGTATTGCAGGATCAGCTACAAGCCCTATCTCACCACTGCAAAATAACCCTGAAGCTGGAAGACTATCATACCAGAGCACCTATCTTACATTCTACTACTTCTTTATAAAAAAGTTCAGCAAGCCTATCCAGCATCAAATCACTGGCCTCCTATTTAGCAGCACTCACTGACCATCCTAGATTCAAAGGATATTACCAGACAAAGTTAAAGAACTTAAACATTTTTTTTGTAATTTAAAGTTAGTTTCAACCTGTTGTATCAAGTCATCCGCTAACCACAGGAAAGAGAGACTACTGCCCTGTTGGCTTCCCTGCACCCTGTATGCAGTAACACTCTACTTTCTTTGATTAATAAACACATTTTATGCTCTGGAGAGGTTATTGAAGAGATGTCTGAAGCCTAGTATGAACTGCCAAAGTAGGTGGCAAAATAAATTTTACCCAACTATTGTCTTTATCAGATTCCGAATAGTTCTGCCCAGATTTTGCACACTAATTGCAAACAACCTTTATGTCATTGAATACTGCTTAGTTTAAATGTTTGTAGATATGCTTCCTTCCTGCTTACTGACCTTTCTGTAATAGCCTACACTATCCTGTGTTTTAGGCTGTACTGAAACTGCTATGGATGCTCTATTTAATGACATTACATTAAAGAGATTCATGCTGAAACTCTTTGGCCACCACCATCATTGCTATGTCAGCACAGCTTTGAGAACAAGGCTAGTTAGCTAATTGCTTTACAGAGCAATCACAGGCAACACAGAGCCAAGTGTATTGCTGGAACAAGCAGGCCAAATGCCACTGAAAACATCTACTCCATCAGGCTGAAATTCACCCCTCCAACGACAGCCAGCTCCAAGGTTTCTGTATACGGTTATGAAACCAAAGAGTAAGGTTTCAATAGGTTTCCATCCCACATACCCAGCACCAATTGCCTAAGATTATAATCAGTCTGATGATTTATGGCCACTCCATACAGTAGGCTTCATTGATTTTATCAATATCAGGAAAGGTTATTCATTTAGGATAACAAGGAATTACTGAAACCAGCAGGAGCTCTGTTGTTAGTGTATCAGCAGTTCACTGTTATGTTTCTATAGTGTTAGGGTTTAACTTTCTGCTGCAGAAACTATGCAGGCAATGTAATGAAGGTTAAGTGGAAGAAAACTCTGATGTTAGGTAGCAAGCCAGTGTCAGTGCAATCAAATCAGTGTATCAGAAGGCAGAAATCATGTCCATATGTCTAGTGCTCTCATTTATATCAAAGAACTTGTTACATTAGACATGTCTCAATAGATTCAACGCATTATAAAATATACATTGATCCCATGGCTTGCAATAAAATCATTACTAAAAATAATTGTAAATAAAATAAACCATGGCCCAAAAAAAAGGAGCTGAAAATGTGATATTTTAATATTAATGGCTCTTTCATGTAAAAGAAGAAGGAAAATGTTAAACAATTCTATCACAGAATAAAATTGTAAAAAAATATTTAATACTGTTTAAGTAACAATAATTTATAGTGCCACTGAAGTGGGCACTGAAGTAGAATGGATATATATAGAATCTAATTTGTAAAGATAAACCAACAAATCTTCAGGGAAGTGCTTTGTATTGAATATGGTAATAGTTTTTAATGGAAAACAGCTTCCAAATCATGGTATTTTGGCAAAGAAGTAGCAGCCAGGAGAAACATAACAAAAAACTTAGTTTTAATCATCATCTACTGTTTGGTAAAGGGTGTAAAGTATTAAAGTAGTAAATCCAGAAGTCTACAGAGAAACATGAAAACTCACCCAGTAATTTGATAATGATACAGATATTTTAAGCTCTACTAAAACTAACATTTTATTTGGATTTTGTGTCTGCACCACAGTAAGAATGAATGTGGCCATTCCAGAAAAACCCTTGAGACTCTGTGACTTTTTTGATATTTAAAAATGTAGTTCAATACTTTGGGAAAGAGGAATGCTCTCTTGAAGGACACGCACACTGAATTCATAATCAACTCATGATGGTCCTGAGCTCTCCTGAAGATTAATTTCTCTTGCAAATTACTTAATAACTAGCAAGATGGTCCTTCTCTATTTTAACTTGTCAGCATTTGACCTCTAAATAAACTATCATAAATGTTTAAGTAGCAATGCAACCTATCATCCCACCTCGCACTTGTGTGCAGGAGTTCCAGTGTTGCAAAGACACCCTGTGCTCAGTGACCATGAATTAAACACTTCAAGAGAATAAACATTCAGATCATTACCCTATAAAAGTTAATCATTTTAGGGGGAAAAAAAGTAACATTTTTAAGCTGTCCTCCACTTGTAGATGTTTTCTGTTGAGGTGTAGTACTTAGCTATTTAGAAAAGTTTCATTTCTGTCTCAGTGACATATACTGGTTGTCCCATTATGTGAACAATATAGTGTCAGTTATTATTTTTAAAAATTCCAAGGGCAATTTCCTACCTTGGAAGGAGAATTCAATACTAAAGTTCAGGTTGATAGAAAAAAAGCTAAATCATGCCAAATTTAAACGCAGTAAATGGAAGGACCAAGGTAATTACAGGACTGTCAGCCTAATAGGGATCCTAGGCAAAACAGCAGAAAAGGCAGCGCAGGAATTTTTAAGTAACAAAAAATTAAAGGAAGGTAATATATTTCATGCCACTCAGCACAGTGTAATGGAAAATAAATCTTTCAGACCACCTTGCTACTATTTTTCTGTCAAGACTAAGAGATGTTTTAATAAAATCACTTCATTAATGTAATATATTTAGGCTTGTCTATGGTATTTGACTTGTCCTTTTGATTAATAAAACAGGATGATGATATCAGTGTGGTATACAATGTATAAAAGTTGGCTGATGTACCTTATTGTGAAGTTGTGTTTTTCAGCCTTGCAAAGGACTTTCCATCACGGAAAATCTTTAAATCAAAGTTGGATATTTTCCTGAAAGATCAGTTCTCCTTCAGTCATAGTTGTTGGATGTGATACAATGACTCATTCATAAAATTACATAGATCGAAATAGACAGATACAATGGGCTCTTATGGTTTTAAAATCTACAGCTCTATACTTTATGTACTGTCATGTAGAATCAGTGTTAAGTGAAGATCATTTTCTCAAGATCTTTCCAAGACACAAATTAATGGTTCATATATCTCCACATGTTCAAAAGCTATTTCTGAAACTGGGGAAGAGTATTAGTGGGTAGGTGGGATTGTGGATTTTTATAAGACACTGAAAGTTCTTCTGTAAACTGAATATTAATTCATTTGATTTGTGTTTTGAGTTTCAAAGGATAAATAAAAACAGAGATGTCATGAATTCAAGCAGGGAAATCCGGAATATTTTGTTATAGATCAGTCTAGGAAATGCAATAGAGTTCTGATAGACCTAGAGATTGTCTTTTGCAAAATACCTTTGCATGATATTAATGCATCAGTATCTCAACAAAGTCCATAAGTTTCATAACAGGCAGAAATATTTGCCTTCCAGAAAGCACTAATCCTGAATTCTGTAAGATTTCATGAAGAGTATTCAAAAATTTCTAGGGAAACGAGGAGGTCAGCTTTTGACCAGAACACCTCCTAGAAAGCTGCAATATTTTTTTTTTCCCTTAACATTTAATCATTTCATTTCAGCTAAGCAGTCAAATATCTGTCTCAGATATCTGCCACTGGCTACTCTCATTTCCAAACTCACATTTTAGTGGTCATAGCCACATACATTTGCAGAAGTAAAAAACATTTCCCTGAAGACATATTTTACAAAAAGCTTTTCCCTGCACAAAACCATTAAAAAATCTGGAAAAAGAAGCAACTATTTGAATTTTCCATCATTTCTTCATCAATATTATTAAGTACTGAAAAGATGAAGTAATATAAACTTAGAAATAGGCTTAGGCAGAAAGCAATTAAATATGGACAGGAAGAATGTCATTTTACTTAACTATTCCTTTGGTTTTCTTTTTGGCAGTTTTACACACAATGAATTCTCCTTTCCCCAGGAAGTAATTTCATTTATGTTAAAGAACCACTCAGCGTGAACTGGAGTTAATGAAGTGGATGCCAAAATAGTGCTGATAACTTTTAACTTCTTCTTAATATCTTTTAACTTCTGAAATGTTGTGGCTGAATTTTTCACTTTTTTCTAATGTCCCACCAAGTGATCTCTGTAATCTGGATACATCACCAGTTGTTTCCCATTGACTGCAGTTCTTTAAACCTGGGAATTAACTCAAAATTGCATGGTTTAAATTCTTCATCAGCTGTTAATTACTATCATATCTAATAATTTTAGAGTGCTACTAAAATAAACACTGTCTATGTGTTTTCCCTCCGTTTCTACCCTTTCTCAAGCTAAACAAGATTCTCATTCAGTCTACGTATATTTGACATTAATGGGTGTAAAGGGAGATGATAATCCAGATTATTGTGTAGCCAAATGTCAACAGAAAAATGTCTCCCAGCTAAAGACACATGGATGACTGATTTTTTGTTAGCAATGAAATGGTCTCAGAATCATTAAATAACTATTTCTGTATTCTTCCTGCTCCTCAATCCCTCTCTAGTCATTGTGGCTCTTTGCTAAGTCATTCCTCAAATTACATTCACAACAGCAGGTACATTTTG
The DNA here is from genome assembly GCA_011075105.1 of Heteronetta atricapilla. Classification (NCBI taxonomy): domain Eukaryota; kingdom Metazoa; phylum Chordata; class Aves; order Anseriformes; family Anatidae; genus Heteronetta; species Heteronetta atricapilla. The sequence continues at coordinate 2,000,200 of CM021742.1, forward strand.
AATTTCAGTGTGTGGGACTTTGATGCTTAGTTGTCACAAGGAAATATTATTTTTGTTCCCATTTGCTTCTGTGAACACTGCATCATGCCCATAAGGAGAAGACTTTCTTGAAGAAACTCAGTGTTCTTGCTTAGTACAGTCCATACCAAGTTTCATCTCGCATAGGAATTCATGCAGAAACTTCCCATTTGGTACAACACCCCAGGAAGTTGTTGAACTGGTTATTTTCATTTATCCTTTTCTGAACTGGGTTAAAAAGCAAGCTTAAAATCTCAGTGAGTATCTGACTTCTGGTTCACCCTGCAGATTCGTCCCAAATGGAAATACAATGTGCAAAGCTGTGTGGCATTCATAAGAATAAAACTTTTCTTAATTGCTTTAAAGAAGTGTCTTGAAACGTTCTGTGAAATGGCTTTTGAGCTCAGCTGATGAAATAATTACATGACCTGTTTAAAGGAGTTGTTCATAATTAAGAAAATGCTAGACTCATTAAGAATTGTACTTTCCAGGAGTGTGACGGTGACTTCAGTAGTACAGCAACCACCACCCATCACTGTAAACAATGAAGCTGAAAGGTCATTGGATGTAAAAAATAAATGTGAAAACAATTTTTTACAACAGTCTCCTGATAGAATATATTTGTATGCCCACCCATTAGCACAGATTAGTAAAGCCAAGTCCCAAGGAGATATTAAATCTCTGCAGATCAGTAGTTATTTGTAAACTGGCTAGATGTTTAGCTTGATGGTCTTATCAAAATACATTTTCACCCTTACAACCCAAGAGCAAGAGTGACTTGCAAGCTGAACTGCCATGTTCCTGTGAAGTTTTCAGTCAGCATACTACAGAATGGGTGTAAAACCTGAGTTTAAGTCTTCACGTTGTCTCAAACACAAAGCACTAAGCCTTTTATATTAAAGGACGATGACATTATGAGAGTGACATGGGTTTGTTCCTTTAAACTGAAGCAAAAAATTGCATACCGTTTGCATGAATGCAACAGTGTTCTGAAGTCTCTTGCACAGTGTGTACAAGGCGCATTGCAAAAGTGGATCTAACAGCTGTAAGAACAGAGATGGTCAACAAATAATTTATAAAACGTTCTAAATATGAGAAGTAGAGGGAAGACTACATTGGATTCTATGGCAGAGGCTCTATGACAAATAATTTTGTAAAGATTTACTTCTATAAGATACATCCTCAACTCACATTATTTTCAGCTGACTACATCTTCTGGGAAGGGTATGTGTCTGCAAATACACTAGCTGTCATGATGCCCCAAGGCTCTGTGCAGAAAAAATAGAATCAGGATTGGGTTTAAAACCAAAGCAAATAGAATTTGTAGGAGACTGATTCTCATAAACCAGAAAAATATCCTAAAAACAAAATTTGCCAAATATCCATATTTAATTTTAGAACATTTGGGTTAACATTCAAGTATTTCAACTCAAGGTATACAGAACTAACATATAGCTTGTTTTTCACATATCAGATACATTTATATATGGTGAAATTAAATGTTTTGAACAATATGAATCCTTTTCCCATCTCTCTTCACTGAAATCTGTGTGAAAAGATGGGGTGGGTGTTTCTCAGAACAAATACGTCTAAATAGGAGGATACCAGGTCTTCAGTGAAGAGGCAGAAGAAGAATCTCAGACTGTTCAGGGAGAAGAAAATAAGTATCTCAGTGGTGATTGTCCCACTTTCCCCCAGAAACCTAGTGCCACTCTTTCCACTCATGCCTTCACAAGCACGTCTTTCTTGCTTCTCTCATGTCCTCCTAGTTCACACACATAGCTTTCCTATATTACTGGCGTTGCACATGTAGTCTCTAGGTATTACAGCACAACCATGTACAGGTGAGGAAATGGTGTGGGCTGACTTAAAAGATCTTTCCTTCTCAAAAACTCTGTGCTTTTGGTAGTGATGCTGAGAAAGCTATTTATGAATGGCTGGGTCACAAGAGAATTAATGTACCACGGCAGTGGAGCATGATATGCAGATCAGAGAGGGGAGGAAGAATGTGGAGTTCAGCATATCACTTCAGTCTCATAGGAGCCGATATGCAGTTTAGAGAAGAAAAACATACTAATGATGCAGCTGATGTCTTGTTAGAAAATATCTTAACTGTGACCAATTTTTCTTGACAAGAATTCTTATTCTGTATAAAAATGAGGTGCTTAGTCATTTGGAAAATAAAGACTAAATCAGTGAGGTAATTTCACTCAATGATGGAATTTCAAAGAGATATTTTTTTCCTTTATTATAAAGAAAATCTTATAACAAGTTATTGAACCAGCCCATTAATAAGCCTCTTTTCCATCAGCATCAAAAGAGAAGTGAGAGTACAGTGCCTAGAAGATAAACAAGGACATAAAACCTTTTCGCACTGTTTTAAAATTCAAAGTTTCCATGTCTCTGCATAAGGCCGTTATGTGTATGTACAAATAGAAGTGAAGAGCAACAAATAGCCTTGGCAATTTTTAGCCTCTTGCTGTACACGAAAAAAAGGCAAATATAGAAGAAAATGTAATGTGCCAGACATCTACACACTTTTTTTCCCCGCAAGATAGCCTCTAGTTCTCAATAAGGAAATCTGCAGGAAAGCAATCCTGCAGGGAGGAAACAAGCTAAACCAGTTAGGATGAGTTTTAGCAGCATTTATCAAAGTTGGTGAGCAAGGCCCAAGACAAGGACTGTTGTCTCCCAAGGTCTCTGCCATAGCCCCTCTGAGGATGAAATTCTAGTTTTGGCATCCAGTGAAAAGGAGGCTGTCAGAAAAAGGTGGCTCTGCACAGCTCTCCAACTAACCACATATCAGTCAGGATGGACCGACATGGCTTTACATGCTGCCACAGGCTGCCATACCAGAATGTCTCTGTCTTAAACTTTATCTCTGCTTTCAGGGATGGAAAACTGTGTGGCTTCTTGGGCAGAATATGTAGGGCAGAATATATATATTTGGTTTTTGAAAGCTTTTCTGTTGACTTGACACACTGGACTTCCCATAACCTATTTGGAAAAGTGATGCCAAGGACAAAAAGCCAAGAGCTCATTACACTTACAATTATGCTGGTATTTTTGCAAGTTTTCTCAAAGTTTACTAGACACTCAGCAAATCACTATTTTTTTATGTCAGCTCATATCTGTGTCTCAAAGAGCAATCACAGTGAAATTGGCATAATGCTTAATACCCAAGTCTTACTAATTATTGAATAATTTCTGTTGTACACTCAAGAAGATACGGCTATTTTGGGTATCTGCCTTTGTATCTACATTCCCAGCCCAGGAGTGACTGACACCATCGTGTATTGGTTTTGGAGGTGCTGTGTAACTGTGTTTTCTGCAGGGGTTTCTTTAGGAACTCTTTCTGTCATACCACAAAATAGGAGGTCAGAAAAATGTTCACCAAAAAAAAAAATCTAAATTTTATTGCCATTGCTGCCCACATAGCAGTTCCTACACAGAGAAACTTTGGACTCACTTGTCATTCTCTAAATACTTCAAAATACTTTACAAGGATGAATGGGTTAATCTTCTAATCCTCCTGTTCAATCTTAGTCAAAAATCCTCATTTTATGTGGAGGTATCGTGAGGCAATGAGAGGTGAAACGAGAGTTGTCTCAAAAAGCTGTTATCAACTATTTTGCAAACCTGATACTCAGAAGCTTTTTCTGATGCTTTTTAACCTTCATTAATCAAACCTGACTCAGAGAAGCATGATATCACCCCCACTGTTGCTGTTCCTATTAGCATTGTCGCTCAAAAGGCTGTTAATGAAGAACTGGTGCTAGCTGTCAGCTCAAGAAAAGCAGTGTTACACCCATGTGCACAGACAGCGTGTCTGCATGTGACGTCTTTAGGTAGTAAAATCTTGACAGACCAAGGAGAGTAAAAGAGAGACGAGGATCTGAAGAATTTGTGCATTTCCTCATGGGAAGCAGCTGGCAGCGGTGCTCCCTGGGGCAGCCACATCTGTGTGATGGAGTCCCAGGGAGCCCCCAGGCCATACCCCAGAGCGCCTGAGAGGTGGGTGCAAGCCCTGCGATACAGTGCTGCCGCGTGTGAGACACAGGAGAGGAAATGAGACCAAAGGCAGGGAGGATGCACAGTAATCCCTTATCCGGGAATCAACATAATTTTCAGTCAGTAAAGCAAAGGAAAAGTGTGATGATTTCTGACTAAGCAGGTGAATTCTTGAGACATAAGCATTCTGATTTGATAATCATAATGAAGAGTGAGAGAAATACAGATCTTGTAGTGACAGAAAAGCACAAGAAATCAAATCAGAGTTTGTACGCTAACTTTGCTGACAGCAATGAGCTCATCTATTGCTGGTACACCACACTTGAAGGGTCTTTCTTCAATGGTACTGATCCTGAGAGAACTATTCATGTCTCTCTAGGCAGTTCTAAGCACCCACTGGTTTCCTAGTTTAGTCAGATTCACAGCACAAAGGACAATGATTTAACTGCTATTTTTTCTTTTAATAGACTAAGTTTGTAGGATGATGTACACCGGAAAGGACCTCTGAAGGTCATCTGGCCCAATCCCCCACTCAGAGTAGGACCAATGTGAGCAGGCTGCTCATGGCCTTGCCCAGCCAGCTCTTCTCCATCTCCAAAGGTGAGGATTTCATTTCTCTAACAGGGAAATAGGGCTGAGCTTCATGAGCTCTGAGTCAGTCCATGTCTCTAGGCTACTAGCATCTTTCTGCACATACATCTTTTAAAATCTTTTCTAACATTTTCTTACCATATGTATTTTGTTCAAATTAATACAGCATTAATCTCAGTCATCATGGGGAGGTAGGTATATGATAGAGCTAAAGGGATTACAGTTCACCTCTTCCTTAGCATTACCTGATTGCACAGCAGAGCAAAAGCCACACATCCACACAGTAACTGCATCCACCTGGAATCAGGCAGGCACTGGCCAAGTAACTTCTCAGACGCTAAACCCTGCTCCAGCATAAACAAACAGGACATATTCAAGATGAAAGGACTTCTATCATTTTAGAAAAGCTAGAGATCTAATCCAAAAGGCCTCTTTAAACCTTGCCTCTGCCTTCACTGAAATCAATGGGAAACTCCACAGGATCGTTACTTTCATTGCTGCAGCATCAGCTACACACCAACAGATAGCAGGCACTTCAGTACTGATTCATATCTACTCCATGCATTATTTGTGCTGTGGTAATGTCAGAAATGTACTGGACAGCATCCACACACACAGAAATCCAGACACCCTGCTCCAAATGACTTACGGTCTAAAATATTAATGCCTACATCATCAAAGTTCTTTTTTTTTTTAATATGAGCTAAATTTCCTCACTCTTAATGCTTCACTCTCTCTCCCTTCACAGTACAGAATGCCCTTCCACCTGAGAGGATCCTGACCTTGCCTCAGTCAGGTGTGTATAAAATCAGGCATCATCACAGTGAGCACTCACAGGGGGCAAGGGTGGCGGCAGTGCTGCGATGGCAATGCAGCATCGAACACCTTGCTCATGGTGCCTTTCCTCCACAGTCTTAAACTTTTCCACACCTCTAAAATGAAGGAGGCAGCCCCCAAGGAGGCACCCTTCCACCCCACCAAAAAACTCACTTAACTGCACAACTTTTAAGCCATAAACCACTTGGGTAATCCCACTGCTCAGCACGGGATAAAAAGAGAAAATAGCATTAAAGATTTAAAGTAAAGAACGCAGCAAACTCAAATGATAGCTGCACCATTCACGTCATTACAGCTAGGGGTTTGTCAGCACTTTCATTATAATGCTTATTTCTCTGCTGTCACTCCAGGCTAAAATTTGGCAGAGCATAAAGCTTAGAGCATAGACAGACACAATAAGAACGCAGTGAAAAGGAAAGCAAAGGCTTTAAGGACGGCATCCAAAGATACCTCACATGTCAGGAACAAACAGTATCTTACAAAGCATGATGCAGGAAGTCAAGCCAGGAGAACTACCCCTCATTAAGATGGTGCACTAGAGAGGGAATTGCACTGAAAGCTCACGGAGATCTGTTGTCATGAAACTACTATGAATGGCTTAGCAGATCCAGAAGGCTAAATATTAAGATGGTAATTTAAGGTAAATTTGTGCTACCATACAACAGAAACAAATAAGCTAGAAAGAGGAGGCAGGCCACAAATATGTATTACAACTGAACAGTTGATATCAGACTTCATTTAAGGGATGTGTGAAAATACATCTGCTTGGCCTGCTTTGGGGGCTGGGAAGTGCCACCACTATGGCAGATTTCTCTCAAGAAACAGAGTGTGTCTATCTGCCTTCTTCCTTTCGAGTCTGTCATTCTAACAAATGCCCAAATCAAGAAGAAAGCAGGACTGAGCATCTCTCTTTTATTCTAATACTCCAACAGTAAGTCTTACATCGCAGGATAGTGTGAATGACTACTGCCATTAAAATGAATGCTCTCACTTGCCCCTCTCCTTCATCCCCTCAGGTCCTGTGTCAGCCTAAATAATGGCATCCAAGTGGATACAGAATGACCCACAGGAAGGGACTGAGCTGGATTAAATCTAAGTTGTGGTGGTGGGTTAGTTTTAACTCAGACAAGGCCCTGAGCAACCCAGTCCGAGACCAGCTGTGATGCCTGCTTTGAGCAGGAGGCTGGATGGGGTGACCCCCCGAGTCCCCTTTCCACCTCAGAGATCCTCTCTTCCTATGGGCCAGATGGTGGCCTAGGTCAGAGAGGTTTGGGACCACTTCTTGCAAAAACAGATCTAGATAATGCTAGGGTGAAGAGTGTGTAGAACCACAGTATTAGTTATAGTTTTAAATATATTTTATACATTTTTAACAAGTTTGATTTCTTCCACCAAAACAGTAGGAATGGCAATGATGCAGTTACTGTTACACAGATGTGGTGCGTCGGATGGATTATTTACTCCACAGCTTCGTCAGTAGGTGCTGTGGGACTTCATGTAAGCCACTTAATTTTGCTTCAGCACTGAAGAAGATTTTTATCTTTAAAAGGCACTTAGAGATGAACAGTACTATCTACGTAACATACAATTGCTCTCATTATCTCACGAAAATTTTATGAGGATTTGAAAACTTCCAGTAAGTCAAATAAGAAAGTGCTTAGTTCCCATGTTCAGAATTAGTTCTAACAAAGACCTTAAGATAAGAATTATATAGCTCACCTAACCCCATTGATTTTGTTAGAGTAGCTTCTTCCCTGACTTCAGAAATGAGTGCAGGTTTGCAATATCCTTTCAGCAGCCTATGAAGATCCTTCATAATATATGTTTGATTGTTTGAGAAAGTCTATTGCATCATTCTTAAAGCAGTGCAACTACTGAACAAGGAAAAATTATATTGTGCTCATCGTCTGAGAGCTCTGATGGTTGTAATAAAGAGGGAATCAAAGGCAATCCTAAACCAAAACAAGTCCACATGACATCAGTTTAATTTGGGAGCAGAGTAATTATCAGTGCTGTTGCTTATGAATGGCTGCTCTGTCCTAAGTAGTTAGGACATACATACATGTTGATGCTGCTATGTAAGCTGATGTCATTTATCACAGAGAAGAGGTGGAAGTCCACTTCCCTGCTTGCCTGCATTGTCAGGGAATGGCATGGCGTTCGCATAAGATACAGGTCACACATTCAAAAACATTTTCCTGATGCTCTTAGCCTGCTTCCTTTGTGCAAAACACTGACGCTTTCAAGATGCAACAATTTAGTGTGTCACTGTGCTAGCATAACAGATGTCACAAGAGCACAGAATGAATAAACAACAAATGAGGGACCATGTTTCACTTTGCCAGCATGTTTCAGCAGTCCTGGTGCAAGACATCTATTATTTAGTCTTTTTTGATCAATATGCTCCCTCTGTTTAACATAACCCAGTTAATAACGAGATACATATTTTTTTTTCAAAAAAAAAAAAAAAGGTTTAAAGTCACTGCAGTATGTGGAATTAATGGGAGAACAGTCTGGTCTTCTTAAACCTGAGGTTCTTATTTACATCTAGTGGGACCCCAGAATGCTGTGTTGTCTTTACCTTGTATGTTCACACAGCTTCCTGAATCAAAAGCAAGTGATTCCTGGTCCTCTGTCTCCACTTTGCCCCATAAATTCCAGCACAACCTTTCCATGTCACTGAAGCCCCAGCTAACACCTGAAGCAAGGTTAAGTGAGGGTAAGCATTCCTGGGCAAGGACCTGAGACTTTGCGCTGCGTTATACAAGGATAAATCTAACCTAACAAAGTGTAAGAAAAAGAGAAAATGGGTTGAAACTGAAAGTCTTTGAGGCACCATTTACATGGGTGGCCAAATTTACCAACTGAATAGGCATGAAGAGCAAAGACAGTGGATTAAAAAAACTCTTACCCACAAGTAAACAGGAAATAGCTGCAAGATAAAATGCGAAGGATATCTTCTGCTCTCGTACGAATTAGCGATCACTGAGGCTCAACAACATTCTCATGTTTTGTCAGACCTCGGGCAGCCGTTTCACATATTTCAATGAGTACAGAAAGGAAAGAGTGATACTCTTAAATACCAGGGTATGTGTTAACAAGAGAAGAGGATGTATCAGGTGGAAAATAAAATATAAGCTCTTCAAGAGTAGGTATTAAAACACTGAGCTTTGAAAAGCACTGCAGTGCTCTCTAGTAACAGTCCAAACACTGCAGTCTAAAAATGTTACAGAAATGTTTACATAACCGGATCTAAGGACCTAATCTAATGCTCACGGACTTCAGTGAGACAAAAAATCTTGATGCAACTTCTTTTTTTTTTTTTTCTTGAAATAATCCCTTGGAACTGTAGGAACTGTTAAGAACACTTCTGTGCAATGTATTTGGAGACCAAGGGCTTCCCACTAAGAAAAATCCTGGAGAAGCCATTATTTTCTGAACTTATTGTTATCTCTGAAGGTTAATTAACTTCAGTTTGATTTAGTTTTAAGGTGAGAAGAAACGTGACTTCCTGGTCTTAATTTATTTTGATTTTAAACAATGTGTTACTGATAGGCAGTACGTGTGAGCTGCACATTTTTTCTCATCTGACAGCTCTCATTCTCTAATAGTCAAGACTGAAAAAGGAAGCACCCTGCTTAGTATACAAGGATACAGATCCTGCTTTAAAGAGATGTGTGGCAAAACCCCTTTTAGTTAGAGTGACAAATTATCCCTCCTCTGGGAAATTCAAACATTTCAAAATTAATTTTCATCCCATGTGGGTAAAAAGTATTGAAACTGAAAATTAGGAGGTTGTGCAGTGGTAAAACCTCTCACATTCAATCCTCCAGCACATCCCACACCAACACAGTCCTAAAGCTAATCTCTCAGCTGGGGAACCCAACCAGGTTAGAGGCACCCTTGATCCCTCTCTACCCTGCCTGCCATGTAGATCTTCTAGAAAAAAAAAAAAAAAAAAAAAAAAAAAAAAAAAAAAAAA